>JAGFBZ010000864.1:0-165116 GCA_018398805.1 Hirundichthys speculiger
AGGAAACCATGCCTCCTTCACTGTGGTGCTGTCAAATGAACCTGATGTCCTGATGGATTCAAAGCACTGCATCAGGTCTTCAAGGTTCTCGTGCACAGTGTTGACGATCCTGCTGTTGAGTTCCATCTTGTGGGTGAAGCTCTTGGCAGCCTTCTTCAACAATCTGGTCGAGATGCTGGTGCGTTTTGGTGACCGGGTAAAAAAAGTGGCAATGCCGCACAGGTCCGAAAAGAAAACTCTTACTGCTGGCACGTGAGAAGTGGCCTGCTGCATGATCAGATTCAGCTGGTGTGCATAGCAATGCACATAATGGGCATTTTTGAAATGCGCACGCACCTTCTGCTGCACACCAGCCCGCTCTCCCCTCATCACAACTGGCGCCATCATAGCTTGCGCAATGAGTTTCTCTCTTTCACCTTCGGAAAAAGGCTGTTCAGTCTGTCAATAAGCACGCTGGCAATCGATTCCGATGCTGCATCCATACAGGCAGAAACTCAAAAAAAAACGCTCCTGCACCGCATGGTTTGAGGCTATGTATCTCAACACAAGCACCAGCTGCGTCTGTGTTGACACGTCGGTGGTCTCATCAGCTGGACAGCAACAAATTTAGCGGACTTTACCTCCTCCGTGATATGTCCCCTGATGACCGCTAGCATGCTTTCCAGGAGCTCATTCTGCACAATCTTTGATGTGCCCTTAAAAACTGTGGGCAGTTTTCAGGTGCTCCCTCAAACGCCTCATCCAGCGACGCCACCAAGTTAACCAAGCCACGAAAAACGCCTGGGTTGTTGGAGCCCTCAGTTTCATCTTTGCCTCGCAAAGCTAACTCAAAATACTCCACAAAATTTGACACAGTCGATGAGGCGGGCTAGGATGTGCCGGTTCTTGCTCACCTCATCGTTGTGACGACGAACCGCTAGCCTGTAGCTCTCATCCAGCTGCGTCGCGATGTTTACCCTCCCAAATGCAGCAAACCTCAGACAACTGTCCATGTGGGTCTTAGAGGACTCATGCTTCTTCACCTTTTCAGAAAGATGGTGCATGTCGGTGACTCCTGTGGTTGTCCATGCGGTGGTGTCTGCCGTGCCGCCATCAGGGTGAAACAGAGTGCAGGTGTAGCAGAATAAGGCGTTAGCTGCCTCACAGCCTGCTAGCCAGGTTTTCCGCTCGTACCAGCTCCGTGAAAATCCCCGGTTTATATGATTTTTCCCCCTTAGTTGAAACTTGTTTAATGTTTAAATTTGGTCTTGGAGGTCCTAATTGTTTCGTTGCCAATTTATCTTCGTTACTACGCCGACTGAAAGGGACTTCTTTCAGTGACACGATCGAGTTGTTCCGTACACTTCCCATGGTGACCTTGGATGTGACTAACGCAGTGGCTACGCCGGCTATGCTCACGTTACGTATGACGAAAGCCTGTTAGGGCGAGCCCTCCCGGAATCCATAGAGAATGCATTGTAATGACTGAAATTTGAAATAAACTGATTTTACATGAGAGTCTATGAGAGCAATCTGGGCGATTTTCAACCTGACTGAAGTCGCCCAAAAGGGGCGGTACTTCATGGAGCACTGCCCTGCGCTGATTGGACAATGACATACAGAGGAGCTCAAACTGTCTATAACTGACACAGCGACTGTACTCTGTGGAAGAATATGATAGAAAAAATCCCTCCGTTTTCCCCTTTGGTGGTGCGTCGCCCAATCGCCCTTATGAACAAACCGCCCATGCTTTGTACACTGATCTGCACTGTTTTGTACTTTGCACTCTTTTTTGCACTGTAACTGGAGATGCTGCTTTTAATCTCATTGTACCTTTGTACCAGTGACAATAAAGGATTCTATTCTATTCTATTCTATTAAATAACAGTCTGTTAACAATCCTGTCAATCAATCATCTAACAGCTGTGGATTTGTCTTCAAACACCTGAGAGGTCAAAGTTGAATCAGTGAAACCAGAAGAGAACATGTTCTCCAACCATGACGGAGCAGAAACAACCAGGAACCTTCTGAAGTCAAAGTTCAAGAGAGAAACAATCAAACTTACAGTTTCTTTCAGTGATCTTCTTCTAGAGCTCGTTGTGTCTCGTCATCTCCAGGTTTTGAAGCAGAAGTGTCTCGAGTATCAAACTCTGCGTCACATCTCGTGTCGAGTCGCAATAGTTAAACTGTAACTACATGAAGCAGTGAGTGACTTTGAGTCAACAGCTGGAGAATGACACATGTAGAAGAGCAACATCTGCTGGCTGTGAGTCGGAACTGCATCTGAGCCTCAAAACTACCGTCACGGTTGGATTTGGAGTTAAGAAATGTTTCTAAAACGGGTTCATGTTGTATTTTCGTGTGTATATATACACACACAGAGAAACACATTAAAAATATTATAAACAAGTAGACGTTAAGAGACCTTTGCTTCTGTGGTGCACCTAAAAATATGTCACTACATTGTTTTTAGTTATATTATAATTTTGTATTTGGTGATATCATACAGTATTTATACATATATTTTATCTGGGTACAATAACATTAAACTCATTTTCAGAGATATTAATGTGTCATTTAGAAGCACTTTCCTGAATTTATTGAGGATAAAGAGCTGAAAAGGTAAAGCGGAACCTTTGTTGTGGGAGGTGTTTCCTCAGGTTGTCTTTTACAGTGAAACTTCCTGTTTCCTCCAAACACATGCGGACTCTGTTTTAATCTGGTTTTATGCCTAGAAAAATATTTTATTTATAAACACAGGTACTTAGATCTTCCCCAGTCTTTAACATTTTATCTGATTTCCAATTATATTTGAAATCCCTGAAGTATACTCAAAAATACCTGTATGAAATGTTAATGGAATTATCCACGAATACATGTTAATCCTAAAATATATACCCCCTTACCGTACCGTACCGTCTTCTTCCGCTTATCTGAGGTCGGGTTGCGGGGGCATCAGCCGGAGTAAGGAAGCCCAGACCCCCTCTCCCCGGCCACTTCTTCCAGCTCCTCTGGGGGGATCCCGAGGCGTTCCCAGGCCAGCCGAGAGACATAGTCCCTCCAGCGTGTCCTGGGTCTTCCCCGGGGTCTCCTCCCAGTGGGCCGTGCCCGGAACACCTCACCAGGGAGGCGTCCAGGTGGCATCCTAACCAGATGAACCACCTCATCTGGCTCCTCTCGATGCGGAGGAGCAGCGGTTCTAATCTGAGCCCCTCCCGGATGACCGAGCTTCTCACCCTATCTCTAAGGGAGAGCCCGGCCACCCTGCGAAGGAAGCTCATTTCAGCCGCTTGTATCCGCCATCTTGTTCTTTCGGTCACTACCCAAAGCTCATGACTATAGGTGAGGGTGGGAACGTAGATCGACCAGTAAATCGAGAGCTTCGCCTTCCGACTCAGCTCCTTCTTCACCACAACAGACCGGCGCAGCACCTGCATCACTGCAGATGCCGCACCGATCCGTCTGTCGATCCATCCTTCCCTCACTCGTGAACAAGATCCCGAGATACTTAAACTCCTCCACTTGGGGAAGGACCTCATCCCCAACCCGGAGAGGGCACTCCACCCTTTTCCAGCTGAGGACCATGGTCTCGGATTTGGAGGTGCTGATTCTCATCCCAGCCGCTTCACAACCGGCTGCGAACCGCTCCAGCGAGAGTTGTAGATCACGGCTCGATGAAGCCAACAGAACCACATCATCTGCAAATAGCAGAGACCCAATCCTGAGGCCACCGAACCGGATCCCCTCAACTCGACTGCACCTAGAAATTCTGTCCATAAAAGTAATGAACAGAATCGGTGACAAAGGGCAGCCTTGGCGGAGTCCAACCCTCACTGGAAACGAATCCGACTTACTGCTGGCAATGCGGACCAAACTCTGGCACCGGTCGTACAGGGACCGGACAGCCCGTACAAGGGAGTCCGGCACCCCATACTCCCGAAGCACCCCCCACAGGAATCCCCGGGCAACACGGTCAAACGCCTTCTCCAAGTCCACAAAACACATGTAGACTGGTTGGGCGAACTCCCATGCCCCCTCCAAGACCCTGAAGAGGGTGTAGAGCTATATATATACCCCTTTGTTGTAGGGTTTTTTTTTAATACCTTATTTTATTTAAATCAATTTTGCCTTTAATATTTACTTCTAAGCAGGCCTCTACTACACCCTCTATAGAGTTGCACCATTGTGATTTACCAGACTTGTTCATACATATTTTGATAAAGTTTTTTTTTAAAAAAACTGTTAAACATGTCAGATTGTAACATCACTGACTATAACACTACATTGTGACATTTCTCCCAAATTAAAATCAAAAACTTTATTTAAAGCATCTAATTAAAGAATATGACATAATCATCCATCCATCCATTTTCTATACCCGTTTCATCCTTGAAGGGTCACGGGGATCTGCTGGAGCCTATCCCAGCTGTCTACGGGCGAAAGGCAGGGGTTGACATAATCATGATAAAAAAAAAAGATCCAGTGTTTTCGGACCTCGGATAATTAAAAAACGACTTCATTTTTATACACAATACTAAAGTTTTAACTGAGAAAAAGTTTATAAATCAATATTTGGTGAAAACCCCTGATTTGAACAACTTTCCTCTGTCTTGTCATGTTCTCCTCCAGTCTGTCACAGAGCTGTTGGATGACTTCATCCACTCAGCTCATCATTAACTTCTAATGGGGAGAGCCGGCAAGATGGCGGAGTGAGTAGTCACAACATTTGAGCTCTCGGCACTAAAACTAATTAAAAGCACATATTTATATATTGAAAACACAGCTGCTAAAATTCAAGTGAAGATAGTAGACATCGTCTTCCTCTAATACTTTAAAAGAAATGTCCAAAAAGACAGCACATAAACGGAACAGCAAGGAGGCTAACACTAACGTTAGCCTCTCAGCTAGCGACCACGACTACGTCAACAACAACGACATGGACTGCAACCGGCAAACAAGCTTCGATGAGGATTTTCCACCCCTGCCTTGAACTCCAAGTAAGCCTCCACTCCCGAAAAGACCCTCGTTAACTGGGCCTGGCTCTGACGACGCAATTCGCTCCTTGGCCAATCTTATCGATAGCAGAAGTGACACTCTTGAAAAAATGATGGAATCTGTTCATGACGAGATAAAAGTCCTAAGTGATAAAGTCCTACACATTGAAAAGAGAGTCGAGAAGAATGAGGTTCTGTTATGAAAACCATGAATCCGATCAGCGACCTGGAGCGTTACAGTCGCCGATGGAACCTGCGGCTCTACGGTTTACCAGAAGACAGGGAGGAGGATGCGCGGGCTCGCGCGACCAGTGTCTGCCAAGCGGTTCTACCGGAGGAAAAAGAAACGCTTCCCGCTGCCATAGACGTCGCACACTGAGTGGGAAAACTCCGACAAGATAACCCAAAACCCTGCGGCGTTATCATAAGGTTTATCTCCCGAAGACACAGAGATGCAGTGTGGAAAGCAGCTAAGAACAGCCCCTTTCTCCAGAATAAAGGCTTGCGCTTCACAGAGGACTTAACTCAGGAGGACAGAGAAAATAGACAAAAACTGTGGCCCCTAATAAAGAAAGCACGGGATGATGGGAAGGCAGCCTACTTCGTAGGAGGAAAAGGATATGTGAACGGTTCAGAAATTCATCCATGATATGTTAAGATCATGATGACAAGATTTAACAAGAAGTGCTCACAGGTCATAATTACTCAGGGTTGTTATTGGGTTGGTTGACCAGTAGTCTCTGAGTTTTCTTTTTGAAGTTTTATGCACTTGTGTTGCGTTATTGTCAGGTTAAGTACCTGCTGGTTCAGAAAGGAAGTAATATTTATACAATTTATATTTCTTTTTTCACGATAAAAGTTTCAAGTTATTTATGCATATCATTTTGTATAAAAGATGCAACTGTACCTCACTATTTGTGCTTAATTCAAAAAGCGTACAGTGCTGATCTCGACAACCCTTTGTTTTCTACCAACACTACAGCTTAAAACTTATCCAAGACTTTTTAAAGCCTTGGTAATTTTTTCTATTATATAGTTCTTACTGTTCATTTATGTTGTCAATTATTTCACTAAATGCCAGGGGGTTGCGCAATAATATTAAGAGAAAGGCTTTATTTCTCTTTGCAAAAAATTTCAAATCAGACTTTTTCTACTTTCAAGAATCACACTCTACTGTGGACAAATCTAACTTTTGGAGGTCTCAATGGGGCAATTCTATCCGGCTGTCCCACGGTACAGAACACTCAGCTGGGGTAGCAACCCTTAAAGGCAGGTTTAAAAGTAATGTCTTAAACACACATTGTGATCCAGATGGTCATTTTATTTGCCAGGTTATTGAGATCAATGACTTAATTTATATAATTTCTAATATATATGGTTACAATACAAAGACAGAAAATATTAACCTTCTGTTATCTGTTAAAAATTTCTTTACAATCTGGTTAGTTAAATACCCAAATGCAATATTATTATTAGGAGGGGATTTTAATAGTATTCTGGATAACTCTATAGATAAATTACCACCCTCTCAACGAAATAGAACGGATTCATACTTAATTGACTTCATTAGAAGATTTCAGTTAGCAGATATATGGAGAGAGCTGAACTCTAATAGCAGATTGTATACCTGGAGCAATAAATCCAGCTCTAGACAATCATGCTTAGACTACTGGTTAATATTGTAATAAATGTGAGTTCACTCAGCAATAAATGCTGGAAATGTCAGAACCATTGAATAATCACACAGAGAGAAAGTGTGGCGTACAACACAGACAATCTTTATTAATACAAATCCATAAGAATTCATAAAAAGGGGTAGAGGGCTTCAACGGACGAGGTGACAGTCCTGCAGGAGCACAGCTTCCTTTAAATAATCACCGCACACAACAAGCTTACACTGAACACACCTCAAATCCACTCTGCACACAGGACTAGCCTCGCTAGCTTTAAGGCACACCTTAGAACACGGCACGCTATAGAGAAAACCCCACACGGCAAAATCTTAACATAAGACAGTGCCAAGCATGCTGACACCCTCCACTAGGAGGCACTGCAAAAAGGATATAACTGTTACTACCCAGCCCACGACCCGTCACTTCCCCCTAATCCGCCCTCCCACTCCACACTATTAAAACTACAAAAATGGCCGACCACCTATAAGAAACAAATATATACCAAATCAAACAAAGAAAATGGAAGTAAGAATCAATAAAATATACTTAACTCGCCTACTCGGCGAGTCCCTCCCCCGGGGTCTGAACTTGTGCCGCCGTCCAACCCCCCGGGGAAACGGCTTCGCTGGACGGCGGGAGGAACCGGTTGGCAGCCGGATAAACGGAGAGCCGGATGCCAGGCAAAAAGAGGAGCAGAAGGAGCACAGCACGCTCTACGGTGGGCCCTAGTTTAACTACAGGAGGCACTCAGCCTCCCCTCCTATCACAGGATCAGTCTCCCCCTAACTGCCTGTCTTCGTCGCCGGCAGCTCTATATTGCTGCGATCGACCCCTCCCGTCCTCCTACCAGAGTGCCGCGCTCCCAGACGTGTTGCTCCAAACAGCCCCGTCATGTGCAGTCTGTCTGCCTTTTCGCTGTTCATCTCCTTTCCCTGTCGCTCAATCACAGGTGTACACAATCATTAATTACAGAGTCCTCGCTCCTGACGTCACTCAGGAGAAGTCTCCCAAGTCTCACCACACTTTCCCCCCTCTTGACAAAAGGGACTCGTCCCCGAGTCTCTACAGTGACATCTGATAGTCTTGAGACCAAACAGGTGGTCTCCGCTGGCGCACTGGACGACCCTCTTCGACCGATGACGCGCCTTGTGGAAGATGTTGTTCCTCCGATAACCCTGGACAGGATACAGTCGCGGAGGGGAGAGCTGATCCAGAGGCTAATGAAACCCCAGATGACTCACTCTGTGTGCCTCTGCCCTCCTTTACGGCGGAACTCAGGTGGGCCTGTCTTCCCGGTGGCCTCCTCACTTCTGTTGGGGCATCCTGGCTGGGCTGACGATGGGGGACCCAACTAGTACCAAGCTGGACCTCTGGACGCCGTTGCCTTGAAGGTCTAGTTGGCTGGAGATCAGGCTGATCAACTCTCTGGGACACTGAATCAGTTGTAGCTGTCACAGAAGAAGTATAGGGCTTAAGTCGGTTGAAATGCACCACACACTCTGAGCCTCCCTCTACTAGCATTAGCTTATAGAGCACGTCTGTCACTCTTTCAACCACCCTAAAAGGACCCTTATACCTTCTTTGTAACTTGGGGCACAGCCCTCGCTTCCTAGCCCTGTTCTGCACCCAAACCAGCTCTCCCTCAGAGTAATACTGAAAGTTGGCCCTGAAATCATAAGAGTTTTTCTGTCTCTCAGAGGCCCTGGCCTGATGTCTTTTCACTGCCGCCACAACTGTAGATAATGTCTCACTGAGCCTAGAAACATAATCATTAACTGAGGAGAAATGCTCCTTAGAGTCGAGGTTCAGCATGATGTCAATAGGCAGCACAATTTCCCGCCCAAACAAAACTTTATAGGGGGTAAATGCAGTGCTAGCATGAACACTACTCCGATAGGCCAACATCACATAATGCAACAATGTGTCCCAGTTTAACTGATTATCCTCCACAAACAGTGACAACATGGACAGCAGGGTACGGTTAAAACGCTCTATAAGACCATCCGACTGAGCATGATAGGGAGATGTACGAGTCTTATGAATTTGCAAAAGCCTGCACAGCTCTCTAAATAAAATAGACTCAAAGTTCCGCCCTTGATCTGAATGAATACTACGAGGGACTCCAAACCGACACACCCACTCCTCTGTTAGCACTTTAGCGATACTGCTAGCTTCCTGGTTAGGCAGGGGAAAGGCTTCCGTCCACTTTGAGAAATAATCCCCCACCACTAGAATATGCTTATTCTTACTCGGGGTTTCTGGCAGGGGGCCCAGTATATCTAGTGCCACTCTTTCAAAGGGCCTAGATGTAACTGAAGGCTGCAAGGGGGCACATGGGGGTTTACCCTGGGTCTTACGAGAGGAGCAATCTACACAGTTTCTCACCCACTGCTTCACGTCCCCAAACCACGCTGGCCAGTAAAAACGGTCCTTAACCTTCCCCTGTAACTTCTGCACTCCTAAGTGCCCCCCTGTGGTGTCACCATGCAGCTGTGCCAAAACCTTTGGTACGAGAGAGCGAGGGAGCATCACCTGTACTTGGGACGCAGCATCAGAATGTACAGGTGGGATCCTCACTAACCTACAGTCTCGCACATATAACTGGTCCCAAACAGGGGCATACTTCTGTAACTGGGGGTCATCTGGCACATGACAGTCATCTTGTTTTTTACAGTCTATTATTTGTCTCAACTCAACATCATCCATTTGGGCTTGGGTGAGCTCATCCTCGTCCCTATTTACACTCAAAAGAAACTGGGAGGTTTCCTGCACAGCATAAACTCTTGACAAATCCTTTAATGCCTTCCTGTCTGGGCTCTCTATACCAAGTCCCTCTCTCTCACTAAAGATAGGCAACCTCGAAAGTGCATCAGCATTTGCATGAAGCTTGCCTGGCCGATGCACGATTTTATACTGAAAGTTAGCAAGCTGTTCAACCCAGCGAGCTAACTGTCCTTCCAGCCCCTGAAAATTATGCAACCAGCGTAAGGAATTGTGATCAGTACGAAGAACGAACTCTTTACCCAACAGATAATGTTTAAAATGTTTTGTAAAAGTGACCATGCTCAAAAGCTCCTTCTTTGTGGTAGCATATTTCCTCTCTTGTTTGGTAAGTGCCCTACTAGCATATGCAACAACTCGTTCATGACCCCCGTCTTCCTGTGAAAGGACTGCCCCCATCCCCACATCACTGGCATCAGTGTCCAAGATGAATGTCTTGCTGGGATCTGGATAGGCCAACACAGGGGCAGTAATCAGACTGGCTTTAAGCTGTTCAAAGGCTCGCTGACAACCTTCAGTCCACTGGAAACGCTTCCCTTTTTCCACAAGCTGATGTAACGGCCGCGCAATATCTGCAAAGCCCTTCACAAAACGCCTGTAGTAGGAGGCTAAACCTACAAAACTCTGAACCTCAGTCTGATTCCCTGGAACAGGCCACTCCCTTACAGCAGCTACCTTGGCTGGGTCCGCCATCACTCCCTCAGTGGAAATGACATATCCCAAGTAGTGAATCTGAGTAGAGAACAGATTACATTTTGAGGGTTTAATTTTCAAATTGGCTTGCTGAAGTTTCACAAGCACCTCATCAAGCCGAGCCAAATGTTCCTGGAACGTTCGCCCGAATACAATGATGTCATCTAAATACACCAGACAGGTCGTCCACTGTAAATCTGCTAGGATTAAATCCATTAGTCGCTGAAATGTACTAGGTGCATTACAGAGACCAAAACTCAAAACATTGAATTCGAATAACCCTTGGCGTGTTATAAAGGCAGTTTTGTGGCGATCCTTAGGGTCAACCTCTACCTGCCAGTACCCACTGGCTAAATCAAGAGTGGAAAACCAGCAGGCATGGCTTAAACTATCAAGGGCATCATCTATCCTTGGGAGAGGATATGCATCTTTACAAGTGACATCATTAAGTTTCCTGTAGTCAACACAGAACCGGAGCCCACCTCCTTTTTTCCTCACCAAGACTACAGGTGCTGCCCAAGGACTGCACGAGGGCCTAATGATGCCACTGTCGAGCATTTGTTTCAGGTTATCTGTCACTTCCTTCTGCAAATGGAGAGGGACTCTCCGCGGAGGTAGTTTAATAGGTCTGGCATCACCTGTGTCAATTTCATGCATGGTCAAATGGGTCCTACCCAAGTCTGTCTCGCTCTGGCTAAATACAGAAAGATTTCTGTATAACAACTGTTTTGCTGACTCAATTTGCTCAGCTGAGAGACCCTTGCTTTCTATATCAAACTGACTCATGAGACCATTCACTGTGCAGGACTTCAAAATGTTGTCCCCCTCTCCAGCACGCTCTCCTACCTCATCTACTTCTATGTCAGTGAAGAGCGTACCCACTCTCATCCCCTTTTTTAGTGTCAAAGCATCATTTGTCACATTAATAACCCGTACTGGTAGCGTCCCCCTCTCTACTTTACAAACCACCCGGGCTACAAGCAAGTCACAATGCTTTGAAAGGGCTGGAGATGGCTCCAACATTCCCTCCGTATAGTCCCCCCAAGCACTTTGAACCATCCCTGAAATTATAGCCTCACTGCGTGGTGGTACAACTGTGTCTGAATGGTCAACAACAGTCTGTGGCTCAGATGTTGGATTGGGATCTACCAGGGGGAATGCCTTTCCCATTATCTGGCAAGTGTTATTGCCGACGTCGACAACAGCACCATACTTAGACAAGAAATCAAATCCAAGCAGGATTTCTTCAGATGGTATATCTGACACTAAGAAATCAGCAACCAAGGCCAAAGAGTCAAACTGGCACACTTGCCAGCTCCCCAGGATCTGCATCGCTCCCCCATTTGCTGCTCTCGCGTCCCCCCATACTCATGTAAGTCAGACCCACCCTTTGTAAACGAAAGCCATATCTGTTTAGGTATAATAGAGCGTGTTGCTCCAGTGTCAACTAACACATAGCAACTTAACCCACCTATCTTAGCTGCAAGGTAGCCAGAGCCGGTTTTAGCCTTCTCAGGGGCCCCAGTGGATACTGATGAAAGGGGGGCGGGCATTGGGCCCTCTGTGCGCGCCCCCTCTAGTTTCCCTGCAGGTAAGGGCAGTTGCGCCGTATGTGCCGATTACAGCCACACTCCCAGCAGCCACCCCCACGCTGCGTAATGTCCTGTTTAGCTACAAGATTGCCATGTGTTTTAAGTGGCTGAGAGAGAGGAGATGATGGGGCTGTGGACGTACGAGCTGGACGTACTGGGTGAGACTTTATCACCTGCACAGCAGCCTGCAGTGACTTAACCTCCTGCCTCAACCCCTCCACCACTCCAGGCAACATTTCTACCTGCTCTTTATCTTTAGCTTTCTGGTCTGAGATTCCCCGAACCTTGGCGTCTTGGGCTAAATGGCTATTTTCCAGCCCCCTAATAAGCTCAAGTTCTGAAGCCAGATTGATTGCAGCCTCTAAGGTTACAAGTTTCGCACTGCGAAGGCTAACACGCAGATCACCACTGCCCACATGGGTGATAAAATGATCCCTTGCAAGCAAATCCTGTGTATTGAAATCTGTGGATGGATAGGCTCTAGCAACCCGCCGACGCAGGGCAATACCAAACTCACAAACACTTTCATTATGGAGCCTCTTCCTAGAAGAGAAGTTAGCCCGGTTCCAGTCATCACTATCGCAGGGGTCCAGACACCTCCCCATAGCATCTTTCCATAAACTGTAGTTTGTTTTAGCTGCAGCGGATAATCCACTGTAAACTTCTTGGGCTCGTCCTGACAACAAAAGACTCATAAATTTTAATCTCAGTGGTTCATCCCAGTCATTTACATCAGCAGCCATTTCAAACTGCTCAGCCCAGTCTGCCCAATCTCACCCAGTACCAGTGAAAGTCAGTAAAAATTGGGCGGGGCATTACCCTAGCTGTAGCTGATGATGTGGAGGCACCTTGATTTGTGGCTGGCTCGTAGTGAAGTGTATTCTTCTCAGGCTCTGACATTGTAAGGATCCCACCGCTGCCACCAGTGTAACAAATGTGAGTTCACTCAGCAATAAATGCTGGAAATGTCAGAACCATTGAATAATCACACAGAGAGAAAGTGTGGCGTACAACACAGACAATCTTTATTAATACAAATCCATAAGAAATCATAAAAAGGGGTAGAGGGCTTCAACGGACGAGGTGACAGTCCTGCGGGAGCACAGCTTCCTTTAAATAATCACCGCACACAACAAGCTTACACTGAACACACCTCAAGTCCACTCTGCACACAGGACTAGCCTCGCTAGCTTTAAGGCACACCTTAGAACACGGCACGCTATAGAGAAAACCCCACACGGCAAAATCTTAACATAAGACAGTGCCAAGCATGCTGACACCCTCCACTAGGAGGCACTGCAAAAAGGATATAACTGTTACTACCCAGCCCACGACCCGTCACTTCCCCCTAATCCGCCCTCCCACTCCACACTATTAAAACTACAAAAATGGCCGACCACCTATAAGAAATACAAATATATACCAAATCAAACAAAGAAAATGGAAGTAAGAATCAATAAAATATACTTAACTCGCCTACTCGGCGAGTCCCTCCCCCGGGGTCTGAACTTGTGCCGCCGTCCAACCCCCCGGGGAAACGGCTTCGCTGGACGGCGGGAGGAACCGGTTGGCAGCCGGATAAACGGAGAGCCGGATGCCAGGCAAAAAGAGGAGCAGAAGGAGCACAGCACGCTCTACGGTGGGCCCTAGTTTAACTACAGGAGGCACTCAGCCTCCCCTCCTATCACAGGATCAGTCTCCCCCTAACTGCCTGTCTTCGTCGCCGGCAGCTCTATATTGCTGCGATCGACCCCTCCCGTCCTCCTACCAGAGTGCCGCGCTCCCAGACGTGTTGCTCCAAACAGCCCCGTCATGTGCAGTCTGTCTGCCTTTTCACTGTTCATCTCCTTTCCCTGTCGCTCAATCACAGGTGTACACAATCATTAATTACAGAGTCCTCGCTCCTGACGTCACTCAGGAGAAGTCTCCCAAGTCTCACCACAATATCTAATAGTGTTAAAAAAAATAATGTAGATGTCCGTATCTGCCCTACGCCTCTAACTGATCACAAAGCCATATGCATATCTGTAAATATCACTAAAGATCCTTCACCAGCCACTCGTTCAAGCTACTGGAAACTTAACTGCTCTATTCCACAAAATGTTGAAATTAGAAAAAAGATCAAGGATATGATTTTAATTTACTGGGCTAAAGCAAACAATGAAAATTTATTTGGGCTTAACTGGGAACTCCTCAAATATGAGATAGGACAATATTTAAGAAAATGTGGTGCTCAATTAGTCAAAACCAAAAAAGCGGAGGAGTTGAAGTTTATATCCAGCATAACCAACTTATCCAGCAAAGACCAGGACTCCCTTACAGAGGAAGAAAAAGAAGAATTAGCTCACTCTCAAATGAATCTAGACGAAATATATCGCCAAAAAGCGAAAGGTGCTTTCGTTAGGTCTCGCTCTAAGTGGTTAGAAGAAGGAGAACAGAACTCCCATTACTTCTTTAACCTAGAGAAACGCCACTCCACTAATAACAACATCTGCAAATTAAGTATTAATGGTGCTATTACTGAAGATCAGCATATAATAGCTGATTTCTGCTCTGACTTCTACAAAGCTCTGTATAGATCCAATTATAACGAAACTGCAGCTGAAAAATTCTTAAATTCTCTCTCGATTAAAATGTTAAGTGAAGCAGATAGAGAATCATGCGACAGACCTATATCTCCACAAGAAATACAACAAACTATAAATCATCTTAAAAACAACAAATCTCCAGTGTCTGATGGGTTGACAGCAGAATTCTATAAATCTTTTGTTATCGAACTAACACCCTTTTTACATAAAGTCTTTACAGAATGTATAACTAATGAATCTCTCCCTACCACTCTGACCCAAGGAATCACTGTCTTGATCCCTAAACCTAACAAGGACTAATTACTGTTAGACAATTGGCGCCCGATTTGCCTTCTATAACGATTATAAAATAATAGCTCTCTTATTGGCAACTAGATTAAGGTCTGTTCTAAACTCCATCATACAAGAAACTCAGTCGGGTTTTATGAATAAGAGGCATATTTCTAATAATATAAGGCGAGTTTTAGACATATTGGATTACCCAGAAATGGTGGAGGACAACGGGTTCATGCTGTATGTAGACTTCTACAAGGTGTTTGACACCGTTGAGCATCCATTCATTTTGCAATCCCTTAAAAAATTTGGTTGGTGGGTATTTTTTTTTCAGCTATTAAAAGTCTATACAACAATAGCAATAGTTCTATTAAACTACCGGGTGGAATGTCTCCCAGATTTAATGTATCAAGGGGAATTAGACAAGGCTGCCTCACCTCTCCATACCTCTTCCTCTTGGTGGCTCAACTTTTAGCAGGTCACATTAAATCAAGTGAGATACAGGGCCTCAATATTTTAGGTAAAGAACTCATTATTACTCAACTGGCAGACGACACCACACTCTTTCTTAGGGATGAAAAACAAATCCATACTGCAATAAATTCAATAAATGAGTTCTCTGAGGCCTCTGGCCTAAGGCTGAATCTCAACAAATGTGAGTGTGAATGTGTCCTAATTCTTCCATTTGTAATATTCCAATCAAAAATGAAGTGATCTATTTAGGTATTACTATTACTAAGGACCAACAGAAAAGGACCTTACTAAATTTCAATCCTATTATTCAAAGAACTCAAAACAAGCTGAACCAGTGGCTTTTGCGGGATCTTTCTCTTAGAGGCAGAATTTTACTCTCTAAGGCAGAAGGAATATCACGCTTAACATATGCAGCCCTATCTTTGTATGTGGACAAAAAACTGTCTACTCAGATTGACAGGCTTCTCTTCAACTTTGTTTGGAAAAACAGAACTCACCATGTAAGGAAGTCAGTGTTAATTAATGACTATGAAAAAGGTGGACTAAATTTTCTTGATTTTAGCACTTTAAATAATACTTTTAAGATAAACTGGCTGAAACAATTTTTTTAAAAACCCTAATTCTATTTGGAATGTCATCCCCTTCCATATTCTCTCAAAACTGGGTGGTTTAAATTTTTTCTTGACCTGTAACTACAATATCGATAAAAATGTCTTCTTTTCACCGTCAGGCCTTCCTCTCATGGTCCCTTCAAACATAACTTTTCACCCCACAAATACTATATTTGGAACACCAAGGACATACTATTTAAACACAAATCCCTTTTTATTGAACTCTGGTTTAACAACAACATTGTACATGTAGCTCATCTATTTAACAGGGAAGATCTCCTTTACTCATATACTGAGTTTCTAGCTGAATATAACATCCCTGTGTCACCTGGTGATTTCACCAAAGTCTTTGGAGCAATCCCCTCTGGTGTCTGCATGCTGTTTAGATCTCAAAGAGTGGAAACCCGACATTTATCTTTATTGTCCTTGACTGACACTCCAATTGGTAAAATAACCTTTTCCTGTAACCCTGGGAAAAACAATAAATTGATTAGATCCCTATTTAAAAGGGAAGGCATCACAGTTCCATATGTGATCGCACTGTGGAATAAATATTTGGACCCTATTGACTGGAAAAATGTTTGGCTTTTACCCAATCGATATCTGGTGACTAACAAAGTTAATGAAATCTCATACAAGTTAATTCATAAATTTTATCCGTCTAATGATCACATTATTAAAAGATTCAAAAGAGACATTGACCTGAATTGCACGTTCTGTTCTGCTACTGCTGAAACTGTTACTCATTTATTTTGGCACTGCCCCTTTGTAAAAAGCCTCTGGACTGATATCTGTAACTATATAGATAATCATATTGAAGCTGACTTCAAATTGTTTTGGAAGGATGTATTATTTGGAATTTTTGACTGTAATAGAAGTAAGGCAAGACCTAAAGAGACATTTATTATTAATTTCATTATAATTTTAGCAAGATTCCATATTCACAAATGCAAATTTACACACAGAAAGCCTTCTTTTGTTGCTTTTTATAATGAAGTCATACAATACATGGATTCTATTAAGTTCTCCCATAACCAAAAGGCCATCAAAACATCTAATATTTGTGCTCACTTTAATATTTTCAAGTGAAATGTTATCCCCCTGGCTTATGTTTTTTGTTAGTATTTATCACTTTTTTGTTTATGATGCAATCCCTGCACTGTATGTGGCTGTGTGTTGAATTTAATAAAGGGGGAAAAAAAAAAAAAAAAAAAAACTTCTAATGGGAATGATAACTATTTTTAACTAATAAGAATTGTTTTAAAGGTTTGGTTGTACATCAGATGCTCTTCCTGACACAATCAGGACTTGAACCCAGAGTCCTTCCATGTGATAGACAACAGCTCTGCTCCTAAACCAAGGAAGTGGACATCCCAGAATGCACTGCAAACATGAGGAAAAGCACAAAGGAGCGCGCAGGTACGGATGCTGGACAGGAACCGACAGGTGCGTGGGAAATGTGCACAGAAAGAGCGAATATGATGATTGCATCTGCTCTCTGGCTCCGGTCAAGGGGACAAACAGGGCTGGTTTTTATGAGAAACATGATCACTCGTCCAGACAATGGAATGAAATGTCTGAGTCCCAAAAACCAGAAATTAAGAAAACAAGGAAGAAGCTTTGTTTGTTTTGGAACAAGACATGTAGCCAAAGATTGAACAAAAGACATTTTTTTTTTTTCTTTTTGGCTCTAGTGGCCTTTATTGACAGTGAAGACAGACAGGAGGGGGGGGGCATGGAGGACATGCAGCAGAGGGTCCCACTGGCCGGGAATCAAACCTGCGACCGCTGCGTTGAGGACTGTAGCCTCTGTATTTGGACCGCCTGCCTGAACCTCCGGGCGACCCAATAAAGGGCGGTTCTTGTGAGGAATGTAACCGACACCATCACGAAGCCACGTGTAGTTACAGAAATGAATGTCCAACAGAAAATGAGCCAGCAGATGCAGCGACTTCAGTTTGTCCCAGTGAATCTGAACCACAGACTGTTCTTCTACACACTGACACCGTTTAGATGGAGACCCCAGTAAAACACCTGCTCACCTGTTTATTAGATGGGAGGAGCCAACCAACACATCTCCCGTGCGGTAACCCTTCCCAACAGAGCTGAGGAGACTCTAAAGTTATAATGTAGCACAAAGTATGACTTGTAATGAAGTGAAATTAAGACTGAGTAACATCAGAACAGTGGACACCATCCTCTGGACTCAGAACTACAAAACAGATCATCAAAAGAAAATATAATTTAACACAGTGTAATAATTCCAAATATATTTATAATTCTGACATGACATGAAGATCAGGGGTTAAACCAGTCATCTTGTGTCTGCAGCGCAGTACTCTTCTTCACTCCACGGTTTAATTGACAGTTGTTGTGGCGGCCTTATTGTCTTCCAGCCGCCTTCCTAATTCAGAGGAGACCTGCGGTCTTGACGCGCTCCAATAAAACACTCACTGTCTGGCTTGAATTGAACAGAGATTTATTACTCTCTCGATCATGCAGTGTCCATAACAAAAACATAGGTCAACTTAGGCCTATACTGTAGCTTGTAAACGAAAAGGAGAGCAGTCAAAAACAATATGGCTCTCCCCTGTCACATCACCTGTCTCATCAGCCGCACCTGTCCCTCGCTCCTCTATATGTCATTTCCTGGGAGGAGGACCTCATCATATAAAAACATTTATGGTTAAACTAAACTACACTATAAACTTAGAGCCATTACTTATGTCATTGTCCCCAACCTACAGTATTATTAAGAATAATATGTTGTGTTTTTAATTACTGTAAAATATTAACAACATGATTTAAAAATTTAAGAAGTAACAAAACAAACCAGTTAAGTGTTATTCTACCTTCATCTTAACTTAATGTGACAAGTGTCACCTTATTTGTTGACCCCTCACATTAATATCGGATCATGGTTCCTAGTCTTGTATGTTGATCACGGTTGTGATTAAAGGTTCTGGTGGGCCGTGGAGATTTTTCACATTTCTAATTGGGCCTTGGTATTCTGAAGTTTGGGAATCAGTGCTCTAGTCCATCTTCTCCAGAATAAGTCTGCAATATACTGCACCTGCCTCCATCTTTTCCTTGAGTAAATGTCCTTCTTCTCAAAAAGTCCAGGGGGCATGACAGGATTTGATTTTAAGAGAAGCAGATGATTCGCAGTTAGGGGCTCAAGGTCATTTGGGTCATTGGTTACAGTTGTAATTGGTCTATCATTCATAATTGCTTCCACTTCACATAAAGCTGTATGAAGACCTTCATCATCTAGAGTTTGCTCCTTTAGGACGGAGTAGAGGATCTTTTTCACCAGTCTAATTAGTCTTTCCCATACTCCACCATGATGAGCTCCACTCAATTCCTCTTTTTAGAAGTGTTTTTTGGATTTTGTTATTATCCAGTTGTTTGACAGAGTCCTCCAATTCCTTCTGTGCACCTATGAAGTTGGTGCTTTGATCCGATCTGATGCTTTTAATTGAGCCTCGATGACAGATGAATCGACGAATAGCATTTCTGCATCTGTATCCAGCTGACCTCCAGGTGAACAGCACGGCTTACAAGGCAAGTAAATATTACTCCCCATCTCTTGACCAGAGCACGCCCGCGTCTCACCTCAATAGGTCCAAAGTAGTCTACACCAGCATGAGTGAATGGTGGAAGATCTGGTGTAACTTTATCTAGAGGGAGATCAGCTATTTTCTGCTCCCAAGCTCTTGCCTGTTGTCGTCTGCAAAACGCACAGTTCTTGGTAATCCTCCTTACCAAAGAGTTGGCACCAGCTAGCCAATAGCGCTGGTGAAGTTTGGAGAGCATGTGACCTCGTCCAGAGTGACCAACTTGTCTGTGAACATGGCTCAATATTATTTTTGACACATGGGAATGTTTAGGTAGGATTATTGGGTGTTTGTTCTCTGTTGGCATAGCCGTCCTCCTTGTCCTTCCTCCCACTCTCAGGACATCAGCATCAGCAATGACAGGGTCCAGTTTATACAGGGAGCTTCCTCTTCTGCATGGCTTTCCCTGTCCAAGAGAGGATGTGCTGTCTCTGCTCATAGCCAATGATGGCCTTTTCTGCATTGTCAATTAAATCATTTGCTCCACATTAGTTAGAGCTAGTTATGTATATATCAGTGCAGAGGAGGAGGAGGAAGGAAGAGGAGGAAGCTCTACAGAGTCCCAGACCAGCTGCCCATGAGAGCTGCTCTGATCTGGGTGAAAAGATGCTACATAGCAGTTAGCAGGTAGCGCAACCTGCTCTTAAAGGCAATGGCTACTGACGCACTGATTGGTTAAACAGGTGGAATGCCCTAACCACTCCCATGGATAATGCATAACATAGTGGTTGGCGCAGGTAATATCACAGGTTTCAGGAGGTGGAAGATTGCGTTCTTTGTGGGGGAACGCCCCTCCCAATACCTAATATCCCTTAATAGCAGGTTTTGGAGGTTTGGCACAAGATCGGGCCCTTAAGGTCCTAATATGTGTGAGAGGGTCCTGAATATCACCAAAGAGAGGATCTAGTAGTATGTTTGCTTGCCTCTCAATGAAAGCCACAAGGTCCTGCAGTCTTGCTCTCGTGTTTCTTTGCTCCAAAATGTCACAAGCTGCAGTTCTCCACCTCTCCCTTAGTTTATACAGAGGTTGTGACACAATTAGCTTTAAGTTGGACGGTAGGTGAAGCTCCGCCATGTCCTGCAGACCTCTCATGGCAGTACAACAGCCTCTTAAGAAAAGTGCATAACTTTGCAGTGCTTTTCCATCCTCTGCCTTTATATTGTTCCAGGTCAGAGCCTTTGTCATATAAGCATTTGCAATCTTTATGTCGTTTCCAAAATGCACCTTTAACAGTGTCTTTGCTTCTATAAAGCCTGGCCCAGCATCCATATGAAGACAGCTTCTGACCACCTCGAGGCAGGGGCCTGACGTATGTTGCTCCAGGTAATATAACATGTCTTGGTAGCTATTGGTTTCTCCTCAATGCCCTTATGAAGCTTTGATAATTAAGTGGGTTTCCATCAAAAACTGGGATTTCACGTGCAGGCAGTGATACTTGCTTGTGCTGCAAAGCCAATAAATCAGCAATATCATTTTGTCTCTGCATTACAGTCAGTAAATTGTCATCTTTGTCATGTTAATCCCACCACCTGTTGCTGAACTCTGAACTGTAGGACTTTGCTGTTGTAGAGTGACACGTGATGCTTTCTTATTTTGTTGTGGAGAGCTTGCTAGTGGGTTTGGTTGTTGGTTCAGATATCTTTGGAGGGGGGTTTTGGGAATCGCTCCAAGTCCAGTAAATTCAACAGTAGATGTTTCTGGAATCACTGTCACATCTACTTTTTTCTGGTAAGTTTCCAAATATTCATTCATGCCATCCTCATGCTGCTGTTGTGGTTCAGATGTTGGCAAGTGTTTTGAGATTCAAAGTTCTCCAGCACCTTTAACTTTGCATCTGATTCAGCCAGACTCATCTCCAACTCCATTTGTTCCAGTCTGGTGTTTAGTTGAGCCTTCTCCATTTCCAGTACATGTTTCCCTTTTAAAGCAGCAGCCCTGGCTAGCAGTGCAGCCTTTTCTGTGGCAATCTTAAGTCGAGCTGAGGTAACAGAAGTGATTGATCCTGTTTTGAACCGTTTGAGACTCGTGAACACTTTGAAATGTTGGAAATACTGTCCGTGGGTTCAATGAGTGACTGAGGATCTGTTTGACAAATTTTCCATTTTTCCACATCCTTCAGGAAATCCTCAAATGTGGACATTTTTGGTTTATACCAATCCATTGTCTCTTTTTCCTTTATTTCCTCAGACAAAAACGTTTGGACCATTTCATGAACCTGCTTAAAATCATTCAGCGATCTTTGAAAAAGAGCCACAGATTCATCCACTTTCTCAACATTCCCTCCAGTTTCCATTAAATCTTTTATTTCATTCATTTTGCGTGTGCATGCTCCAAGCCTCCCTTTGCGTGACGCGCTGAGTATTTTAAATCTCTCCTCAGCGTCAGCAGGATCAACCGGCATTTTATCAACATCCATTATTCTTTCAGGTCAGATCAATTTATTTATCAACACCGTTCCTTTACTTGTTTGCAGAACTCATTTCATATTCCTTGTCCATTCACAAACATTTCATAAGCATCCGACCTCATGAACCACGTCACATTTAATTCATAATTTCGAGTGTGAGGTTTTACTCACGACTCCGTTATTGGGATTAAAGGGACGGAGTTAGGCTGGTTTAAATCACGTCTGACAGACATACTCTTCTATGTTACCTCATTTCCTTATCTAATGAACGGCAGCGCTAGCCTCCTGGCTGTAGCCTCAGTGCACCATCGACCCATGTCCTACTACACTGTAAATGCTAACATACAAATTAATTAAATATTATAAGTGAACCAAACTCAGTTTTCATCAACCTGTTATGAACACTAATTTTAAATAATTAAGTAGTAATTTGGGGTTGGAAAACCAACTTGATTTATCTCAGTTAAGTCAATTTAGAAAAAATAATTTATCGTACCCAGTATGCTTTGGGCGTTTTTTGGACATGCTCAGACCTGCCTCATCTACTTCGCGCTACCAAAACTTTCCCGCACATGTCCACGTCAACTGCATGGTCAACCAGGTCAACACCTTAACATAGCCTACTTGTGTTTAGCCCATTGATTTGGTAAGTATTTGGTTAATCTTTTGTAAACCGTCTCGTTGTCTTGTTGTAGTATAGTACTGTGTGCTTGCCAGAGAGTCAAACTCAAATATTACCGCTATCACAGTAACGTCGCCATTTTTTAAACAAATGTAGACTACAGTTTATGGTAGACTACCCTGTCTTTGATGATTTGTGCACGCACGTGTGTGTGTTGGGGGGGGGGTGAGTCGGTCTTTTGGCGTTGTGTGTGTGGCGGAGCTTCGGTACCGGGACCACGGTGTTCCGACCCGCACAGGGAAGTTAGTTTCAGCCGACGCGACCCGGGTTCACGCCGAAGCGCTGCAAAGCGGCTCGCCCTCAGAAATCGCCCGCTAGCTGCAGCGCTCCGGCTCATACCAGGCTCATTCCTCCGTGCCGGTCGACCAGGCCTCCGCCCCTCAGCTGTGTATGTGTAGCCACGGTAACGAGGGTTTGTTAGAGGGTGGGGGTCCTTATCTCTGTATTTTCTAAAAGATTTCTCCTTTGCCACTGAATTTAAAGCTCAATATAGGAATATAGTTAACAAGAGTGATATAACAACCTGGTGTGTTGATTTATGTGTCTATATTTTGAAATTGTTGCCTTAATTTTGTATTTTTTTCACTGTCAGAAAAAAGATGGTCAACTGTCCACACTTACCCCGCTCTCAGCAATTAAAGGTGAATACCTGATGCTTCATACACTGAATAATCATTCAATATTTGTATTAGTTCCATGGGTTTGGGTAACAGAAATACATTAATGTTACTACAGTGGGATTATGATAAAAGTAATTCCATTGTTAAACGGATCAAGTTATTTTATTCCAATTTTGGACTTTTTAAAATAATTCATTGTACATGGCAGTTTGTGACTTTTCATCGCACACCTTGACTTGACTGTTAAAAAATAATCAATTGTACATCTTTATTTATGGCGGTTTAAAAAAAATTATTCAAAGCACATTTTTGGTTTGACTAAAAAATTCATTGTATAGTTTAATTTCACTATTTAAAAAAAATCTTTCATTTCACTTAAAAATAATTTATTGCACATTTTAGTTTGTCAATGTTAAAATAATTCATTGCAGATTTTAATTTGTGACTGTTTAGAAAAAAATTAAACTTTTTTTTTTTAAAAACAAGTGCTTAATGCTGAAATTATCACGTCTTTTCAGGCCAACCAGAGCAGTACTCCCTAATGCAGTGGACTTGTAAGTACTGCACATTTTTTGCTGAAAAGAGAGGCTACTTGCTTAAGCATCCCGCTTAAAACACGGATTTCACACTCTGACATATACCAGTTGTTGTGGACGACTCATCTCAACATGTTTTTGTTCAAGTTCAACAAGTTTTTATGTGTCTCTCAGTCTGTCTTCTTAAGACTGATTTATACTCGAACGTCAGGTCGTCTGCGTCACCTCAGACAACGCAGAGGTGCCCCCCCCCCCCCCCACCACCATACGCAGAGACTCCCGTGCACCTCTACAAAAAAAGTAACTCGACGCAGAGAGGGGGAGGAGAGAGGGGCGAAAGGAGGCCTCTGATTGGTCAATTCTACATCCGCATGGAAAAGAGCGCATCATTGCAGAAATGAGGAAGTTCCCACATCTGTACGATTCTGGTTCTCCACATCACAAAGACAGCACATATTCTAGTAATTCATGGAGGGAGATAGCGATGAATGTGGGTCTGGATACGGCCGAGACGGTGAGGAAGTGGAAAAACACAAGAGATACGTTTAGTAAGTTTAGCTAGTTCGTGATTGTCGATCTCGCGTTGTGGCGTGGAACAGTGGAGACCGCGTTTGGCCATAAATCCAAAATAACTGCGGCGACATGATAACTGCAACACATTGCTGTGAGAGTATACACAGTTTACACCTAACCCTAACCCTAACCCAGGGCGGCTCTTGGCATAGGCGATATAGGCGGCCGCCTAGGGCGCCATCTGCTGGAGGGGCGCCGCCACGCCGCCAGTCCCCCCTGGCCTTGAGGGAAAAGAATAATAAAATAATAA
This sequence comes from Hirundichthys speculiger, assembly GCA_018398805.1. Lineage (NCBI taxonomy): Eukaryota > Metazoa > Chordata > Actinopteri > Beloniformes > Exocoetidae > Hirundichthys > Hirundichthys speculiger. Next base: position 24,345 of record JAGFBZ010000864.1, read on the forward strand.
TTTTCTATGCCCACTGGCGCCCTCACTTAGTGTTTTCTGTCTAGAAAAAAAGTACATATTAACATTACAAATAAATAAACAGTGACATGTTCCTAAATGATGTGTGAGCACGTGACGTGTCCTTATTGGGTCCGGATCATGACGCGCGGATCAGAGATCTGGGCAGGACAAGTGGAAGACGATCTCGGACAGGTGTAATTTACGAGATGAAAAGGCCGTCCAAGCCCTCGGGTGTGCAGAACAGAAAGAGAAGAAAAGAGAAGAAGAGGAAGTTGCAATATAAAGGTAAGTTTAATGCCTTCTCTTTTTGTATGCCGTTTAGTGTGAAGACTTTTTATTTGAGCCAGGGGGTAATCTCGCCTAGGGCACCAAATTGGGTAGAGCCGGCCCTGACACAACCCTTGAGAAGCACGATGAATTAAGCCCCCAAAAACTACGGCAGGACTTTTTCAAACTGATCGTCCCTTTTGCGTTGTGGCTTGGAATAACATAGCGGAGACCGCGCTAGTATAAATAAAAAGTGTCTGCAGCGTCTCTGCCACAAGCTGACGGCGACACATTGACTTGAGAGTACACACGGCCCTTTAGTAAGAAGAAAGTCCAACAGAATCATAGTTTGCACATTTCAAGTGAGTGCTCAATGAAATGCATGCACAAGGGCATTTTATTTTAAATTTAATTGAAATGTTGAGTTTGTATAAAAACAAAGAAAATGTGTACAGGGATGTGGGATGTGTAAAATGAGGTATTTAAATGTTACCAATTATACTAAGAAGACTTAAAGCCCTGTCTCTATTATGAGGCTGCACTATTAGAGAAAATACAAAACAGTATATCAACACCCCTATTGTGCTTGGTGATGACTCCAGGGAGGTCTACAAGACTTGCTTTGTAAGTAACATATTGAAAGAAGAAAGAAACATATTGATCTCAAGTCACTGACAAATCATATTTGATACGTTTGATAGTGTTGTCAAATATTTAAAATACAGTTATTTTCAGTTGATCAGAATCAGGTGGATTCTAATCTCACTCATAAATGATCAGAATCCCTAAATTAGTACATAATGTAATTAAATTAAGGATGTGAATTCCCCAATCTCACACTTCCAGTCTACAGAATTTCCCAAAAGCAGACCAGATTCAAAAGGTAGTTGTGTGTGCTTCTTTATCAGGATACAGTGAAGGAAGAAGCACTGTCTCAGTGACAGTTCTGACCGTGGTCAACGAAGATCTCAGCAGCAGGCTCTAAATGCAGTGCACCTCCAGCCCATCTGCTGGTGGGAAGTACCATCATGGACAATGTTCCCCAGGCAGTCTGCCTCATGTTTGGGCTCATGTATGCTCTTCACTTAGATTACCCAAAATGCATGGCGAACACACTCAGATTCATCCAAGACATGCTTGGATTGAGAAGCAAAACACTCAAAACTGCTTAGTTTTAAAAACAAACTACTGGGGTAGTTAAGTTGATACAGTGGAAAAACCTTTTCCCCTCTTCAAAATAGAGTCCCAGATGTCCCAGTATTACCTGTATAAAAGAAAATTTACTTAAATTTACCCAAACCCGTTTGGTGTGAGCAACTTGACAAAAAGATTATATTTCATTCTCAATAGCCGACACGGAAATATCAGCAATATTAGTATTAATATTATGTCCACACTGCACAGGCATCTCACTTCACTTACAGCTCCTGTAAGATAATAATCCCAATAATTTAAAATGCCTACGCAGTGTTGACACACCAATATTATTGTTTTAGCAATATCAATAGTTTCCTGTGTCTCATACCAAGAAAGAATTGTAAGCTTTTTTTTAAATAAATGTATGTGCTTTTTAAATGTATGCGCTGTTGTACAAGTAATGCCAACACATCCAGGACTCTTATTTTGAAGAGCGGAAGAACAGGAAATATTCGTTGTTAATGTGCATTTGTCATTATGTTTCAGGTTGTTACTAACGCATAGGCACCCAACATAACCCTAAGATACAGAACTAAAAATGACTAGTTCAGAAAGATTCTCTGAAAGGGTTTAGTTCTTAATAATAATATCCTTTATTTCAGCATAATTCAACATAATTTTTTTTATATGTTGTGCATTTTTGTTGAGAGGCTATTTCTTTGATATTTTTTCATGTCTAAAACTGGAACATGTTCCCAGGTCAGTAATTATTTTTTAGTTCAATTGTTTGAGCTAATGTTTATTCAAAAAATGTAGTGGAGACTCAAAACTGACTTGTTCAGCTGAGAAGTTGTCGTTTTCTGTTTTATCTGTTGTTACATCTGTTGGCTGTTGCAGCAAGGCACACCTGGATTGAATAGTTTGATAAATAAAAATTCATAAAAGAATGTTAAGTAGGTTTGTAATCAAACTATTGATTGTTCACTTTTATACTGAGCATTAACAAAACCCTCTTCAGCCTGTCAAGAGCCAATGTCTTTTGTTAAATGCATTGTTGAGCATTTTCAAATAAAATTTAATTCCACTTAGTTAATCCATTAAGTGTTCTCCGTTCATTGTGTTTTTTAAATAAAATTAACATGTGCTGTTGTAATTCTTTTAGGTCAAGAAACTTTTAGCACAGAGCCAGGGATACCTTTATGAACCTGAATAAACAGATGCTGAACTTCATCAGATGGAGTTGGAACGGGCAGAGAGAGAGAGAGAGAGAGAGAGAGAGGGAGAGAGGGAGAGGGAGGAAGGAAGGAAGGAAGGAAGGAAGGACAGAGAAGTGGTCCAAGCTGAAGTTGGACCCACAGCTGTAGCCGTGAGAGACAGTTGTGGGTCCAACTTCAGCATGCTCGCTCGCTCTCTCTCTCTCTCTCTCTCCATTCTAAGAGAGAGAAAATAGTGCCAAGTGATTGTGAAGTCAGACTTTTTCGTGGACAATTGTTTTGTGATACAAATGTTTCACTCTTGAACGCATATTGTTTTGAGAAGCAAAACGCTTCATTTTTATGACCTGAGCCAGCTAGCTGAACTAGCCTCGTCAACACCAGAACCAGACCCATGTGTTTACTCTTTACACTAATTCTTCCCTTGCTCCTTGAGTTGAACCTGAGTACAGTGGGCAAGTGTGGCTCTCACAAAGTTACATTACATGAAGTTGACCTGAATATGATGAATGAGCAACACTAAAGCAAATTAAGCTATCACTTGAGTACTGAAAGCTCACAATAAACAAGTTACTCTAATCAAATTATTTAAGATAATTTGAGTACTGCAAACTCAAAATAAACAAGTTACTATAATCCAATTATTTAGGTTAATTACTGCACACGCACAATAATTAAGTAAATCCAATCCAATCTAAGTTAACATAAATTACTTTTTGTGAGGCAGCAAGTTTGCATATTTTTTTTAAGTAAAGTCAATTTATTATATTTTACAGTGTAGGTTTGTCTGTTTCTTGTATGTTTTCCTGGACGAGGACTGGGATGTAATTTCATTGTGCTGAGACGCTGGATCAATGACTTATAAAGTTTCTTGAATCTTCTTCATTCCAGTTCCTTCATGGTAACAATGTTTCTTCCTCACAGACGAGGGTCTGCTATGGCGTTCCACAGGGTTGAGTGTTGGGACCAATCCTCTTCACTGTATACATGCTGACCTTGGAAATATTATTAGAGACACGACATAAATGTTCACATAACCTTCATTATTAAATCAGATCAACATGTAATTTCAAATTAGCCTTTATTTTGTAGATAAGATGGTTTTCATGTCATCTCAACAGCTCCAACCATCCTGTCAAACTGACACAGAATAATATACTCAAATGAAAAACTTCAAAGAAAAACTGCAAGTTCAATAAAAAGGAAAGAATTAGACCAAGTGTGATTTACTAGCCTGTAAACAGTTCAGAGTTTTTGTTTGAATGTTGAAGAATGAACTGTTTTACCTGTTTATGTTTTTAAAAAAAAAAAAAAGTTTTGTTTTCATAGACCAAGTAATGGGTTAAAGAAAGCTTTTATGTGCATTTTTGATGGAACTTCAACATAAAAATGACTAGTATGTGATATTCTTTATCTGTGTCCACAACAAGACTCTTAAGAACATCTGGTTCTGGACTCCAGTCCTGGAACCTCTAGAACCAGCCATCCCTACCTGAGGGCATCAGACCCGCCGCGCAGTGGCTGACGGGAGCTCCGCGGCTCAGGTGTCAGGTGTGTCAGGTGTGTCTCCACCTGTTGTCTCCTCCTCCTCTTCCTCGTTCCTCCCAGACCTGGGCTCCTGCTCAGAACCCGCTCCGACACCGACCTCCGCTCTCAGGGACTTTGGACTGTTCAGCCGGATCTGTTTCTGGATCAGTTTTTCTTTTCTCTCGGTTTCACCCGGGCGCGCTCTCTCTTACACACACGCACGCACGCACGCACGCACCTGCTGCCGTTCACCTGTCGCCGCCGTGATGTCGCTCTGAGCGCAGAGACAAGGACGGAAAAACCCGGAACAGCCACAGCACCAGCGGAACCGGCTCCGGACTGCGTGGTCATGGACCTGCTGGACGCAGGACAGAAGTTCCGCCTGAAACAGGTGAGTCCCGCACCTGGAACCTGCCCGTGACGTCACCGCGTGCCGGTTTTTAAGGGAGACCGAAACCGCTAGGGTTCGGTTCGTTTTTCCCGCCGGGAAGTTCCGAAGAGAGAAGCGGAGAGGACTCTGAACTGGATTTAATGGTTTACTCTGATTTGTACCAGTGCTGCCAACTCTCGCGAGAAACAAAAACAAAACATCACGTTAACGTGTTAAAAACTAAACTAAACTTCAACAAAGTGTTTTGTTTTTTTTTTAAATCTTTTGTTCTGTCAAAGATTAGACACGCTCTTCTGAACAAGCAAGCAGACTTAGTTTGGGTTCATTAAATCAAATTTATAAAGAAATAAGTCATTCAGTCATCTGTTTCTATTTAAAGCACTGTCAGGAAAAAGAAGACTACAGTCTGGTATCAGCAGCATCTATGACTGGAACCAGTATGTAGATGATGTAACAGCAAACTGGACCATGAAGCTTCGTTTTAATGGTTTGAAGGTCATCAGTGACTGGTAGACACCGTATCTGGTCTCTGTTCTGGTCTGAGCTGGCTGAAACCATCTCTGAGTAGATCAGAACAGGTGTCTGACTGCAGGTCAGCTGCAGGTGTCAGTCCTGGACCTGCTGCTGCCCTGAACAGGTGTCTGACTGCAGGTCAGCTGCAGGTGTCAGTCCTGGACCTGGACCTGAGCTCCAGCCCCGAGGATGAAGCTCACTCATCCCAGCTGGAACTATGTGAATCCTGGTTCTGATTCATCCCTGTCACAGTGGAGTCATTTGCTGCTTTCATGGAGAGATGAAATTAAAGAGACGCTGGAGATGCTCTCTTCACTCTGCTTCCAGTCTCCAGCTGTGCTTTCATGCTGGTCCCACCAAGGCTCCAGTAGGTGCCTTCATAAACCCTTCCAGCATCTCACAGCCTCTCTGTGTGCAGATGGCCTCGTTTCCTGGACCCATCTGTCCCTCAGTGTTCCACTCCAGGAAGAGCACTTCTTCACAGATGGGGTCATGCTAATGTTGCTAATGCTACCAGTCTGAACAACTGGGAGAAGCTGGATTTTTAAAATCCAGAGACTCGTTAGTTGTGCTGGTCAGCAAATGATGCTTAAGTATTAATGCTGCACACTTTTTCTCATAAAGTGATGACTTTAACCTTTAAATTTGTGACATTAACATCAGAAAGTAGAAGTTGCAACTTTATTTCAGTATAGATGCAACTTTATTTCAGTATAGATTCATCTTTATTTCAGTATAGTTGCAACTTTATTTCAGTATAGATGCAACTTTATTTCAGTATAGATTCATCTTTATTTCAGTATAGATGCAACTTTATTTCAGTATTTCATAATGTTACAACTTTACTTTTCAAACTGGATGTCCAGTGAGTTTAGATGTTCTCCTGTGAGTTTAGATGTTCTCCTGTGAATTTAGATGTTTTCCTGTGAGTTTAGATGTTCTCCTGTGACCTTTAGATGTTCTCTTGTGACCTTAGATGTTCTCCTGTGACCTTTAGATGTTCTCCTGTGAGTTTAGATGTTCTCCTGTGAATTTAGATGTTCTCCTATGACCTTAGATGTTCTCCTGTGACCTTACATGTTCACCTGTGAGCTTAGATGTTCTCCTGTGACCTTAGATGTTCTCCTGTGAGCTAGGTGTTCTCCTGTGAATTTAGATGTTCTCCTGTGATCTGAGATGTTCTCCTGTGACCTTAGATGTTCTCCTGTCAGTTTAGATGTTCTCCTGTGAACTTAGGTGTTCTCCTGTGACCTTAGATGTTCTCATGTGAGCTTAGATGTTCTCCTCTGAGTTTAGATGTTCTCCTGTGACCTTAAATGTTCTACTGTGATCTTACATGTTCTCCTGTGAGAGCTTAGATGTTCTCCTGTGAGTTTAGATGTTCTCCTGTGACATTTAGATGTTCTTCTGTGACCTTTAGATGTTCTCCTGTGACCTCTAGATATTCTCCTGTGAATTTAGATATTCTCCTATGACCTTAGATGTTCTCTTGTGACCTTAGATGTTTTCCTGTGAGTTTAGATGTTCTCCTGTGACCTTAGATGTTCTCCTGTGACCTTAGATGTTCTCCTGTGAATTTAGATGTTCTCCTGTGAATTTAGATGTTCTCCTGTGAGTTTAGATGTTCTCCTGTGAATTTAGATGTTCTCCTGTGAATTTAGATATTCTCCTATGACCTTAGATGTTCTTTTGTGACCTTAGATGTTTTCCTGTGACCTTAGATGTTCTCTTGTGAGTTTAGATGTTTTCCTGTGAGTTTAGATGTTCTCCTATGACCTTAGATGTTTTCCTGTGAGTTTACATGTTCTCTTGTGACCTTAGATGTTCTCCTGTGACCTTTAGATGTTCTCTTGTGACCTTAGATGTTTTCCTGTGAGTTTAGATGTTCTCTTGTAAACTTAGATGTTCTTATGTGACCTTTAGAGATTTTCTCTTGTGACCTTAGATGTTTTCCTGTGAGTTAAGATCTTCTCCTATGACCTTAGATGTTTTCCTGTGAGTTTAGATGTTCTCCTGTGACCTTAGATGTTCTCCTGTGAATTTAGATGTTCTCCTGTTAATTTAGATGTTCTCCTGTGAGTTAAGATGTTCTCCTGTGAATTTAGATATTCTCCTATGACCTTAGATGTTCTTTTATGACCTTAGATGTTTTCCTGTGACCTTAGATGTTCTCTTGTGAGTTTAGATGTTTTCCTGTGAGTTTAGATGTTCTCCTATGACCTTAGATGTTTTCCTGTGAGTTTACATGTTCTCTTGTGACCTTAGATGTTCTCATGTGAGCTTAGATGTTCTCCTCTGAGTTTAGATGTTCTCCTGTGACCTTAAATGTTCTACTGTGATCTTACATGTTCTCCTGTGAGAGCTTAGATGTTCTCCTGTGAGTTTAGATGTTCTCCTGTGACATTTAGATGTTCTTCTGTGACCTTTAGATGTTCTCCTGTGACCTTTAGATATTCTCCTGTGAATTTAGATATTCTCCTATGACCTTAGATGTTCTCTTGTGACCTTAGATGTTTTCCTGTGAGTTTAGATGTTCTCCCCTGTGACCTTAGATGTTCTCCTGTGACCTTAGATGTTCTCCTGTGAATTTAGATGTTCTCCTGTGAATTTAGATGTTCTCCTGTGAGTTTAGATGTTCACCTGTGAATTTAGATGTTCTCCTGTGAATTTAGATATTCTCCTATGACCTTAGATGTTCTTTTGTGACCTTAGATGTTTTCCTGTGACCTTAGATGTTCTCTTGTGAGTTTAGATGTTTTCCTGTGAGTTTAGATGTTCTCCTGTGACCTTAGATGTTCTCCTGTCAGTTTAGATGTTCTCCTGTGAACTTAGGTGTTCTCCTGTGACCTTAGATGTTCTCATGTGAGCTTAGATGTTCTCCTCTGAGTTTAGATGTTCTCCTGTGACCTTAAATGTTCTACTGTGATCTTACATGTTCTCCTGTGAGAGCTTAGATGTTCTCCTGTGAGTTTAGATGTTCTCCTGTGACATTTAGATGTTCTTCTGTGACCTTTAGATGTTCTCCTGTGACCTCTAGATATTCTCCTGTGAATTTAGATATTCTCCTATGACCTTAGATGTTCTCTTGTGACCTTAGATGTTTTCCTGTGAGTTTAGATGTTCTCCTGTGACCTTAGATGTTCTCCTGTGACCTTAGATGTTCTCCTGTGAATTTAGATGTTCTCCTGTGAATTTAGATGTTCTCCTCCTGTGAGTTTTAGATGTTCTCCTGTGAATTTAGATGTTCTCCTGTGAATTTAGATATTCTCCTATGACCTTAGATGTTCTTTGTGACCTTAGATGTTTTCCTGTGACCTTAGATGTTCTCTTGTGAGTTTAGATGTTTTCCTGTGAGTTTAGATGTTCTCCTATGACCTTAGATGTTTTCCTGTGAGTTTACATGTTCTCTTGTGACCTTAGATGTTCTCCTGTGACCTTTAGATGTTCTCTTGTGACCTTAGATGTTTTCCTGTGAGTTTAGATGTTCTCTTGTAAACTTAGATGTTCTTATGTGACCTTTAGATGTTCTCTTGTGACCTTAGATGTTCTCCTGTGACCTTAGATGTTCTCATGTGAGCTTAGATGTTCTCCTCTGAGTTTAGATGTTCTCCTGTGACCTTAAATGTTCTACTGTGATCTTACATGTTCTCCTGTGAGAGCTTAGATGTTCTCCTGTGAGTTTAGATGTTCTCCTGTGACATTTAGATGTTCTTCTGTGACCTTTAGATGTTCTCCTGTGACCTCTAGATATTCTCCTGTGAATTTAGATATTCTCCTATGACCTTAGATGTTCTCTTGTGACCTTAGATGTTTTCCTGTGAGTTTAGATGTTCTCCTGTGACCTTAGATGTTCTCCTGTGACCTTAGATGTTCTCCTGTGAATTTAGATGTTCTCCTGTGAATTTAGATGTTCTCCTGTGAGTTTAGATGTTCTCCTGTGAATTTAGATGTTCTCCTGTGAATTTAGATATTCTCCTATGACCTTAGATGTTCTTTTGTGACCTTAGATGTTTTTTCCTGTGACCTTAGATGTTTCTCTTGTTTAGATTAGATGTTTTCCTGTGAGTTTTGTGAGTTTAGATGTTCTCCTATGACCTTAGATGTTTTCCTGTGAGTTTACATGTTCTCTTGTGACCTTAGATGTTCTCCTGTGACCTTTAGATGTTCTCTTGTGACCTTAGATGTTTTCCTGTGAGTTTAGATGTTCTCTTGTAAACTTAGATGTTCTTATGTGACCTTTAGATGTTCTCTTGTGACCTTAGATGTTTTCCTGTGAGTTAAGATCTTCTCCTATGACCTTAGATGTTTTCCTGTGAGTTTAGATGTTCTCCTGTGACCTTAGATGTTCTCCTGTGAATTTAGATGTTCTCCTGTTAATTTAGATGTTCTCCTGTGAGTTAAGATGTTCTCCCTGTGAATTTAGATATTCTCCTATGACCTTAGATGTTTCTTTTATGACCTTAGATGTTTTTCCTGTGACCTTAGATGTTCTCTTGTGAGTTTAGATGTTTTCCTGTGAGTTTAGATGTTCTCCTATGACCTTAGATGTTTTCCTGTGAGTTTACATGTTCTCTTGTGACCTTAGATGTTCTCATGTGAGCTTAGATGTTCTCCTCTGAGTTTAGATGTTCTCCTGTGACCTTAAATGTTCTACTGTGATCTTACATGTTCTCCTGTGAGAGCTTAGATGTTCTCCTGTGAGTTTAGATGTTTCTCCTGTGATGTTCTCCTGTGACATTTAGATGTTCTTCTGTGACCTTTAGATGTTCTCCTGTGACCTTTAGATATTCTCCTGTGAATTTAGATATTCTCCTATGACCTTAGATGTTCTCTTGTGACCTTAGATGTTTTCCTGTGAGTTTAGATGTTCTCCTGTGACCTTAGATGTTCTCCTGTGACCTTAGATGTTCTCCTGTGAATTTAGATGTTCTCCTGTGAATTTAGATGTTCTCCTGTGAGTTTAGATGTTCACCTGTGAATTTAGATGTTCTCCTGTGAATTTAGATATTCTCCTATGACCTTAGATGTTCTTTTGTGACCTTAGATGTTTTCCTGTGACCTTAGATGTTCTCTTGTGAGTTTAGATGTTTTCCTGTGAGTTTAGATGTTCTCCTGTGACCTTAGATGTTCTCCTGTCAGTTTAGATGTTCTCCTGTGAACTTAGGTGTTCTCCTGTGACCTTAGATGTTCTCATGTGAGCTTAGATGTTCTCCTCTGAGTTTAGATGTTCTCCTGTGACCTTAAATGTTCTACTGTGATCTTACATGTTCTCCTGTGAGAGCTTAGATGTTCTCCCTGTGAGTTTAGATGTTCTCCTGTGACATTTAGATGTTTCTTCTGTGACCTTTAGATGTTCTCCTGTGACCTCTAGATATTCTCCTGTGAATTTAGATATTCTCCTATGACCTTAGATGTTCTCTTGTGACCTTAGATGTTTTCCTGTGAGTTTAGATGTTCTCCTAGTGTTTAGATGTTCTCCTGTGACCTTAGATGTTCTCCTGTGACCTTAGATGTTCTCCTGTGAATTTAGATGTTCTCCTGTGAATTTAGATGTTCTCCTGTGAGTTTAGATGTTCTCCTGTGAATTTAGATGTTCTCCTGTGAATTTAGATATTCTCCTATGACCTTAGATGTTCTTTGTGACCTTAGATGTTTTCCTGTGACCTTAGATGTTCTCTTGTGAGTTTAGATGTTTTCCTGTGAGTTTAGATGTTCTCCTATGACCTTAGATGTTTTCCTGTGAGTTTACATGTTCTCTTGTGACCTTAGATGTTCTCCTGTGACCTTTAGATGTTCTCTTGTGACCTTAGATGTTTTCCTGTGAGTTTAGATGTTCTCTTGTAAACTTAGATGTTCTTATGTGACCTTTAGATGTTCTCTTGTGACCTTAGATGTTTTCCTGTGAGTTAAGATCTTCTCCTATGACCTTAGATGTTTTCCTGTGAGTTTAGATGTTCTCCTGTGACCTTAGATGTTCTCCTGTGAATTTAGATGTTCTCCTGTTAATTTAGATGTTCTCCTGTGAGTTTAGATGTTCTCCTGTGAATTTAGATATTCTCCTATGACCTTAGATGTTCTTTTATGACCTTAGATGTTTTCCTGTGACCTTAGATGTTCTCTTGTGAGTTTAGATGTTTTCCTGTGAGTTTAGATGTTCTCCTATGACCTTAGATGTTTTCCTGTGAGTTTACATGTTCTCTTGTGACCTTAGATGTTCTCATGTGAGCTTAGATGTTCTCCTCTGAGTTTAGATGTTCTCCTGTGACCTTAAATGTTCTACTGTGATCTTACATGTTCTCCTGTGAGAGCTTAGATGTTCTCCTGTGAGTTTAGATGTTCTCCTGTGACATTTAGATGTTCTTCTGTGACCTTTAGATGTTCTCCTGTGACCTTTAGATATTCTCCTGTGAATTTAGATATTCTCCTATGACCTTAGATGTTCTCTTGTGACCTTAGATGTTTTCCTGTGAGTTTAGATGATCTCCTGTGACCTTAGATGTTCTCCTGTGACCTTAGATGTTTTCCTGTGAGTTTAGATGTTCTCCTGTGACCTTAGATGTTCTCCTGTGACCTTAGATGTTCTCCTGTGAATTTAGATGTTCTCCTGTGAATTTAGATGTTCTCCTGTGAGTTTAGATGTTCACTGACCTGTGAATTTAGATGTTCTCCTGTGAATTTAGATATTCTCCTCCTATGACCTTAGATGTTTTTTTTTGTGACCTTAGATGTTTTCCTGTGACCTTAGATGTTCTCTTGTGAGTTTAGATGTTTTCCTGTGAGTTTAGATGTTCTCCTATGACCTTAGATGTTTTCCTGTGAGTTTACATGTTCTCTTGTGACCTTAGATGTTCTCCTGTGACCTTTAGATGTTCTCTTGTGACCTTAGATGTTTTCCTGTGAGTTTAGATGTTCTCCTGTGACCTTAGATGTTCTCCTGTGAATTTAGATGTTCTCCTGTTAATTTAGATGTTCTCCTGTGAGTTTAGATGTTCTCCTGTGAGTTTAGATGTTCTCCTCTGAGTTTAGATGTTCTCCTGTGACCTTAGATGTTCTACTGTGATCTTACATGTTCTCCTGTGAGAGCTTAGATGTTCTCCTGTGAGTTTAGATGTTTTCCTGTGACATTTAGATGTTCTTCTGTGACCTTTAGATGTTCTCCTGGGACCTTTAGATATTCTCCTGTGAATTTAGATATTCTCCTGTGAATTTAGATATTCTCCTATGACCTTAGATGTTCTCTTGTGACCTTAGATGTTCTCCTGTGAAATGAGATGTTCTCCTATGACCTTAGATGTTCTCCTGTGACCTTAGATGTTCACCTGTGAGCTTAGATGTTCTTCTGTGACCTTAGATGTTCTCCTGTGAGCTAGGTGTTCTCCTGTGAATTTAGATGTTCTTCTGTGACCTTAGATGTTCTCCTGTGACCTTAGATGTTCTCCTGTGAGCTTAGATGTTCTCCTCTGAGTTTAGATGTTTGCTTGTGAACTTAGATGTTCTCCTGTGACCTTAGATGTTCTACTGTGATCTTAGATGTTCTCCTGTGAGTTTAGATGTTCTCCTGTGACCTTTAGATGTTCTCCTGTGAGTTTGATGTTCTCCTGTGATCTTTAGATGTTCTGCTGTGATCTTAGATGTTCTCTTGTGAGTTTAGATGTTCTCCTGTGACCTTAGATGTTCTCCTGTGAGTTTAGATGTTTCTCCTGTTCTCCTGTGAGTTTAGATGTTCTCCTGTGACCTTTAGATGTTCTCCTGTGACCTTTAGATGTTCTCCTGTGAGTTTAGATGTTCTCCTGTGACCTTTAGATGTTCTCCTGTGACCTTTAGATGTTCTCCTGTGAGTTTAGATGTTCTCCTGTGATCTTTAGATGTTCTCCTGTGACCTTTAGATGTTCTCCTGTGACCTTAAGATGTTCTACTGTGACCTTTAGATATTCTCCTGTGACCTTTAGATGTTCTCCTCTGAGTTTAGATGTTTGCTTGTGAACTTAGATGTTCTCCTGTGACCTTAGATGTTCTACTGTGATCTTAGATGTTCTCCTGTGAGTTTAGATGTTCTCCTGTGACCTTTAGATGTTCTCCTGTGACCTTTAGATGTTTTCCTGTGAGTTTAGATGTTCTCCTATGACCTTAGATGTTTTCCTGTGAGTTTACATGTTCTCTTGTGACCTTAGATGTTCTCCTGTGACCTTTAGATGTTCTCTTGTGACCTTAGATGTTTTCCTGTGACTTTAGATGTTCTCTTGTACCTTAGACTTAGATGTTTCTTATGTGACCTTTAGATGTTCTCTTGTGACCTTAGATGTTTTCCCCTGTGAGTTTAGATGTTCTCCTTGTTCTCTTGTGACCTTAGATGTTTTCCTGTGAGTTTAGATGTTCTCCTGTGACCTTAGATGTTCTCCTGTGAATTTAGATGTTCTCCTGTTAATTTAGATGTTCTCCTGTGAGTTTAGATGTTCTCCTGTGAATTTAGATGTTCTCCTGTGAATTTAGATATTCTCCTATGACCTTAGATGTTCTTTTATGACCTTAGATGTTTTCCTGTGACCTTAGATGTTCTCTTGTGAGTTTAGATGTTTTCCTGTGAGTTTAGATGTTCTCCTATGACCTTAGATGTTTTCCTGTGAGTTTACATGTTCTCTTGTGACCTTAAATGTTCTCATGTGAGCTTAGATGTTCTCCTCTGAGTTTAGATGTTCTCCTGTGACCTTAAATGTTCTACTGTGATCTTACATGTTCTCCTGTGAGAGCTTAGATGTTCTCCTGTGAGTTTAGATGTTCTCCTGTGACATTTAGATGTTTTTCTGTGACCTTTAGATGTTCTCCTGTGACCTTTAGATATTCTCCTGTGAATTTAGATATTCTCCTATGACCTTAGATGTTCTCTTGTGACCTTAGATGTTTTCCTGTGAGTTTAGATGATCTCCTGTGACCTTAAATGTTCTCCTGTGACCTTAGATGTTCTCCTGTGACCTTAGATGTTCTCCTGTGAATTTAGATGTTCTCCTGTGAATTTAGATGTTCTCCTGTGAGTTTAGATGTTCACCTGTGAATTTAGATGTTCTCCTGTGAATTTAGATATTCTCCTATGACCTTAGATGTTCTTTTGTGACCTTAGATGTTTTCCTGTGACCTTAGATGTTCTCTTGTGAGTTTAGATGTTTTCCTGTGAGTTTAGATGTTCTCCTATGACCTTAGATGTTTTCCTGTGAGTTTACATGTTCTCTTGTGACCTTAGATGTTCTCCTGTGACCTTTAGATGTTCTCTTGTGACCTTAGATGTTTTCCTGTGAGTTTAGATGTTCTCCTATGACCTTAGATGTTTTCCTGTGAGTTTAGATGTTCTCTTGTGAACTTAGATGTTCTTATGTGACCTTTAGATGTTCTCTTGTGACCTTAGATGTTTTCCTGTGAGTTTAGATGTTCTCCTATAACCTTAGATGTTTTCCTGTGAGTTTAGATGTTCTCCTGTGACCTTAGATGTTCTCCTGTGAATTTAGATGTTCTCCTGTTAATTTAGATGTTCTCCTGTGAGTTTAGATGTTCTCCTGTGAATTTAGATGTTCTCCTCTGAGTTTAGATGTTCTCCTGTGACCTTAGATGTTCTACTGTGATCTTACATGTTCTCCTGTGAGAGCTTAGATGTTCTCCTGTGAGTTTAGATGTTTTCCTGTGACATTTAGATGTTCTTCTGTGACCTTTAGATGTTCTCCTGTGACCTTTAGATATTCTCCTGTGAATTTAGATATTCTCCTGTGAATTTAGATATTCTCCTATGACCTTAGATGTTCTCTTGTGACCTTAGATGTTCTCCTGTGAAATGAGATGTTCTCCTATGACCTTAGATGTTCTCCTGTGACCTTAGATGTTCACCTGTGAGCTTAGATGTTCTTCTGTGACCTTAGATGTTCTCCTGTGAGCTAGGTGTTCTCCTGTGAATTTAGATGTTCTTCTGTGACCTTAGATGTTCTCCTGTGACCTTATATGTTCTCCTGTGAGCTTAGATGTTCTCCTCTGAGTTTAGATGTTTGCTTGTGAACTTAGATGTTCTCCTGTGACCTTAGATGTTCTACTGTGATCTTAGATGTTCTCCTGTGAGTTTAGATGTTCTCCTGTGACCTTTAGGTGTTCTCCTGTGAGCTTTAGATGTTCTCCTGTGAGTTTAGATGTTCTCCTGTGATCTTTAGATGTTCTGCTGTGATCTTAGATGTTCTCTTGTGAGTTTAGATGTTCTCCTGTGACCTTAGATGTTCTCCTGTGAGTTTAGATGTTCTCCTGTGAGTTTAGATGTTCTCCTGTGACCTTTAGATGTTCTCCTGTGACCTTTAGATGTTCTCCTGTGAGTTTAGACGTTCTCCTGTGATCTTTAGATGTTCTCCTGTGACCTTTAGATGTTCTCCTGTGACCTTAAGATGTTCTCCTGTGATCTTTAGATGTTCTACTGTGACCTTTAGATATTCTCCTGTGATCTTTAGATGTTCTCCTCTGAGTTTAGATGTTTGCTTGTGAACTTAGATGTTCTCCTGTGACCTTAGATGTTCTACTGTGATCTTAGATGTTCTCCTGTGACCTTTAGATGTTCTCCTGTGACCTTTAGATGTTCTCCTGTGACCTTTAGATGTTCTCCTGTGAGTTTAGATGTTCTCCTGTGACCTTTAGATGTTCTCCTATGAGTTTAGATGTTCTCCTGTGACCTTTAGATGTTCTCCTGTGACCTTTAGATGTTCTCCTGTGACCTTTAGATGTTCTCCTGTGATCTTTAGATGTTCTATTGTGACCTTTAGATGTTCTCCTGTGACCTTTAGATGTTCTCCTCTGAGTTTAGAAGTTTGCTTGTGAACTTAGATGTTCTCCTGTGACCTTAGATGTTCTACTGTGATCTTAGATGGTCTCCTGTGAGTTTAGATGTTCTCCTGTGACCTTTAGACGTTCTCCTGTGACCTTTAGATGTTCTCCTGTGAGTTTAGATGTTCTCCTGTGATCTTTAGATGTTCTCCTGTGACCTTTAGATGTTCTCCTGTGACCTTTAGATGTTCTCCTGTGACCTTAGATGTTCACCTGTGAGCTTAGATGTTCTTTTGTGACCTTAGATGTTCTCCTGTGAGCTAGGTGTTCTCCTGTGAATTTAGATGTTCTTCTGTGACCTTAGATGTTCTCCTGTGACCTTAGATGTTCTCCTGTGAGCTTAGATGTTCTCCTCTGAGTTTAGATGTTTGCTTGTTAACTTAGATGTTCTCCTGTGACCTTAGATGTTCTACTGTGATCTTAGATGTTCTCCTGTGAGTTTAGATGTTCTCCTGTGACCTTAGATGTTCTCCTGTGAGTTTAGATGTTCTCCTTTGACCTTAGATGTTCTCTTGTGACCTAAGATGTTCTCCTGTGAATTGAGATGTTTTCCTATGACCTTAGATGTTCTCCTGTGACCTTAGATGTTCACCTGTGAATTTAGATGTTCTTCTGTGACCTTAGATGTTCTCCTGTGAGTTTAGATGTTCTCCTGTGACCTTTCGATGTTCTCCTGTGACCTTTAGATGTTCTCCTGTGAGTTTAGATGTTCTCCTGTGATCTTTAGATGTTCTCCTGTGACCTTTAG
The DNA here is from genome assembly GCA_018398805.1 of Hirundichthys speculiger. Classification (NCBI taxonomy): domain Eukaryota; kingdom Metazoa; phylum Chordata; class Actinopteri; order Beloniformes; family Exocoetidae; genus Hirundichthys; species Hirundichthys speculiger. Next base: position 40,984 of record JAGFBZ010000864.1, read on the forward strand.
ATGTTCTCCTGTGAGTTTAGATGTTCTCCTGTGAGTTTAGATGTTCTCCTGTGACCTTTAGATGTTCTCCTGTGACCTTTAGATGTTCACCTGTGAGTTTAGATGTTCTCCTGTGATCTTTAGATGTTCTCCTGTGACCTTTAGATGTTCTCCTGTGACCTTTAGATGTTCTCCTGTGATCTTTAGATGTTCTACTGTGACCTTTAGATGTTCTCCTGTGAGTTTAGATGTTCTCCTGTGACCTTAGATGTTCTCCTGTGAGTTTAGATGTTCTCCTTTGACATTTAGATGTTCTTCTGTGACCTTTAGATGTTCTCCTGTGACCTTTAGATATTCTCCTGTGAATTTAGATATTCTCCTATGACCTTAGATGTTCTCTTGTGGCCTTAGATGTTCTCCTGTTAATTGAGATGTTCTCCTATGACCTTAGATGTTCTCCTGTGACCTTAGATGTTCTCCTGTGAATTTAGATGTTCTTCTGTGACCTTAGATGTTCTCCTGTGACCTTAGATGTTCTCCTGTGAGCTTAGATGTTCTCCTCTGAGTTTAGATGTTCTCCTGTGAGTTTAGATGTTCTCCTGTGACCTTTAGATGTTCTCCTGTGACCTTTAGATGTTCTCCTGTGAGTTTAGATGTTCTCCTGTGACCTTTAGATGTTCTCCTGTGACCTTTAGATGTTCTCCTGTGACCTTTAGATGTTCTCCTGTGAGTTTAGATGTTCTCCTGTGATCTTTAGATGTTCTCCTGTGACCTTTAGATGTTCTCCTGTGACCTTTAGATGTTCTCCTGTGATCTTTAGATGTTCTACTGTGACCTTTAGATGTTCTCCTGTGACCTTTAGATGTTCTCCTCTGAGTTTAGATGTTTGCTTGTGAACTTAGATGTTCTCCTGTGACCTTAGATGTTCTACTGTGATCTTAGATGTTCTCCTGTGAGTTTAGATGTTCTCCTGTGACCTTTAGATGTTCTCCTGTGACCTTTAGATGTTCTCCTGTGAGTTTAGATGTTCTCCTGTGATCTTTAGATGTTCTCCTGTGACCTTTAGATGTTCTCCTGTGACCTTTAGATGTTCTCCTGTGACCTTTAGATGTTCTCTTGTGAACTTAGATTTGTCCTTCATTCATCCTTCTTCTGTCCGCTCATGAAACTTCAGGTGTTTCTGTGAAATCAGAGATCATCCAGCTTTACTTCACAGCTCCTGGTGACCTGAACCAGATGAAGAACAGTTTTATTTTAGTTTCATTACCTGCATGTTGAGCCAGAGGAGGTGTGAAGGAGGAGGAGTCTGGAGGTTCTGGCTCTTGATGAGCTGTCAGGGTGAACTGAAAAACTGGCTGGACCTGAATGGAGATTGTTTGTATCTGATCAGGTTGGAGAATGCTGTCGTCACTCTGTACTTGATCAGCTCCAGGACTGGGGGAGGGTTAAGTTTTGATAACCAGCTCATTCCAGATATGACAGTGCGGAAGCAAGGATGCTGCTTTCAGTCAGGAGCAGAGGCGTTTATCAGATGTGTTTATGACGTGAAACAGATTTCATCTGGCTCTCTGTCAAAACCTGCTCTTTTACATAATCAACAGTGAGGTTTTCTATCGGGTTAATGAGGGAATTTCTTACCTCAAAAAGGAACCTCTGACATTTTAGGTTCAAACGTCACAGAGCATGTTTGGAGACCACAGTTTGACTAATTACTAAAAAAATAGATAAACTAAAGCAGGCTGGACTGCATCAGTTAGCCTGGATTAACTCCACCTCCAGGCTGCTGCACCAAAGCAGGGCTGGAACCAAAACATTTGTTATATTCATCTGAGCAAGACTGGAAACAAGACTTTAGTTAACAATAATTACATTTCATGCAAGAGGGCCAGGCAGTGATGGTGAGGACCACAGAAACAGCCTTGGGGGGCCGTGGGGCCTCTCAGGCTCATCTGCCTGCTGGCAGCATTGACATGTCCGTGGGAGGATCTGGGGCAGCTGGTCCTGGATAGCTGAGTGGTGGTGATGGTAACAATGATGATAATAACCAGTATAGTTATTGGTAACATTTTTAATATTGGTATCATTATTAATATTAATATTGTTAGCATTACAACTATTGATACTATTGTTGGCATTGTTATTGTTATTATTATTATTGTTGTTGTTGTTGTTTTGTCATTATCAATAACAATAACATCCAATAGGCTGTGTAATGTCAGGTGACAGGTCAAGCAAAAGTAAACGAACAGTAGTTTGGTTTAGATAATGTCAGGACTTGGGCCAGTTAAATGATTATTCATTAACGTGGCGTGTTTGTCATAAAACAGTCGTGTCGCCGTCTTATGTTATTAGCGGTTTGCCCGGCAGCTGTGAAGCACAACGGATCGCCAACATGACAACGTTGGATGAGAGAACATGTTCACCACACGTCCTGACCGGTGTAGGCTATTAGCGTTAGCAGTTGCTACCAATAGCATCTGTATCCACAAAGAAAATAACGATGTGGATTTATTGTTTTTTTCAACATTTTTTCAACAAAGACAACGTATTTAGGTCAAAAAATCAAGTTTTATTCAAGTTTTATCTAGACAACTTTAACATGATAACTATGGGCTGGATTGTCTCGGTACGGTTCTTGGTCAGAAACTAAAAACTCAGGTCGGATCGGTTGAAGGTCCAAATATTTCAGGTCTATTCGGGTTCGGAACCCGGATTTATGATAATAGCTTGGATTGGGTCAGTTTCGGGTCGAATTTTCACGGGTCCATTCGAGTTTGGGTCCATGAAAGTGGACTGGTGAAGACCTCTAGTGTGTAGGTGTGTGTGTGTGTATGTGATGATGCATATATATTAGGGCTGGGCAAAATAACGCGTTATTATCGATTAACTCATTAATTTATGAATGCTGACATTTATTTTGATCGTGCATTAAGGCGTGTATAATACATTGTGAAAGAGAATATAAATTGTGCCATGCTTGAAGAGGATCTGACAAAGCTTAATTTTAGTGAGAAATTCAACTTCACTCAGCATCACACATAAATACGCTGAATGAAAAGTCTGTCCTTTATCATGTTCCAGGGGTGCTTGACGGAATTTAGACAAGTGATGGAGCAGGATGCTACTGTCGCTTCCTTCGATAGCTCAGTTGGTAGAGCGGAGGACTGTAGGGCAAAGGCACGGGGCATCCTTAGGTCGCTGATTCAACTCCAGCTCGAAGGATTCTGTTTTTCTTTTCCGGCCTCGGCGAAGCTCACTGGGGTCCAACACCACTGCTCTCATCAAGGTTCTCATCAAGTTCCTCCCTGTGTAACCTCTTGGCTCGGACGGCTCAACCATTCAAATTCCAAGAGGGCTCTGCTGCGCATTGAAAACTACAGGGCTGGTGGCGCAATGTGTGCTGCTCACTCCTTTATTCTTTGCTACACGCAATTTTCCCTGGTGTGTTTGCACTGGGGAAAGCGTCGCTCCAAAGGTCCTGCAGGACAGACCTTCTTTCACCACCTCTCTATGGCTTCCCTGCCTCACTTCACCCACTATGCCTGTCTTCTGTGGTGTCACTTGTCTTATCTGTCTTATCAAAGGTAAATACCATCCCCAGAGGACATGGGCAGCACAACTCTGCATGCTCTCCCTTCAGCCTCACTGCTTGTTCACTCACTTAGCTGTAGAAACCCATACACATGCCTTAACAGCACAGGCTCCACATGGTACATCCACTCTGATTCTGATGCTACTTCCCCGTGCCATCTTGCCATTATCCTGTCGACATCTTCTCGGGGTAGCTGCACGTGACAGGAACTGTTCTTTTTCTCGTATCCCCGTCTACACCAGTTTACAATTACCCATTGAATCGTATCTTTAAATGTGAATGACCTCAAACAGTACGGAGGCATTTCATCAAACCTCTTTTCTTCTTTGGGTTCCTTCTTAATATTGTCATTCAAAGGAAAATGCCCCCCCTGGAGGACTTGAGCAGAAGTCCTCCATGTGATTTAATTGAAAATTGAGTGTTTTGATTCACTTTGAAGGGCAAACCTTCACAGTTGCAAGACTCCACAGTCAGCTGTGATCGTATAGTGGTGAGTACTCTGCGTTGTGGCCGCAGCAACCCCGGTTCGAATCCGGGTCACAGCAAGTCTGTCAGGAGCTTCTCTGTGCTCTTTTTAGGAAAAAAAGCTACATATGCTTGTTTTCATACTCACTCCAGGAATGCCCTGCCTTGTTATTCTTCCACCCAGCTAAAGCAGATTTCCCTTGTTGTTTCAGCACACTGCACTCCCCATGAGGATGTTTGTAGGGCCAGTTAGGACCCCTGTCATCACACATCGGCTACCATGACAGAAGAGTAGAGGGGTGACGATGCAAGACTCTTGCAAGGACTAAGTGCACTTTCCTAAGGTGCTGGCTGAGGTATGATGTTTGGAGTGAAATTCTTCTACCCTCAGGATCATATTTGATACTCAGGTTAGCAGGGTTTCATGTGCTCGTAAGTCGGAAGCCAAAGACTTTCGAAAGCTGAAATTTCAGTCTCTTTGTCTCCTCCAGGGGACATTTGAGCGTACCAAGTGTCTTGGAAGTGTTCCGGGAGAATTTGCTTAAACCAGTCCATCAGGGTGTTTGGATACATTTTTGACAACTTTCGGACTTTCATGGAAGCGGGGACTACTGCCCGGACGCCAGCGCAGGAAGAAAGCACTGTCCATGTGTACAGGATTCGGCATGGTCAACCACCTTGTCCCTGCTTCTCTTGGAAGTGTCTCAGAAGTATTTGCTTCAAACAAGTCTTTGACGGCTTTCAGACTTGCGTTGTCAGGGTGTGTACGGCCAGGACACTTAACCAGGAACAATGCACTCTTCATGTGTAAAGGATCCGATATGTTCCCTCCAGGGTGTATGGGGGAACCCATGATTGGAGTTCATGTCTTTTATGAGCATCCTGTCACAAGCTTCATAATTCAAGAAGCGCTCATATTTGACAACTAATTTCTTTTTTCTTATTTTTTTCAGGGCTATAATACGTTGTGAAACAGAATGTAAATTGTGCCATGCTTGAAGAGGATCTGACAAAGCTTAGTTTTAGTGAGAAATTCAACTTCACTCAGCATCACACATAAATACGCTGAATGAAAAGTCTGTCCTTTATCATGTTCCAGGGGTGCTTGATGGAATTTAGACAAGTGATGGAGCAGGATGCTACTGTCGCTTCCTTCGATAGCTCAGTTGGTAGAGCGGAGGACTGTAGGGCAAAGGCACGGGGCATCCTTAGGTCGCTGGTTCAACTCCAGCTCGAAGGATTCTGTTTTTCTTTTCCGGCCTCGGCGAAGCTCACTGAGGTCCAACACCACTGCTCTCATCAAGGTTCTCATCAAGTTCCTCCCTGTGTAACCTCTTGGCCGGACGGCTCAACCATTCAAATTCCAAGAGGGCTCTGCTGCGCATTGAAAACTACAGGGCTGGTGGCGCAATGTGTGCTGCTCACTCCTTTATTCTTTGCTACACGCAATTTTCCCTGGTGTGTTTGCACTGGGGAAAGCGTCGCTCCAAAGGTCCTGCAGGACAGACCTTCTTTCACCACCTCTCCATGGCTTCCCTGCCTCACTTCACCCACTATGCCTGTCTTCTGTGGTGTCACTTGTCTTATCTGTCTTATCAAAGGTAAATACCATCCCCAGAGGACATGGGCAGCACAACTCTGCATGCTCTCCTTTCAGCCTCACTGCTTGTTCACTCACTTAGCTGTAGAAACCCATACACATGCCTTAACAGCACAGGCTCCACACGGTACATCCACTCTGATTCTGATGCTACTTCCCCGTGCCATCTTGCCATTATCCTGTCCACATCTTCTCGGGGTAGCTGCACGTGACAGGAACTGTTCTTTTTCTCGTATCCCCGTCTACACCAGTTTACAATTACCCATTGAATCGTATCTTTAAATGTGAATGACCTCAAACAGTACGGAGGCATTTCATCAAACCTCTTTTCTTCTTTGGGTTCCTTCTTAATATTGTCATTCAAAGGAAAATGCCCCCCCTGGAGGACTTGAGCAGAAGTCCTCCATGTGATTTAATTGAAAATTGAGTGTTTTGATTCACTTTGAAGGGCAAACCTTCACAGTTGCAAGACTCCACAGTCAGCTGTGATCGTATAGTGGTGAGTACTCTGCGTTGTAGCCGCAGCAACCCCGGTTCGAATCCGGGTCACAGCAAGTCTGTCAGGAGCTTCTCTGTGCTCTTTTTAGGAAAAAAAGCTACATATGCTTGTTTTCATACTCACTCCAGGAATGCCCTGCCTTGTTATTCTTCCACCCAGCTAAAGCAGATTTCCCTTGTTGTTTCAGCACACTGCACTCCCCATGAGGATGTTTGTAGGGCCAGTTAGGACCCCTGTCATCACACATCGGCTACCATGACAGAAGAGTAGAGGGGTGACGATGCAAGACTCTTGCAAGGACTAAGTGCACTTTCCTAAGGTGCTGGCTGAGGTATGATGTTTGGAGTGAAATTCTTCTACCCTCAGGATCATATTTGATACTCAGGTTAGCAGGGTTTCATGTGCTCGTAAGTCGGAAGCCAAAGACTTTCGAAAGCTGAAATTTCAGTCTCTTTGTCTCCTCCAGGGGACATTTGAGCGTACCAAGTGTCTTGGAAGTGTTCCGGGAGAATTTGCTTAAACCAGTCCATCAGGGTGTTTGGATACATTTTTGACAACTTTCGGACTTTCATGGAAGCGGGGACTACTGCCCGGACGCCAGCGCAGGAAGAAAGCACTGTCCATGTGTACGGGATTCGGCAAGGTCAACCACCTTGTCCCTGCTTCTCTTGGAAGTGTCTCAGAAGTATTTGCTTCAAACAAGTCTTTGACGGCTTTCAGAGTTGCGTTGTCAGAGTGTGTACGGCCAGGACACTTAACCAGGAACAATGCACTCTTCATGTGTAAAGGATCTGATATGTTCCCTCCAGGGTGTATGGAGGAACCCATGATTGGAGTTCATGTCTTTTATGAGCATCCTGTCACAAGCTTCATAATTCAAGAAGCGCTCATATTTGACAACTAATTTCTTTTTTCTTATTTTTTTCAGGGCTATAATACGTTGTGAAACAGAATGTAAATTGTGCCATGCTTGAAGAGGATCTGACAAAGCTTAGTTTTAGTGAGAAATTCAACTTCACTCAGCATCACACATAAATACGCTGAATGAAAAGTCTGTCCTTTATCATGTTCCAGGGGTGCTTGATGGAATTTAGACAAGTGATGGAGCAGGATGCTACTGTCGCTTCCTTCGATAGCTCAGTTGGTAGAGCGGAGGACTGTAGGGCAAAGGCACGGGGCATCCTTAGGTCGCTGGTTCAACTCCAGCTCGAAGGATTCTGTTTTTCTTTTCCGGCCTCGGCGAAGCTCACTGAGGTCCAACACCACTGCTCTCATCAAGGTTCTCATCAAGTTCCTCCCTGTGTAACCTCTTGGCCGGACGGCTCAACCATTCAAATTCCAAGAGGGCTCTGCTGCGCATTGAAAACTACAGGGCTGGTGGCGCAATGTGTGCTGCTCACTCCTTTATTCTTTGCTACACGCAATTTTCCCTGGTGTGTTTGCACTGGGGAAAGCGTCGCTCCAAAGGTCCTGCAGGACAGACCTTCTTTCACCACCTCTCCATGGCTTCCCTGCCTCACTTCACCCACTATGCCTGTCTTCTGTGGTGTCACTTGTCTTATCTGTCTTATCAAAGGTAAATACCATCCCCAGAGGACATGGGCAGCACAACTCTGCATGCTCTCCTTTCAGCCTCACTGCTTGTTCACTCACTTAGCTGTAGAAACCCATACACATGCCTTAACAGCACAGGCTCCACACGGTACATCCACTCTGATTCTGATGCTACTTCCCCGTGCCATCTTGCCATTATCCTGTCCACATCTTCTCGGGGTAGCTGCACGTGACAGGAACTGTTCTTTTTCTCGTATCCCCGTCTACACCAGTTTACAATTACCCATTGAATCGTATCTTTAAATGTGAATGACCTCAAACAGTACGGAGGCATTTCATCAAACCTCTTTTCTTCTTTGGGTTCCTTCTTAATATTGTCATTCAAAGGAAAATGCCCCCCCTGGAGGACTTGAGCAGAAGTCCTCCATGTGATTTAATTGAAAATTGAGTGTTTTGATTCACTTTGAAGGGCAAACCTTCACAGTTGCAAGACTCCACAGTCAGCTGTGATCGTATAGTGGTGAGTACTCTGCGTTGTAGCCGCAGCAACCCCGGTTCGAATCCGGGTCACAGCAAGTCTGTCAGGAGCTTCTCTGTGCTCTTTTTAGGAAAAAAAGCTACATATGCTTGTTTTCATACTCACTCCAGGAATGCCCTGCCTTGTTATTCTTCCACCCAGCTAAAGCAGATTTCCCTTGTTGTTTCAGCACACTGCACTCCCCATGAGGATGTTTGTAGGGCCAGTTAGGACCCCTGTCATCACACATCGGCTACCATGACAGAAGAGTAGAGGGGTGACGATGCAAGACTCTTGCAAGGACTAAGTGCACTTTCCTAAGGTGCTGGCTGAGGTATGATGTTTGGAGTGAAATTCTTCTACCCTCAGGATCATATTTGATACTCAGGTTAGCAGGGTTTCATGTGCTCGTAAGTCGGAAGCCAAAGACTTTCGAAAGCTGAAATTTCAGTCTCTTTGTCTCCTCCAGGGGACATTTGAGCGTACCAAGTGTCTTGGAAGTGTTCCGGGAGAATTTGCTTAAACCAGTCCATCAGGGTGTTTGGATACATTTTTGACAACTTTCGGACTTTCATGGAAGCGGGGACTACTGCCCGGACGCCAGCGCAGGAAGAAAGCACTGTCCATGTGTACAGGATTCGGCATGGTCAACCACCTTGTCCCTGCTTCTCTTGGAAGTGTCTCAGAAGTATTTGCTTCAAACAAGTCTTTGACGGCTTTCAGAGTTGCGTTGTCAGAGTGTGTACGGCCAGGACACTTAACCAGGAACAATGCACTCTTCATGTGTAAAGGATCTGATATGTTCCCTCCAGGGTGTATGGAGGAACCCATGATTGGAGTTCATGTCTTTTATGAGCATCCTGTCACAAGCTTCATAATTCAAGAAGCGCTCATATTTGACAACTAATTTCTTTTTTCTTATTTTTTTCAGGGCTATAATACGTTGTGAAACAGAATGTAAATTGTGCCATGCTTGAAGAGGATCTGACAAAGCTTAGTTTTAGTGAGAAATTCAACTTCACTCAGCATCACACATAAATACGCTGAATGAAAAGTCTGTCCTTTATCATGTTCCAGGGGTGCTTGATGGAATTTAGACAAGTGATGGAGCAGGATGCTACTGTCGCTTCCTTCGATAGCTCAGTTGGTAGAGCGGAGGACTGTAGGGCAAAGGCACGGGGCATCCTTAGGTCGCTGGTTCAACTCCAGCTCGAAGGATTCTGTTTTTCTTTTCCGGCCTCGGCGAAGCTCACTGGGGTCCAACACCACTGCTCTCATCAAGGTTCTCATCAAGTTCCTCCCTGTGTAACCTCTTGGCCGGACGGCTCAACCATTCAAATTCCAAGAGGGCTCTGCTGCGCATTGAAAACTACAGGGCTGGTGGCGCAATGTGTGCTGCTCACTCCTTTATTCTTTGCTACACGCAATTTTCCCTGGTCACTGTTTGCACTGGGGAAAGCGTCGCTCCAAAGGTCCTGCAGGACAGACCTTCTTTCACCACCTCTCTATGGCTTCCCTGCCTCACTTCACCCACTATGCCTGTCTTCTGTGGTGTCACTTGTCTTATCTGTCTTATCAAAGGTAAATACCATCCCCAGAGGACATGGGCAGCACAACTCTGCATGCTCTCCTTTCAGCCTCACTGCTTGTTCACTCACTTAGCTGTAGAAACCCATACACATGTCTTAGCAGCACAGGCTCCACACGGTACATCCACTCTGGTTTTGATGCTACTTCCCCATGCCATCTTGCCATTATCCTGTCCACATCTTCTCGGGGTAGCTGCACGTGACAGGAACTGTTCTTTTTCTCGTATCCCCGTCTACACCAGTTTACAATTACCCAATGAATCGTATCTTTAAATGTGAATGACCTCAAACAGTACGGAGGCATTTCATCAAACCTCTTTTCTTCTTTGGGTTCCTTCTTAATATTGTCATTCAAAGGAAAATGCCCCCCCTGGAGGACTTGAGCAGAAGTCCTCCATGTGATTTAATTGAAAATTGAGTGTTTTGATTCACTTTGAAGGGCAAACCTTCACAGTTGCAAGACTCCACAGTCAGCTGTGATCGTATAGTGGTGAGTACTCTGCGTTGTGGCCGCAGCAACCCCGGTTCGAATCCGGGTCACAGCAAGTCTGTCAGGAGCTTCTCTGTGCTCTTTTTAGGAAAAAAAGCCACATATGCTTGCTTTCATACTCACTCCAGGAATGCCCTGCCTTGTTATTCTTCCACCCAGCTAAAGCAGATTTCCCTTGTTGTTTCAGCACACTGCACTCCCCATGAGGATGTTTGTAGGGCCAGTTAGGACCCCTGTCATCACACATCGGCTACCATGACAGAAGAGTAGAGGGGTGACGATGCAAGACTCTTGCAAGGACTAAATGCATTTTCCTAAGGTGCTGGCTGAGGTATGATGTTTGGAGTGAAATTCTTCTACCCTCAGGATCATATTTGATACTCAGGTTAGCAGGGTTTCACGTGCTCGTAAGTCGGAAGCCAAAGACTTTCGAAAGCTGAAATTTCAGTCTCTTTGTCTCCTCCAGGGGACATTTGAGCATACCAAGTGTCTTGGAAGTGTCCCGGGAGAATTTGCTTAAACCAGAGTCCATCCATCAGGGTGTTTGGATACATTTTTGACAACTTTCACACTTTCATGGAAGCGGGGACTACTGCCCGGACGCCAGCGCAGGAAGAAAGCACTGTCCATGTGTACAGGATTCAGCAAGGTCAACCACCTTGTCCCAGCTTCTCTTGGAAGTGTCTCAGAAGTATTTGCTTCAAACAAGCCGATAGATCCAACTTTGATGGCTTTCAGACTTGCGTTGTCAGAGTGTGTACGGCCGGGACACTTAACCAGGAACAATGCACTCTTCATGTGTAAAGGATCCAATATGTTCCCTCCAGGGTGTATGGGGGAACCCATGATTGGAGTTCATGTCTTTTATGAGCATCCTGTCACAAGCTTGCTCATATTTGACAACTAATTTCTTTTTTCTTATTTTTTTCAGGGCTATAATACATTGTGAAACAGAATATAAATTGTGCCATGCTTGAAGAGGATCTGACAAAGCTTAGTTTTAGTGAGAAATTCAACTTCACTCAGCATCACACATAAATACGCTGAATGAAAAGTCTGTCCTTTATCATGTTCCAGGGGTGCTTGATGGAATTTAGACAAGTGATGGAGCAGGATGCTACTGTCGCTTCCTTCGATAGCTCAGTTGGTGGAGCGGAGGACTGTAGGGCAAAGGCACGGGGCATCCTTAGGTCGCTGGTTCAACTCCGGCTCGAAGGATTCTGTTTTTCTTTTCCGGCCTCGGCGAAGCTCACTGTGGTCCAACACCACTGCTCTCATCAAGTTCCTCCCTGTGTAACCTCTGGGCCGGACAGCTTGACTATTCAAATTACAAAAGGGCTCTGCTGCTTATGCAGGGCTAGTAGCACAATGGATAACGCGTCTGACTACGGATCAGAAGGTTCTAGGTTCAACTCCTGGCTAGCTCGCCAAAGGAAGCACGTGTTTTTCTCACTCCTTTTATTCTTTGCTACACGCAATTTTCCCTGGTCATGCAGAAAACATGCAGAAACACTAAAACAGACATGTAGAGCAGTAAAGTTACAGAACTTTAACATGGACATTTTCATTTTAAAGTTCTCCCAGACGGAGGATTCAACAGAAACAAGGTTATTTGTAACAACTGACAAGTTGAACTCCCCGTTAAAAGTTTCTGCTGTTACCTCAGAAATTACCTGTAACACTAAATATGTGTTACAGACAAGTGCTGATGTTAAAAGTGTTTGAACAACAAATGTTATGTAAAGTGACCTTTACACTACTTTTGAATTTATTATTTGATTTTCTGCATATACAATGTCATTAATCGTGATTAATCAGGGAAATCATGTGATTAATCGTGATTTAAAAAAAAAAAGGTTTTACCCAATAATGGCGCTAAGCATTAATATATATGCAGACAGTTGTTTAAAAAAACAAAAACAAAACACTAAATTATTTCTGATAAATAATTTATGTTAAAAAAGACATTAGTGGTTATTAAAACTCCATACAGGGCTGAACAATGACTCTATTATAGTTCACTATTATAGCTTAATAGGACGAGGTTTTAAAACGAGTTAATTTTTCAGAGATTTGTGGCTGCAGTTGTCCTTTTATGTTATTTATATCAGAATTTGAATTTTATCCATCCACCAAAATGTAGAAACCTATTGTGATATAAATCGTGGCCATATTGTCCAGACTAAACCCTACATTGATAAATAAAAACCCACTTTTATTTACCGTTGGCCTCGGATGAGGAGAAGAAGAAGACCAACCCTGTTGTGACATCAGGGGGACGTCTCTGCGTCTCTGTGGACGGGTGTGAAAGGGTGTGGACTCTTCAAGACTTGCTGAGACAGAAGTTTGGCAGGACGCGACATGCTGGCATGTCGTGCACCAGCTGTGGACATTCCTGTCAAACAGGTTTCCAGTTAACATCGGGCTTAACCCCGAACAGATGATTCAGAGCCTCCACCTTGGTCTGAAATATGAGCAGCTGCTCCTCTAAAACCACAGCTGATGTCTTTCCCTCACACACCTGCTGATGATCGCTTCATCAGTACTCCAATGGCTGCGTCTTACTTCTCCAAACAAATACTTCCAGATAGTTGAAATAATGATTAAAGTTCTAAAACAACCTTCGTTCCTCAAGTTATCACCAGTTCAAACCCATTTTTAATTTTATTTGTCTCTTTATTTTCCATTCAGCTTCCTTCTGCTCAGGTTTTTCTCTTTATTTAATCTCATTTTTTAATATAATCCCTTATAAATTTGTCAATAAAACTGGGTGAGAGGAAATGATATGATGGCAGATGAGGTCATCAGATGAGGTCATCCTGTCGTCCTCTCATCTCTGCAGGACGCCGACTCGGACCCCAACGTCCAGTTCCTGCCCGTCACGGACTCCAAGCGTCTGGAGAAGAAACCGGGTCGCAGGAAGAAGCTGCTGCTGGGTCTGGGCCTGCTGGTCGGCGCCGCCGTCGTGGCGCTGCTGACTGGACTGCTGGTCTGGCACTTCCACTGTGAGCCGCTTCAAAACAAACTTTATACGCACACAGTCACATGACAGTTCATCTATGGGAGGGGCATCCGACAGCTTAGATGAATGTGGGCGGAGCTGGAAAAGTACGGAGGACCATGAGTGACTTCAAATAAATCAATGAATAAATTTTTCCATTAAGTTACAGAAGTATTTAATGATTGACTTTATCGTTTACGACATCTTTACGATCTAATTTCTCATCATGTTCATTTCTACGTGAATTCTTTTAAGTCAGTTTTGCATTTGTATAAAAATTACAGCACAGATAAACTGAAATTTACTGAAGATAGGCTTTTATTTTGAAAAAGTCTAGTTTTATTAAGTATGATTACTGATGAAGCAGGAAAAATCTTTTCATTTTGCGTCATCAGTTACTGTTTATGTCTTTAATGAATGAATGTTTTAATTTCAGAGAAAGTTTTCAGATTTAAGCAGATATCATCTCCAAAACTTCTGTAGTGCTTTTAAAATGTAAACCTTAAATGTTCCTTGCTTTCAGCGGTTTTACTAATCGAAAACAACATTGTTATTATTGATTTTTTTTTTTTGAGTGTACAGATGTGTAAATTCTGTGATCTGTGGCTCAGAAGTCGTGACATGGTTCGAGCGGTGAGTTTTGCTTTACATCCATTACGGCGCAAACAGGAGGGCGGTGCTTGTGACGTTTTCATTCGTCACACCAACAACAACCAATCAGATTTCCTCCTGCTCGCTGCACAAGTCGCCCGCGTGCTTTGACTCGGTCCCGCCTCCATGTTCGGTTCCACCGGCCGGCTCCAGCCGCGTAGCCGCAACGCGATTGGCTGACGCATCATCGTCGAAGCGGGAAAAGATGAAAACTCCCCAATGTGAAAAGAAATACATTTATAAATGTTTAAAAACTTAAGCACAAATCAATTGGCTACTAAATAAACAAAAAATATATAAATACAGAAATACACAATTATCATTATATACATCTGCGTACATTGACATATTTATTAATTTTGACGTCCTCGGTCCTCCGTAGAGCCTTGTTTCCTCAGAAACTCCTCCGGCTGAGTTCCCATCAGACAGTTTCAGCGACTCTCGTTCAACTTGCTCTGCTGGTGAATGTGGTTGAAAACACGCTGCATTGTTTGTCTGTTTGGTTTTCTGACGCCTCATCTGCCACAATAAACTGTTCCAGCAGCAGCTATGACTTTCATTTTCCACCGGAGAAATTAATCACTGGCTTTGTGAGAAGTGAGGGTGTGTCTTTAAAGTTTCACCGCACAGCAGGACGCTGTCTCTGTTGATTAACACGTCTCCAGTTTCTCCACAGTTTCTCCACAGTTTCTCCAGAGTTTCTCCTGAGTTTCTCCAGAGTTTCTTCTGAGTTTCTCCAGAGTTTCTTCTGAGTTTCTCCAGAGTTTCTTCTGAGTTTCTCCAGAGTTTCTTCTGAGTTTCTCCAGAGTTTCTTCTGAGTTTCTCCTAGTTTCTCCAGAGTTTCTCTTGAGTTTCTTCTGAGTTTCTCCAGAGTTTCTCCAGAGTTTCTTCTGAGTTTCTCCTAGTTTCTCCAGAGTTTCTCCTGAGTTTCTTCTGAGTTTCTCCAGAGTTTCTTCTGAGTTTCTCCAGAGTTTCTTCTGAGTTTCTCCAGAGTTTCTCCACAGTTTCTCCAGTTTCTCCAGAGTTTCTCCTGAGTTTCTTCTGGGTTTTTCCAGAGTTTCTTCTGAGTTTCTCCAGAGTTTCTCCAGTTTCTCCAGAGTTTCTCCTGAGTTTCTTCTGAGTTTCTCCTAGTTTCTCCAGAGTTTTTCCAGAGTTTCTCCTGACACGTCATCTGAAGTGTTCTGAAGAGCAACAGCTACTTCACCATTTATAACAGTCTCTTAGGGGGGAGGAACCCCTCCCCAAACAACCCCTATCACAAAAAGTGAGAGAAGATGTCACTTAGGAAAAACAAAGTAAACATTAGAGCATGACCAGACACCATTTACAACATCTTAACTTCATTTATGGACTTTTATTACCTTTGACCTGGTCTACTACTTATGACCTGTGCGTCATCTGTTTATGGCCCGAGTCTTGGACTAAACCCGACCACTTACTCTCCCATGAGTCAGCATTTTCTAAGGAGGACACACAAAGCCATAAATAGCTAAGAAGAAAACTAATAAACCCTGAATTTAAAGTTTCCCATTAAAAAGTGTAGGGATGCACATATATACCATATATCACCGTGGATCCGTGACATACATTTTTTAAATTCCCGCCTCTCCAGTGCGCAGCGACGTCAGGATGAGAAGAGTTTACATCGGCTCCATGGGAATCAACAACCGTCCGTTCCTGGCAGAGTATGAAGACCCCAGCAGCCGACAGTTTAAGGACCTGGCCGATCTGGTCAGCCAGCAGGTGAGGCACGGCTGCCCCGCGGCATCATGGGAGCTCACCACCGTGTGGCTCCAGTAAACAGCAGTGGGCGTCGGCCACTTCTGCCTCTGTCTGTGTTTTTGTGGAAGTGAACTGCTGATTCAGACCTTTTGTCTTTCAGCTGAAGCTCATTTACTCTAAAAACTCAGTGCTGGCCAAGTATTTCAAAGGCTCCACGGTTCAGGCCTTCAGGTGAGCTTCACGTGGCTTCCTCCTCTGTGAAACATCTTAAATGTAACTGTGTTTGTTCAGAGGTGCAGGTAGGAGTTTTGGATGTCTGACCTGTTCCTTCAGGAGCATTTGTCCCTCAGGCTCTGATGAATAAAGTGTCCATCTCATGTCTCTGTGGCCCCAAAGTGAGGGGGACAGCAGCAGGGACGGCGTCGTGGCTTATTACCAGTCAGAGTTTGAAGTCCCCGGCCCCCAGCAGACCTCGCTGGACGAAGCCGTCGAATCTCTGGAGTCACCGGCGGACGTTCAGCAGGGCCGACAGCAGGGACGGCTGCTCCTCAGACCCCGAGACCCTCTGAGCGTCAACAGCGTCATATCTGGAGGTTTGACAGCCGCTTCACGCTCGATGTTATTCATCGCTTTATGCTTGAACTCTGTCATCGGCACATGAATGATTGAGGAGCAGTCATTAAATGGCAACTGTTACCCTAACCCTAACCCCTAACCACTATCCCTAACCCCTAACCCCTAACCCTAACCCCTAACCCTAACCCTAACCCCTAACCCCTAACTCTAACCCCTAACCACTATCCCTAACCCCTAACCCTAACCATAACCACTATCCCTAACCCCTAACCCTAACATTAACCCCTAACCCTAACCCCTAACCACCATCCCTAACCCCTAACCCTAACCATAACCACTATCCCTAACCCCTAACCCTAACCCCTAACCCTAACATTAACCCCTAACCCCTAATCCTAACCCCTAACCCTAACCCCTAACCACTATCCCTAACCCCTAACCCCTAACCCTAACCCCTAACCCTAACATTAACCCCTAACCCCTAACCCTAACCCCTAACCCCTAACATTAACACCTAACCACTATCCCTAACCCCTAACCCCCAACCCTAACCCCTAACCCTAACCCCTAACCACTATCCCTAACCCCTAACCCTAACATTAACCCCTAACTCCTAACCCTAACCCCTAACCACTATCCCTAACCCCTAACCCCTAACCCTAACCCCTAACCCTAACATTAACCCCTAACCCTAACCCCTAACCCCTAACATTAACACCTAACCACTATCCCTAACCCCTAACCCCTAACCCCTAACCACTATCCCTAACACCTAACCCTAACAATAACCCCTAACCCCTAACCCTAACCCCTAACCACTATCCCTAACCCCTAACCCCTAACCCTAACCCCTAACATTAACACCTAACCACTATCCCTAACCCCTAACCCCTAACCACTATCCCTAACCCCTAACCCTAACAATAACCCCTAACCCCTAACCCTAACCCCTAACCACTATCCCTAACCCCTAACCCTAACCCCTAACCCTAACATTAACCCCTAACCCTAACCCCTAACCACTATCCCTAACCCCTAACCCTAACCCCTAACCCTAACATTAACCCCTAACCACTATCCCTAACCCCTAACCCCTAACCATTATCCCTAACCCCTAACCCTAACCCCTAACCCTAACATTAACCCCTAACCACTATCCCTAACCCCTAACCCCTAACCCTAACCCCTAACATTAACCCCTAACCCCCTAACCCTAACATTAACCCCTAACCACTATCCCTAACCCCTAACCCCTAACCCCAACCCCTAACCCTAACATTAACCCCTAACCCCTAACTCTAACCCTGAACCCTAACCCCTAACCACTATCCCTAACCCCTAACCCTAACATTAACCCCTAACCACTAACCCTAACCCCTAACCCTAACCCTAACCACTTCTTTCATTTCCTACACCTTACCCTAACCTTCATCCCCACCCCCTCCTACTTCTTTTATTTATTATTTATTTATTTATTACACATATTTATTACGGTCCTGCGTGCAGTCCAGAAATGTCCTCTACTGAAACAAAGCAACAGGAGAACTGCAGGGCTTGTGTTCCAGCCTTAAAGGAGCTGGAGCTCGGACACGTTTGATATCAACAGGAAGCTTCTTCCATCTGTGACTAGGAATGGGAATTGATAAGATTTATTCAATTCCGATTCCATCATCGATACCGTTTAACGATTCGATTCGATTCTTTATCGATTCTCCCATTTCTCACAACTCATCACCAACCATAAAAACAACCCCCGGTTCCTCTTCTCCACCTTTAATATTTTAACAGGCACTAATTTTAATAAAGTTTTTAAGACACCCACGGATGATCTCTGTGAAAACTTTGCAGACCACTTCAGAACAAAAATCAAGGACATCAGATCCTGTCTGTCATCCCAGAAAGTTTTGCCTGTAAGCACACCTGGATTGTTGTCCTTGCCTGAGGAGACGCTGGAGAGTTTTGCCCTGGTTGATGCAAGGACACTTGGTCGAGTTTTCTCCCAAGTAAACCCTACAACCTGCCTTTTAGATCCAATTCCCACATCACTCTTAAAATCGTTTTATGGAGTCTTCGAGGAGCAGTTTTTAAACATCATGAATTGCTCTCTTCAGACGGGTGTCTTCCCTACCGCCTTTAAAACGGCGGTGGTGAAGCCCCTTCTGAAGAAGAGCAATTTAGACCCAAACGTTCTTAATAATTACAGACCAGTATCCAACTTACCATTTTTAAGTAAAATTTTAGAAAAACTGGTTTTTAACCAAATTAATGACTTTTTAAACAGAAATAGCATTTTAGAGAAACATCAGTCTGGTTTTAGGAGGAACCACAGTACCGAGACAGCACTCTTAAAGATTTTAAATGACATCAGGTGGAATTTAGATAATAAAAAGCTCACGGTGTTTTGGTTCTACTGGATCTAAGTGCGGCTTTTGATACAGTAGACCATCGCATTTTATTAAATAGACTCAGACACCTGGTCGGCCTCTCCGGTACTGTTTTTAACTGGTTTTGTTCCTATCTCACAGACCGATGCTTTTATGTAAGTATGGATACATGTTCCTCAGAACCCCATGAAATTGAATGTGGGGTTCCCCAAGGCTCAATTTTAGGTCCACTTCTTTTTAATCTTTACATGCTTCCCCTTGGGGACGTCATCAGGAGACACGGCATCAGCTTCCACAGTTATGCTGATGATACACAGCTGTACATCGCCGTGGCTCCTGATGACACAGGACCAATTGATGTCCTTTTTAACTGCATTGTAGACATCAAGTCATGGATGGCAGAGAATTTTCCTACAGCTCAACCAGGACAAAACTGAGGTTTTAGTTATAGGTCCTGAAGGCCAGAGAGAGAAACTTTTACCAAAACTAAAGGATCTTAAACCGACGCAATCAGTAAAGAATTTGGGCGTGATTTTTGACTCTGAGCTAAATTTTATACCACATATTAAAAATATAACAAAAATAGGTTTTTATCACCTTAAGAACATAGCCAGAGTCCGCCCGTTTCTCTCTCAGGCCAATACGGAGGTGCTAATGCATGCTTTTATTTCATGTCGCTTGGATTACTGTAATGCCCTGCTCTCTGGTCTTCCCAAAAAGAGTATCTCAAATCTCCAGTTATTACAGAACTCAGCCGCTCGCGTGCTGACGAAGACCAGAGGGCGGGAACACATTACGCCAGTTTTTAAAGTCGCTGCATTGGCGCTCCCTGTCTGCTTCAGGATCGATTTTAAGATTCTCTTGCTGGTTTTTAAATGTCTTAATGGCCTTGCGCCCTCTTATTTATCTGACTTGCTTTTACCATATCAACCCTCGCGGACCCTGCGGTCCTCCGGCACTGGCCTTTTAACCATACCAAAACCTAGAACAAAAACCCACGGTGAGGCAGCATTTAGCCACTATGGCCCCCACCTGTGGAACAGCCTGCCGGAGGGCCTCAGGACTGCAGAGACTGTTGATATTTTAAAGGAAGACTAAAGACACACCTTTTTAATCAGGCTTTTAATTAATATTTTAAACTCTTCTTACGTTTTTATCTGGTGCTATCCTGTTTTATGTTGCTCCTTTTAACTTGCTTTTTAGGATGATGCTTTTACCTGCTTTTAGCTGCTTTTATCTTGCTATTTTATGCTTTTAGTCATTATCTTTTAACTCCAGTGTTTCCTCAGGGGGGTCCTCCACACTGGGAGCTGTGTCAGGTGACTGGGGGTGCTGTCCTTGGGTCCCTCTGGCCTGGCTGGCTGGGGGTTCCTCCTACTGATCTGGGGGTCCGCCTGTCAGTTGGAGTCGGGGGGCCCAGGTGCTGGTCACCCTGATAAGGCCTGCGGCTCCTCCCAGTGTGGACGGCCCAAAAGGTGGCGTTTCCTTAATCCTCAGTGCCATGCCATGTCGCCCTATTGGTTGTGATTGTGCGTGTGTATGTGTTTAGTATGGAGGGTGGGAGGGAAGGGGTTTTATTGTGATTATTTGTTTTTAATTCTGTAAAGCACTTTGTGTTGCATGTTTTGCATGAAAAGCGCTATACAAATAAAGATTGATTTGATTTGATTTGATTATCGATTCTAATTTGGGGAAAAAGGAGAACTAACAGTTTTATTAGCATCAATTTTTTTTACTTAGAAGTCACGACCTTACAAACTCAACAGCGAGGTCAAAAGAGGCCCAAAGCCTGGATAACGTGTTAACTGTTGTAATATGTAACTGTGCAAATACACAAGAATGTGGAACATTTTACTAACAGATTTTTACTAATAGAAATAAAAAAAATCTCCCTTTTAAAAGGATATATGAGCTCACTAAGCACTCAAAAATAATAATAAGAAAGATAAATACTATCAAATACAACAGAACAGTGCATAGTACAAATCTGCAGATACTATACTTGCAGAAAATAATCATGTCTTCCAGCCTCTGAACCAGCCAGACTCTCTCTCTCGTCACGGTCATCTTCTAAATTTAATGCAGAAAGCATTCGTTTAATAGCATAGCGTTAATGTTATAGTGTGTTTTACAAAGAAGCACATAGGCAGCGGGATAGCTACTAACCAGAGTTACCAGAGGTGATCTTAGCTTGGCTACTGCTGCTGGGTTGAGATCCATCAGTCCGAAGCGTCAAAAACACGACACTTGTTATCACATGTTGTGTGTTCAAATGTTTCTGCGTGTTAGCCGTGTTCCCTCCCGACGCTGTTATCTCCACTTTACAATGACTGCTAGTTGCCTTGTTGCCATCTTTCTTTGGTGAAGTGAAGCCAAACTTTGGAGCGTTTGAACCTGGTGGGCGCCATTGTTGTTTACAACTCCAATACGCGTGCTAAACCGACGTAGCTTAATCACGTAAGTGCTTTCTGGAATTGACTGTGTGTAACTTACGTAAATTACGTGAGATTCATGCTGGTTGGAATCGATAAGAGGATCGCTAGATAAACTGCCAAACGATTCCATGGAATTGAAACACACGGAACCGGTTCTCTACAGGAACCGGTTCTCTACAGGTACCGGTTCTCTACAGGAACAGGTTCTCTACAGGAACCAGTTCTCGATTCCCAACCCTATGTAGGAGTGACTGTGAGTGTGTGTGTGAGGGAGGACCTTGTCTTTCGTTGGGGCTAAACCTGACTGGGCCTTCGGCTGGCGATCTCTAACCAGCCCCAGGACGAGCTCCAGGGTGGTGACCCAGTCACCCACGTCCAGTAGAGGGACGCCCTCCGGGACCAGTTTACCTCCGGAGACCCTGCAAGGGCAGATGATCATGTGTTCACCCAAACTCCAGCTACACACGTGGACAAAATTGTTGGTACCCCTCAGTTAAAGAAGGAAAGACCCACAATTCTCACTGAAATCACTTGGAACTTACAAAAGTAACAATAAATAAAAATTTATTGAAAATCAAATAATCAAAATCAGCCATCACTTTTGAATTGTTGATTAACATAATTATTTAAAAAAAAACAAACTAATGAAATAGGGCTGGACAAAGATGATGGTACCCATAACTTAATATTTTGTTGCACAACCTTTTGAGGCAATCACTGCAATTAAACGATTTCTGTATTTGTCAATGAGCGTTCTGCAGCTGTCAACAGGTATTTTGGCCCACTCCTCATGAGCAAACTGCTCCAGTTGTCTCAGGTTTGATGGGTGTCTTCTCCAAATGGCATGTTTCAGCTCCTTCCACAGATGTTCAATGGGATTCAGATCTGGACTCATTGAAGGCCACTTTAGAATAGTCCAACGCTTTTCTCTCAGCCATTCTTGGGTGTTTTTGGCTGTGTGTTTTGGATCGTTGTCCTGTTGGAAGACCCATGACCTGCGACTGAGACCAAGCTTTCTGACACTAGGCAGCACATTTCTCTCCAGAATGCCTTGATAGTCTTCAGATTTCAGTTTACCTTGCACACATTCAAGACACCCTGTGCCAGATGCAGCAAAGCAGCCCCAAAACATTACTGAGCCTCCTCCATGTTTCACCGTAGGGACAGTGTTCTTTTCTTCGTATGCTTGGTTTTTGAGTCTATGAACATAGAGTTGATGTGCCTTACCAAAAAGCTCCAGTTTGGTCTCATCTATCCAAAGGACATTCTCCCAGAAGCTTTGTGGCTTGTCAACATGCATTTTTGCAAATTCCAGTCTCGCTTTTTTATGATTTTTTTCAGCAGTGGTGTCGTCTCCCATGAAGTCCACTTTGGCTCAAACAACAACGAATGGTGCGATCTGACACTGATGTACCTTGGCCTTGGAGTTCACCTTTAATTTCTTTGGAAGGTTAGGGTTAGGGTTAGGGTTAGGTTAGGCTCTTTGGATACAATTCGAACGATCCGTCTCTTCAATTTGTCATCAATTTTCCTCTTGCGGCCACGTCCAGGGAGGTTGGCTACTGTCCCGTGGGTCTTGAACTTCTGAATAATATGAGCCACTGTTGTCACAGGAACTTCAAGCTGTTTAGAGATGGTCTTATAGCCTTTACCTTTAAGATGTTTGTCTATAATTTTTTTTTCGGATGTCCTGGGACAATTCTCTCCTTCGCTTTCTGTTGTCCATGTTCAGTGTGGTACACACCTTTTCACCAAACAGCAAAGTGACTACTTGTCTGCCTTTAAATAGGCAGACTGACTGATTATGAGTTTGGAAACACCTGTGATGTCAATTAAAGGACACACCTGAGTTAATCATGTCACTCTGGTCAAATAGTTTTCAATCTTTTATAGAGGTACCATCATTTTTGTCCAGGCCTGTTTCATTAGTTTGTTTTTTTAAATAATTATGTTAATCAACAATTCAAAAGTGATGGCTGATTTTGATTATTTGATTTTCAATAAATTTTTATTTATTGTTACTTTTGTAAGTTTCAAGTGATTTCAGTGAGAATTGTGGGTTTTCCTTCTTTAACTGAGGGGTACCAACAATTTTGTCCACGTGTGTAGTTGTGATGTCTCCTGGTCGACTCCCTAGCTGGGAGGAAGCTCCAAGGCAGATCCAGGGATTAGATCCTTTGGCTGGCATGGGTAGTCTTGGTATTCCCTCAGGAGAGCTCGAGGAATTGGCCGGAGAGAGAGGGAGGTCTGAGCTCTGTTGGCTGCTGTCCCATGAACCCAAATTTGGATAAGCAGAAGTAAATGGATGGAACTGAATGAAAAAAAGGGTGTATTGTTGACGACACTAACAATGTCAGTGTTGTGTAGACCAGCCTTTCTCAACCTTTTTTCAGTCACGACACCTTTCAAAAGTGAATAAAATCTCACGACACCCCAGAGTAAAATATAATCCAAAGCCACACTGCATCGCTCCGACTGTAAATGCATCCATCCCGTTTATTTAGTTTAAATAACCTGAACAGGATAACTGCACCAGAGTAGGCCTCAGCAGGAAAGCTTCTTTTCATCCGTGATGTGCTTGCTTCCATCCATCATCCTTGTATTGCCTCTTTTTAGCCTTATCGCTAGCAGCTACCTTTGGTACCTATGGAGCAGATTCAGAGCTGGTGGATGAAGGCTTGATGAAGAAGTCAGCTCCTCTGTGATGTTCCGTTCCTGTGGGGCTTTTCTTTTTAGAAAACCATCCATGATGCTGCTAAATAGTTCTCTTTGCTATCTGTGAAATAAAATTCCAACGGTAAATGATATTACGACGTAAGCTAACTGGGCAGTCACGTTGACCTTACGCTGACCCCGTACTGACGTTGTTAACGTTGGGAAATGGGCATGAGAGACATATTTTTATTATTCATTTCATGTCCAATTATGTATCTTATTTATTTATTTACTTATTTATTCATTCATTCATAGGCAAAAAGTATGTATTTATGTATGCATTCATATATTTATACAGTGGTACCTCTACTTACGAAATTCATTGTTTCTGGAAGTAGTTTCGTAACCTGAAAATTTCTTAAGTAGAGACGTGTTTTCCATGTAAATGTCCTAATCCGTTCCAAGCCCCCCAAAATTCAAACATATATATTTTTTAAAATTAGAAATAATGCATGAAATGACATAAAAAACCTGTAATAAATACATGTTAGAACTAGAAAAGCACTCAGAGAGCGCAGACCTCCACTAAACGCAACAATTATCGAAAATTTGAAAGTGATCCAGAATCCAGGAATTCTTCCGGATCAGAACCAAAATGAAATCAGTTCTTCCTTTTCACATCACAACTCCTGAAAATTTTATTAAAATCCATCCATAACTTTTAGAGTTATCTTGAACACAGAAAGACAGAACGCCATCAAAAACATAACCTCCTTGGTGGAGGTAAAAATAGTTTGTTTACCTGGTTGCTGGGTTACGCTCATACTGACAATGGGTCCTCCTAGCCAATGGGATGCCAGGAAGATGCTAAGCGCTAGCCAATGGCAGAGCAGCTCGGACGCACCGCTTTCAAACTGAGATACAGAGCCGACAGCTATGTTAACGTTCAGTAAACTCTGGGAGCTGCGAGTAGCAGCGCTACTGTATTTCTGCCTTTCGTATCCCAAAATTTATTTCGTAACGAGAGGCAATATTTTCCCGTTGAGGCGTTTCGTAACCTGAAGATTTCATATGTAGAGATATTGTCAGTATAATGTCAAAATAGGTCATTTCTTTGACGACACCCCTGAAGCAGCCAGACGACACCCCAGTGTGCCGCGACACCCCGGTTGAGAAAAGGCTGGTCTAGATGGACGTGGCTGAAATAACGTGCTGATGTTAAAACCGTGAAGCACTGATGTTTAGTTTGCTGGGGAAGATGTCCGTCAGTTGTGTGATCATCATGTTTTAAGAGCTTTGTCTTTGTTTTGGCAGCTCTAGATCCACGCTTGAGCAGGACCTCGATATCAGGTGAGATCTGCTTCTAAATGTCTTTAATTTGTTTGTAACTGAAATCATTAAATGGAACTGGGAGGCTTACACTTTATCTCAGATACTGGACATGCTTTTAAAAAATATGGTTGCAGATGTGAAGTCCATCGACCACCACGTCCGCAAGCCAGGCGTCGTCAACTCTCCGGGATTTCCGGACTCTTCGTACCCTCCGAACATCCACCAACAGTGGCGGCTCCGGGCCGACCCGCGTCACAGGGTCCAGCTCGACTTCCACACTCTGATCCTGGAGGACAACTGTCAGGAGGACTTCATCAAGCTCTACGACTCGCTGGCTCCCATCGAGAACCGCGCTCTGACAGAGTGAGGCTAAACGACGACACAGTAACTCGGTTTTCATCACAGTAGGAACACAGTTGGATTTTAAAAAGGCTCTAAGTTGAGTTTCAAAATGCAAAAGGACAAAATGGTAATAAGACAAAACAATTTGAGTAAGCTATTTATTGCAAACAATTACATTGAAATAGTCTGATCATCAGCAGATTAAAAATTGAAGACTATAGCTTAAAAAAAAAGAAAACCTCCTAAAATAGTTTCAAAAAAGGACTCAGTAATGAGTAGCTTCACACTTCCCTTGCCATCCATCCTCAATCTGTTATCATTCCAAGGGTCTGTATTTTCCATAATTTCCAAAACTAAACCGTGATTTACACAGCTCATACGTTACGTGAGGTAGTCATGCGACATATCTTTGGAGAGCTAAGATTCTTATGATTCAATCGATGCAAACCATTTCAGGCTATAATCATAACAGCCGGTACAATCAACGCCTGTGTCACACCACAAACAAACAAAGAAACAGTTACAAAATTTACCAATGAAGCCTTATAGAAGTCGTCCGATCAAAAAGATTCCCATGAAAATGGTCTGGTTACATTCACAACGGTCCAGTCGATCCAATCCAGTAAAGTATTTAGTCCAAAATTCATTATTATACCAGTAAATATCCACAAACTGCCGCTGCATCGTTTGAAATTGCCGGTCGACGTTCCAGAAGTTCTGGTTATTGTTCCCTCTCGCTCGCGTTTGCGTTTGCTAGATAATGCATTCCTTCATTTTAAAATGGAGGGTGTCAGCTGACCTTTAGATTGACACCTCATATGGCCATATAGCAGCTTCCCTGTCCTGTCCACAGCCTACAATAGCCAATGAGGGCCAGCGTTGAAAGGAAGCCCATGCTCCCATTGTGTCATGTAAAAACTGAGCCAGTTAGAACCAGTCGTGCTGATGACTGTTGCATTGTATAGCCAATGAAATTCTGAACACAGCGATGTGTCGCTTCAGGGGCGGAGACAAAGACACAACCAGAAACTACCTGCGTAACTGGAAATTAATTACGTGTGTCAAACATGCATCAGTGGTCAATTGCTGTGTGGCTTGTTTATATAAAAAATGCTGCAAATAACCTGTAATTGGATATAATTGTAAATGTGTGTAAATATGTGAATATTTTGCTATGTTTTCTGTGTTGTAAAAGGTAGGGGTGTAACGGTACAAGTATTTGTATTGAACCGTTTCGGTATGGGTAGGTCGGTTTGGGACGGGGGCGTACCGAACGAGTTTCCACACGGACATATTAAGTAGAGGACCACACGTTGTGGAGCAGAGCGCTGCAGCCGCACATGCGCAGTTGTGCGCACACCCAGTGTTGCCAACTTAGCAACTTTGTCGCTATATCTAGCGACTTTCCAGACCCCCTAGCGACTTAATTTGTAAAAAGCGACTAGCAACAAATCTAGCTACTTTTTCTGGTGATTTAGAGACTCAAGCGCACTCAAACCGCTAGGTTTGAAGCATCACTTGGCTGCTGTCTGCCTCGCGAGCCGCGCTTCTCTCTCCCTCTCTCTCTCTCTGGCTCAGTGCACAGCCAGCGCGAGTTTCTGTGTGTGGACTGGGTGCGTGTCACCACATACACAGGTGAGGCGACGCGCGTGTCACCACATACACAAGCGAGGTGACGCACGTGTCACCACATACACAGGTGAGGCGACGCGCGTGTCACCACATACACAGGCGAGGCGACGCGCGTGTCACCACATACACAGGCGAGGCGACGCGCGTGTCACCACATACACAGGCGAGGCGACGCGCGTGTCACCACATACACAGGCGAGGCGACGCGCGTGTCACCACATACACAGGCGAGGCGACGCGCGTGTCACCACATACACAGGTGAAGCGACGCGCGTGTCACCACATACACAGGTGAAGCGACGCGCGTGCACACAAACACCCTAATCAGTGGTAGAGAACGCTGGCTTCAAAACACATGATAAAGGTAATTGAGCCCGGATATCAATCAATTACCTTCTCGTCCACATTTTAGCCAGAAAATCATACCCGGAATTTATGAAAGAATAAAAACATTTGTTTTTAAAGAAACACCCTGAGCCTTATTCATGTTATTTAATCTGAGCAACAACTTGAAACTGTTCAGTGTTGCAACTGTTCAATTTTGCACATCAGATGGATATTTTTTTTAAGCAAAAGTCTGAGCCAATGTTATTTTTATTTTGTTTTTCAAAATATCTACATTTTAGAATATTGTATTTATATTTTTGAGCAGAATTCTAGCTTTGTATAGGCTAATGTTCCTATTGTTAAAAAGCACAAAAGTGTGTTATAAACAACTAGCACATTTATATTTTGCATTTATGTTTCTTACTGTACCGAAAATGAACCGAACCGTGACCTCAAAACCGAGGTATGTACCGAACGGAGAGTTTTTGTACCGTTACACCCCTAGTAAAAGGCAGTTATGACTTTTATCCTAGGCATGTGGCCATGGTTATCCAAGTTTCCATTTTTGGAAACGCCTAGACATACTCTTACAAAAACATGTGTAAAACACTCATTTTTTGTGGTATTGTTATCAAATTTGAACTTGCACTAGGTAAGGCTTCATGCTGTGGTCCCATTGTGTTTTCCAGCTAATAAGTCACAGCTGCACTCATCTGCAGACATCTGTTTACAAAAAAAATTCAGGCGGAAATAAAAAACTTCTATTTTATTGTGTTCAAACTTAGATTACTCAATGCTAGTAGCACTTACAGTGATTCTGACGGTTGGGAGAAAAACTTCAGAGTGTTACCTTTCAAAAGAGACCAAAACCATCCATGTGCTACAAACAGTTCAAGAACAGCTTTCAATTTACTTTCGGTATGTCTTGGATAGGCGGTTTAGGCAAATTTTACAGGAGTGGTTAAATGTTCACAACTGGATTTAGATCAGGGGAAAACGCAGGATGGTCCAAAAGAGTTACGTTAATCCTCTGGAAGAAGTCCTTTGTCTGACGGGCTTAGTGAATCCGTCGATTATGAGGGATGCCCCCTGCAGCATCTCCATATATCCAGCTGTATTTTGACGCCTCTGCACAACCTGGAGCTCCATTGTTCCATTGAAGGAAAGATCATGATCATGATGCCCCCCCCCTGTTCACAGCACAGGAAAAACATCTCCAGTGGGATATCCTTGTAACGCCAGTCTGATGGTTAGTGGCTGCAGTCGGCACCAGTAACAGCCCTCATTTGGGTCGAGGATCGTCCCATGTCGTGACGGACGGCCAGTCGACTGTCTTACTGCATCCAGCCTCAGCGTTGATGGCGCGCTGCGAGAGACCTCGCTTATGCAGCTCAACATTCTGACCACGTCCAACGAGACAAAGCTTTTTTGCCTTTGACATCGAGACGTCACGACAGTGTGAATACCTGCCAGACAATGACCCTGAACTCACATTTCTGGGTGGATTTTGGCTTTTGAAGGCTGGCCAGTAATGCAAGGAAGAGAAGAGTCTGGTCGCTGCAGCTGATTCAGGATCAGTGCTCCATTCACAGAATTTACCGAAATAGCAACAACAACAGTTAATCTGGGCATAAAATCGCAACTAAATGGTCACCAAATGCGACCAAAATTTAATGATTTCTACCGTTTTTTCTGCCTTGTCGACAGTAGCGAGGGCCACAAAATCCACCATCAACTTTTCTTTGATTTCTGCACATTTGTAATATGTCACCAAGGCAAAAATATCTAAATAATTAAGAAACAAAGTTTATTTGGTGAAAAGTGGCCATGTTTAGGGTGCACATCGTTAGCCAGAAGTCATAACTACACATGCGCCTAACCCAGAGATGGACAGATGGACAAAACTGAAGACGGACGAATGCAAAAACCTATCACTGAATCTACTCCACAGCAAAATGGATCGTTTTGGTAAATAATCTCATAAAAATACACAACAGAATAGTTAACAAGAAAGAAATAATATTAGTTTTAATAGTAAGCATCATGGAAACAGAATAAAATGCGCTTTCATGCTTGTAAATCAGACTTGTCAAGCATCTCATTTTGGCCGGGAAAGTCCCGTATTTTATTCTTCTCTCCTGCTGTCCTCCCGTATTAGTATTTTTCCCGTAAATCTCCTGCGTCATTAAAAAATAATAAAACCGCATCGGGTCGAGTAAAAAAAAA
Organism: Hirundichthys speculiger; assembly: GCA_018398805.1. Lineage (NCBI taxonomy): Eukaryota > Metazoa > Chordata > Actinopteri > Beloniformes > Exocoetidae > Hirundichthys > Hirundichthys speculiger. Next base: position 70,552 of record JAGFBZ010000864.1, read on the forward strand.
CAAAAAACATTCCCAATCTGAGATCTGTCGCTTGCCTCGTGATAACTGCCATAGCAGCAGCTACTACAGGTGCTGTAGGTGGTAGATGTCATAAGGTTAGTGTGTGACATCAGATGAGTGACAGCGTGTGAAGAAAAAAAAGATAGTTACAGAGAATAAGATGTCGTTAGACAACAGAACTGTTTGCGCTGCGCTTTTCTCTCATGTAAAATAAACTACTCTGGACTAGGGATGCAGATTTTGGATTTTTTTTATGACCGTTAACCGACGCCCTTTAACGATTAATAACTTCCCCATAACCGTGGGGAGGGTTGGCTGCCGCGATGTTGCGTGCGTTGTCATGGACGCTTGCGGACACTTTCTCGTGTATACTCTCGCGGCAATGTGTCGCCGTCAGCTTGTCGCAGAGATGCCGCCGTCACTTTTGATTTATACTCGCACGGTCTCCGCTATGTTATTCCACGCCACAACGCAAGAGTGACAATCACGAACTAGCTAAACTTACTAAACTCATCTCTTGCGTTTTTCTACTTCCTCACTGTCTCGGTCGTATCCAGACCCACATTCATCGCTACCTCCCTCCATGAATTACTAGAATATGTGCTGTCTTTGTAGTTTCAGAACCAGAATCGTACAGATGTGGGTACTTCCTCATTTCTTTGATGACGCGCTCTTTTCTACGCAGATGTAGAATTGACCAATCAGAGGCCTGTTGCACCTGTCGACACGCCCCCATGAGTTGATTGAATTACGTAGCTTAAAAACAAAATTGACCGTTAGTATTAATCGGTTAGAGTTACTGTTATCGGTTAACGGTTAAACGGTTAACCATGTGCATCCCTACTCTGGACCAGTCCACAAATACACTCCTTCCAAAACAGTCATAAAGAATTCAGTCTGCTACAAATTAGTACAACAAGTCATTAAAGGAGTAAAGAAAAGTCACGTGAAATGAGATGAAAAACTGTAAAAGAAGAGCAATATGAAATGAAAACAATGTGTAGAATGAAAATCAGATGTAAATGTAAATACAAGCAATGGTAAATGAACAAAAAAATGTGCAAATCCCTTTAAATAATTACTCTTCATATATAGTGTTTTAGTGTTTTCATTTAGGCTGTAATGAATGTTCACATTATGTCAAAGTGGCTTTATGCACAGCTGCACTACTTCCTGAACTTCAGCCAGCTGCTGTGTTTCCTGACAGACTGATCAATCCAGGTGTGTCTGAACTCACAGCAATGGTCAGACACACCTGGATTGATCAATTTGTCCAATAATGGCACACAGGAAACAAAAGAGCTGGCTGAAGTTGCTGAGCATGCTGGGAGCCTCCATGATGATGTCCGCAGTCTACGGGGGTATATGGGGTGACGAAAAACACTGGCGACCAAAACTGCTAGCTGGCTACCAACTTCAAAAACCTGGTAGCCAGGGGCTGCTGGGTAAAAATTCTAATTTTATGCCCTGTTAATGTGAGTCTTGAGGGATAATCGGCAGCTTAAACGTTCAGAATCAGGCTGGAGAAGCCCAGGAGTAATCCTGATTGTTGCAACGGGGTGACGTCTACTACAGATAACAGTTGGGGGAGATGGTTCAAGATAATTGTAATATTAAAACTTCATTTTGAGGCCTTAATTGCTGCGTCATGAGTCCATGACTTCTGATCTCGATTCCTGCCTGTCGAAGGCCATAGTTTGTTATCGTTGTGGCTCCATCAAGTCGCTAAATTTTGACACGTAGGCATCTAGACGGTCTCTCAAGGTCCCCTCGTTTTTCACCGATGCTTAATGTGACTGTTCGCTGTTTGCCATTTGTCGTTCTAAACCATCCTGCATTCTGTGATGTGAGTTAATGACCTCTCTGAATTGTATACAGCTTGGAGAATAAATCCGCTTTGCACCTCAGTCGTAGTCCAGCTCATTGTTTAACAGCCTATTGACTGCCTCACCAGAGCACATACTTGTAAATAAGATATACCCGAATTTACAGACAACAATAAATCTGTTTCACTCATCTTTAAGGAGCAACTCTGTGTCTTTCCGTCTGCAGACAGTGTGGATACCCTCACGACTCTCTGACCTTCCTGTCATCTGGAAACGTCATGTTGGTGACGCTGGTCACCAGCAAGGAGAAGAACTTCCCTGGATTCAGAGCCATGTATTCACAGGTTCCTCTGGACGACGGAGGTGAGACGGCCGACTCCTGACGCTCTGATTCTGGACATTATTTTTTTACTGCATTTACCCTGGACCAAATAGAGCCTGTGTGTTTGGTGTGAGAAAGACCTGCTCGTTTTAAATGTGTAGCTGCTTTTTACAAACGGTCTTGAGTTTCAGTTTGGGTCCTTAAAAGCTGAATACAGTGATCCCTCGCCAATTCGCGCTTTAAGTTCCGCGGTTTTAGTTATTCGCAGATTTTTCAGAAATATATAATATAATAAAAAAAAAAAATTTTAAATTGCGGCAACATCACAGGATGTTGTGCGCGTTCTCTCACTGCGAAGAAATGCTGTGAGCCAACCTGGCCCCTTTAAAAAGGTGGCCTTAAGGGTAATGTAGTGTGTGTGTCGTAGGACGGCAGAATTAAAACAGGGTTGGATGTAAAGTGTAGTGAGCATAAACAGCAGCCCAGCGTGTATAGATTTACATTCTCTGTTAACCGACAGGAGCCCAACAATACAACTTGTGTGATGTTACAAGTTCCTGCAGAGAAAACCAGACTTTTTATTTTGTTGTTGTTAGCATGTTAGGAGACCAGAGGCTGTGAAGGAAACAGAAAGACCACAGTTGAGCCTTTGTCTTGTTTCGCTACTTTTTTGTGGTTTTTACACATATTTTAAACACATTATTTAGGCTCAGGGGGCTCCGGCTCCCGTTCGCAGATTTTGATTTTCGCGGGGGGGCGGTTTGAACCATTGAAAATCATAGTGAGAGTATTAAAAAAGGGAAAAAAAAGCTCAATAAACATTCATTCCCAGCTCTGTCATGTGCTGATGTGTCCATGGACACTGAACCTTTAAACAGACCAAGTCACTGAGGGGTCATAAACCAGGGATCTCATAGGGACTGTGTCAGGAAGGACATCCAAAGTTAGTCTGCAGTGGGTCCGAAAGGAAACAGCTGAAAGACGTTGGAGGTCTTTCAGTTGGAGGTGGAGGTGTAGCAGACAGAGAGGTGAGGTTAGCATCTCCAGAAATCTCCACGAACCCACTGACGTGTTGTCAGGGGTGAAAGTAGACCGGAACGACCCAGAACTGTGTCCTGGTAAAATATTCTGATGTGGAGGGCAGTTCTGGTGAAAGGAGACCAGCTCTCCAAACAGCTTCATCAGAAAAACGAAAAGAAAAACACCAATAATAATAATAATAATAAGAATAAGAGCATTTATTGTCATTGAACCAGCGTCCCAGTACAACGAAATTGCATTCCAGTACATCATCCAAGAAACATATAAAAAACAACAACAACATTTAGGACATGGATGTCGATGATGACTGGGGCTAAGCAACTAGTGTCGCTCCGCGCTAACTTAGATTGAAAAAGATAACATTGGGGAAGGAGGGGTGGAGGTTAAAAAAAAGAACATCTCCCACTACGTGTCAAAAGGACACGTCGTGAGAGGGGAAAAAAAAACACCTCAGCACATTTAATTAAGCATGTACAGACTTAACACAGGACATTGATAGAAACATGATGGCGGATAACCCAGTTTTGACAGTCTGTGCGCGCGCAGCCAGCCTTGGCGCGCACACGAGGTGCAGGAACAACTATCTCAAGTCACGTATACAAACGAGTATCCTACAACACTGCTTCTAAGGCCAGAAAATGAAAACTCGACCATCTCCAAAGCTTCAGAGCTGTGAAGTTTAAAAAAAAATTGAAATGGTTGAAATGAAATGTAGTTTCACCCCTGAGGGTTGTGTTTTAAAGAACATCAAAAGCTGAGTCGATGACGTCATATGAGGTTTGTGAAGACAACGTAGAGAGGAACTTCAGAGATGCTCCTTCACAGTAACATGTCCAGCCGTCCCTCCTCCTTTATCCTATAGTCTGAAACCTGTCAGTGGACACGTGTCCATTACAGTTTTAGTGCAACACATTTCCAATTACTGACAACAACAAAGTTATGAATCTTTCTGAGAATAACGGTCGTGTTTGTGCAGAACGTCCTCAGTTGTAGCAGGTTCATTTCTATTTCTGCAACCTCTCTGCTGCTTGAAAAAGACTTGGACGTCGGGAAGCAGTGGCTCGTAAACCTTTAATTGTGCAACGTTTTCACGAGCAGTAACTCCTCCACCATGACAGCGGGGCTCCTCATGGGACGTCATGTGACCTGCAGTTTTAGTGATATATGGGAGTTTGTTTTGGTTGGTTTCATTGTTGCTGACTGAAGTCTTCAGAGGTTCTGACTAGGGCTGTAGCGATACAGTGATACCTTAGTTTCCACAGTTCGAACTGCAGCCGGAGCCCCCCGAGTCTAAGTAATGTGTTTAAAATATGTTTAAAAACCGCAAAAAAGTAGCAAAACTAGACATAGGCTCAACTGTGGTCTTTCAGGGGACCCTTCTGTGAAACTCCTGAAGTTTGTGGACGACACCACTGTCACTGGTCTGATCCGGGACGGTGACGAGTCTGCTTACAGACGGGAGGTGGAACAGCTGGTCCACTGGTGTAGTCAGAACCACCTGGAGTTTAACCCGCTCAAGACTGTGGAGATGACAGTGGACTTTAGGAGAAGCCCCCCGACCCCCCCCCCCCCCCCCCCCCCCCCCACCAACCTCAACAACACAGTGTCTACTGTGGATACCTTCAGGTTTCTGGGATCCACTCTGTCTCGGGACCTGAAGTGGACTTCCCACATAGACACTGTCCAGAAGAAGGCCCAGCAGAGGTTGTACTTCCTGCGACAGCTCAGGAAGTTTAACCTGCCACAGGAGCTGCTGACCATCTTCTACACTGCCATCATCCAGTCTGTCCTCTGCTCCTCCATCACTGTCTGGTTTGGATCAGCCACTAAGAGGGACAGGGCCAGACTGCAACGGACAATCAGGTCTGCAGAGAGGACCATCGGTGCTGACCTTCCCTCCATCCAGGACTTGTACCGGTCCAGGGTCAGGAAACGGGCAGCTAACATCTCTGCAGACCCCTCACATCCCGGACACAGACTGTTCAAGCTCCTCCCCTCTGGTAGGCGCTACAGAGCACTGTTCGCCAAAACCAGCCGACACAGAGACAGTTTCTTTCCTCAGGCTGTCGCTCTGATGAACTCTTAACAGTCACAGAGTGTCAGAAGAACCACAAAAAATTGCACAAAAAAAAAATTGCACAATAACATGTTGGCCTCTTAGCTTGTATATATTGCTGTATATTGTTGTATATATTGTTGCATATATTGTGCTAGTAATTTGTTATATTTTTATTTTTATTTTTATTCTAATTGTACAAAGAGAGCTTAGTAACCGGAGTCAAATTCCTTGTTTGTGTGCACAAACTTGGCCAATAAAACTGATTCTGATTCTGATTCTGATTCTGTTACCTTCACAGCCTCTGGTCTCTGACCGTAGTAAAGAAACTGCTGGTATTGTGCTATTTTTGGCTCGTAGTTATCGGCTAACACGCTAACAACAACAAAAGAAATGTACAACATCCTGTGATGTTTCTGCGATTTTTTCTTGATTTTTTTATTATATTATATATTTCTGAAAAAATCCGCAAATAACTAAAACCATGGAACTTAATGCGTGAATTGGCAAAAGATCACTGTACATCATTTTCATAAAGATTTTAAAGGGACAAAGTGATTTTGGTGACATCTTGTGAGTGTTCCAATGGCTTTGTTTGAATTAACTGAACTGAAAGCATCAATTACACATTATATGGCTGACAGGCAGCTTGGAAATGCTGGACAAAAGGAATAAAAGATTTGTTGAGAAAAATAGTTTCATTTATTTAAACAGTGCAAATTGTTACTTGCAAGCTTTTAAAAGTGGGACATGGGGGTTTTGGAAGAAGCTTAGAATATCGATACTCGCGGGTGAAAATCGATACTCGATAAAATATCGATATATATCGCAGAATCGATAAAATTGCTCAACTCTAGATCTGACGTCTCTGTCTCAACTGTGTCTGTTGTCCAGGATGTGGAGGAACGCTGGTGGGAGACAAAGGCTCCTTCTCTTCACCGTTCTTCCCGGCCAACTACCCTCCACGAATGTCATGTGTCTGGAACATTGAGGTAGGGAAACACCACCCCCCAAATTAACATTTTAATATTCTAATGAGAAAACACAATTCTGAAAGGCTTCCAGAAAGCAACACAAATGCTGTTTGTTCTTATATTTGGCACCAACCAGAAGAATCAGGAGGTAGGCCACTATTTAAAAGTAGGGCTGGGCAAGTTAACGCGTTATTATCACGTTAACACATTAATTTCTTAACGCCGACATTTATTTCATCGCGCGTTAACCCATGTTGCTCCCATGCTTTTGTTTTGAAAAGACTGTTTCTGGCTGCTGTGGAACCGGAAAACAGTAAACATAAGGAAAATCTAAAACAGACATGGAGAACAGTAAAAATCCGTGAACTTTACAGTTCAGGTAGCAACTCAGGTAGCAATATTAACAATTCTGTTTGAAAACAAAAATTCTGGACTGCAACCAAACGTTTGTGGTCATTCCTCCATGTTCCATCAGATCTGCTCCATGTGTTCACTGTCCTGCTGTTCTCTAGCTGGTTACTGCAGTGCGGCTCCATCTAGTGGCTCAGATGTGTAATGACAACAGAAAGTCCAGTCCTCCATTATAAAACTAATTCAGTTCTGTGGCCCATTTTTTAATTTCGTATTTATGATCCAAGTCTAAAATTGAAATATTAAAAAAACAGGCATTTTTTTTTTTTTTTTTTTTTTTTTTTTTTTGGTGTTAGATTAAAAAACGAAAAACGTAATAAAATGTCACTTTTTAATTTTTTTTTTTTTTTGATTGACAATTGAAAATGGAAAGAATGAATGATACACGGATTGGTAAAGTTACTGAACTTTAACATGGACATTTTCATTTTAAAGTTCTCCCAGACGGAGGATTCAACAGAAACAAGGTTATTTGTAACAACTGACAAGTTGAACTCCCCGTTAAAAGTTTCTGCTGTTACCTCAGAAATTAATGTTTTAATGTTCTGATTGTGCTGAGACACAATCATTTTGTTGGATTTTGTTTGTAGACTTTTTTTTATTTTTCATAAAAACAGGATGACATTAATGTCCTGGCAGTGGCAATAAGCTTTATTTTATTTGACATTTTTTAAGATGAGATTTTCACTAAATATGTGTTACTGACAAGTGGTGATGTTAAAAGTGTTTGAACAACAAATGTTATGACACTTTAGTTCATATTGCAGCAGACATTTAAATAAAAGTGACCTTTTCACTACTTTTGAATTCATTATTTGATTTTGCGTGTACAATTCGATTAATCGTGATTAATCAGGGAAATAATGCGATTAATCGCAGTTAAAAATTTTAATCGTTGCCCAGACCTACTGAAAAGGTTCATCTTCCTTAGAGCAGGATTTCTGTCGAGGCTCTCTGGGCATAAAATCTCAATGTTTTCCAGTCTGTATAAAAAGACAGGAAGCCATTATATATATGAGGTTTTTGTTGTAAATGTAGATTTGAAACATTCTTGATCACAATGGAGAGCAAGTGTGGTCTGTGGGATTTCTTCCATGAAACTGATGTGTATTGGAGCAGACGGGTGGTCTAAAGAATGATTCCCAAGAGATGAGAAGGCCAAAAACGGTTCTGAGCCAACAAGCGTGTGTCGCCGTATTAGAAAAATGAAAAACTACAATTCAACCACATCTGTGGTTGGTATTTTCGGAGCTCTGGCTGTCGACACATGAAGCTCATTTTGGATTAGAGAATCATCCTTGACACCTCTCTCATCCTCATCGTCCGTCTTTTCCAGGTGCCGAAGGAAAAGTTTGTGAAGATTCAGTTCAACAAATTCTCTGTGGGAAATCAAACTAAAGGCTGTCCCAGCGATTACGTTGAGGTCAATAACGAAAGGTGAGAACGCAGGAGTCGTCTTCTATTCTGCTTCTGTAACTTCGTTGCTGCAGCTTCTTCAGGATCAGTGCTCCATTCACAGACTATACTGAAACAACACAGTTAATGTGAGTGTTGAGGGATAATCAGCAGCTTAAACCTCCAGAATCAGGCTTAAGAAGCTCAAGAATAATGCCGAACTGTAAACCTGTTAAAAAGCCTTCATCTCCAGTGCTCAGCAGGGGAAACTTCTATAATGTGAAGATTTTTTAAAGGAGTCTGGCGTGTTTGTCGAAGCGGCAGAAAGCAAGAATTGTGAACCATCCAATCATCTCTTCAGTGAGTCTAATACGCAGTCAGATCTCCAGTCATGTACTGAACGATTGGATGAACAAATCTTCTAGTGATTTCTCACGAAGCTGGAGGAAACTAGGAATGAGGAGAGTGAGGGCCCTTTGTTTTTTTACTAAAGTATTTTTGGACCAGCCTGGAGTTCTGAGACTTTAAATGTCCTCTTGTCGGTGCTCATAGTTTCACTTTGATAGCTACCTGGACATTTTTACACACAATTTCACATTACATTATTTCCAATCATATCACCCTCTTATAACGATGCCTTCCTGATGTTTTCTGTCTTCTCTCTCTCTCTCCGTAGGTTGTGTGGCAAGAACTTGAAAAGCTCCGTAATCACCATCAAAAGCAACAAGATGACCATCAGGTTTAAATCTGATGGCTTCTATGTTGACCAGGGTTTCACCGCCGACTACGAAGCTTTTGTCCCAACCAATCGTAAGAGAGTTTTTTTTTTCTATTTTTGGGGGGATTTTCCAAAACGAACCATCAGTATTCTAATATCTTTGCTGTAGGGTTGCAAATGGATGGAAGCTTTCTGTGGGAATTAACAGGAATATATGAAATTACCACTAAGGGCCTGATCTACTAAAGGTTTGCGTGCGTAAAAACGTGTGCAAACTTGACACCACCCGCAAACCAATGTGCAAGCTGATCTACTAACAGCGTGCAAAGAGGACTGCGCCTCTCAAATGAGCAAAATAGCACACGCTGTTCATTTAGTACTTTTGCCCTGATGAATAATCAATATGGGGCGTACCCGCCAGAAAGCGCTAAATACTGGGAGGGGAAAATGCAAATAGGTTCATTTACCACACGCAATGAGATTTACCAACCCTGAAAGTAATTGTGGGGATTGTGATTGCGTCTGTATTTAATACGTTCGAAAGGAAGGTGCTAATCTGCCCAGCATTACGCACCGATGGCTGCTGTTATTGTGGCAAGGAGGCGACATCGCCAAAATCAAAGAATACGCAGAGAGAGAGTCTTTCGGACTCGTGTAAATTTGTTTGGAATGAATGAAAACCAGATAGTTGAAACTTAAGGGCTGATTTGGAGCCGGTCACAAGCACATGCAAAAGGAGAAATATTTTATTTGAATGTTAAATCGAGTATTATTCAGCAAAAGGTTGCCACAGGAGGCACATTAATTTTTTTATTTGTGATAATAAATAAATCACGTGTTTTCATGGAGAAAAAAGTGTTTCTTATTGTGCGCCTACCTTGTTCTGCAGTTGGCTCTAGCGTGTCATACCCCAGTATCCCAGTTATCTGCTCCTCCAGAAGGTGAGCTGCACCTGCTGCTCAATGCTGGTTAGAGGCATCTCTTCCGCAGGCCCTCCACCTGTCTTGTTTGCCGAAGTTTTATTAAAAGCCACTTTTTCTTTAGTTCTTCGCCTTATATCTTGCCACCTTCTTTTAACCTCATCTGCCGTTCTTTTTGTCTTACCAACTGCATTTATTCTATCGCAGATTTTCTCCAATATTGCGTTTCTTTTGGTAATGTTTAAATTTCTTTGCTGTAGTTCATGAATGTGTTTATTTGCCTCTTCCACTAATATCTCTAACTCCAACTCATCAAATTTCATTTTGCGCTTGCGTCTATCCTGCTTTCCATTCAGACTCTCCATGGCGCAAACCGTAAGACACGCAACACCTCATTTAAATACTGCGGTTTGCACCCGTTATCAATTGCGCGAGCATTCTTAGTTGATCACCCGCAAAACACACAACAACAGCACGCGCAAACTTTTTTAGTGCACACGCAATTTAGTACTCTTTATTTAGGATCTTAGTAAATCAGGCCCTAAGAGTTTAAGTGCAGCCTCCTTCCTTCCTCCTTCCTTCCTCCACTTTACACAGAAAGCAAAGTCTAAATTCTATTCCAGTAGGGTTTTACCAGTAGCACCAGTCTAAACCGCTCATTACTGCTGCATTTGGGGCTTTTGGAAGATGAGTAATCTTCCGTTTTTTTACATGACACTTCAGAGACCAGCGAGACCAGTGGTGATCCTGTCTGCTTCCACTGGAATAACTGGAGGGAGCCTTATGTTCATGTTCGTGGTAGTTGGGTCGCCTCTGTTCACTCCAAGTCATTGCAACTGACTCTGAAATTCAAATTTTATGTAACGCCAGTTCAGAAAAACACATCCCATCTTAGGAACCCAACAGATGGCATCAAATCTCCACTTCAATCCAGTTGTCCACTGAATCAGCTTCACAGATGTGTTCTCTTAACAGGTTCTCCTTAATTAATTACTTCATTATTGAGCATAATCCTGAGCTCACGGTTTTAATTGAACCCTGGGTTGATAACAGTAACAGCGCACCGGTTCTCAGCAAGTCAGCCCGCCAAACTTCAACTCAATGAATGTTTCCGGAACAAACAGGAAAGATTCAAACAGTTACCGTGGTGATTTAGATTCATTTGGACATCTGTGGTGATCTTATCAGCTGTGTGCAGACCTCTGAGGTTCTCTGCAGGTTTTTATCAGCAGCTTCTGATCCCAGCAGACTTCAACCATGTCATCACAGCTGCAGATTTTAATGTCCACATTGATAATCCCTCAGACGGTGAAACCTGACCAGTCACAGGGGGATTGGGGTTAAGGTTAGGGTTAGGGTTAGGATCAGTGTTAGTGTTAGGGTAAGAGTTAGAGTTGGGATTGGGATTAGGGTTAGGGTTGGGATTGGGGTTAGGGTTAGGGTTGGGATTGGGGTTAGGGGTTAGAGGTTAGGGTTGGGATTGGGGTTAAGGTTAGGGTTAGGGTTAGGATCAGTGTTAGTGTTAGGGTAAGAGTTAGAGTTGGGATTGGGATTAGGGTTAGGGTTGGGATTGGGGTTAGGGTTAGGGTTGGGATTGGGGTTAGGGGTTAGAGGTTAGGGTTGGGATTGGGGTTAAGGTTAGGGTTAGGGTTAGGGTTAGGGTTGGGACTGGGATTGGGGTTAGGGGTTAGGGGTTAGGGGTTAGGGTTAGGGTTGGGACTGGGATTGGGATTAGGGTTAGGGTTGAGATTGGGGTTAGGGTTAGGGTTAGGGTTGGGATTGGGGTTAGGGGTTAGGGTTAGGGTTGGGGGGTTGGTTCGGGTTAGGTTAGGTTAGGTTAGGTAGGGTAAGAGTTAGAGTTGGGTTGGGATTAGGGTTAGGGTTGGGAGGGTTGGGGTTAGGGTTGGGTTGGGTTGGGTGGGGTTAGGGTGGGTTAGGGTTAGGGTTGGGATTGGGGTTAGGGTTAGGGTTAGGGTTAGGGTTGGGATGGGATGGGGTTAGGGGTGGTTAGGGGTTAGGGTTAGGGTTGGGTTGGGTTAGGGGTTAGGGTTAGGGTTAGGGTTGGGTTAGGGTTGGGGTTAGGGTTAGGGTTAGGGTTCGGGTTAGGGTTGGGATTAGGGTTGGGACTGGGATTGGGATTAGGGTTAGGGTTAGGGGTGGGATTGGGGTTAGGGTTAGGGTTAGGGTTGGGATTGGGGTTAGGGGTTAGGGTTAGGGTTGGGGCTGGGATTGGGATTAGGGTTAGGGTTGGGATTGGGGTTAGGGGTTAGGGTTAGGGTTAGGGTTGGGATTGGGGTTAGGGGTTAGGGGTTAGGGTTAGGGTTGGGACTGGGATTGGGATTAGGGTTAGAGTTGGGATTGGGATTGGGGTTAAGGTTAGGGTTAGGGTTAGGGTTGGGATTGGGATTAGGGTTAGGGTTAGTGTTAGGGTTAGGGTTGGGATTGGGGTTAGGGTTAGGGTCTAGCTCCCTCATGGAGCTGGACGTCACAGGTGATGGAGGCCACAGGCTGGATCTGGTCATCACAAGGCTGGTTGGTTGGCCTCTCTGACCACCTCTGTGTTTTTGTTCAAATGTCAGTATTATTATTATTTTTTTTATATTTCCTTAAATCGGTACAGAAATAATCCTTTGTGGTAACTAAGTGGAAAGATTAAAATCCACTGCCCACCTTGAATCCAGAAGGCTCCAGACAAAAACCAGGTTAGAAATCTTGCTGGTCTTCAGCATCATCATCAAGGCTGGAACTATAACGGCTCTTCATCACCTCAAACAAACATCGAGAGTCAGAGATGTGATGCGTCTCTCTTAGAGAAGCTCCTCCAGCCTTCATCTCTGGCAGACTGACGACTGTGACGCTCTTGTGTCTGGTCTTTAGCTCATCCAGAATCCTGCTGCCAGAGTCCTGACCAGAACCAGGAGAACTGAGATCATCTCTTCTGAGATCCTACAACTGACTACCAGGGAGAGAAAAAACCTGGTTAACAAAACACCTCCAGCAGAACCAGACTTTCAGGGAGGACAGCCATCTGCTGCTACTGGTTGAAGGTCTCAAATGATGGGAAATGATGGCAAATGATGGGAAAGAGAGACGAAGACAGTGACATCAGATCATCAGATCATCAGTGAAGTTGTCCTAGTTATCAAAAGATAGGTTTTGAGGCTGATCTGAAAGGTAGAGATGGTTTCTACCTCCTGAACATGAACTGGGAGCTGCTTCCACCAGATGGGGGCCTCTGATTGAACTTTTGGAAACTTCAGGAATCATTAGTTAGCCTGCAGTCTGAGAGTCAAGTGCTCCATGAGGAGGATTAGGAACAGATTTTTTTTAGCTTTTCTGGCTTAGCTCACGTTGAGCCACAATGCTAATTATTATTAATTTATATTCATTCTGAATAATTCTGTCTAAACTTCTTAATTTCAAGTGTCGCTACTGAAGCAGCAACTGAAACCAGCGCTGCCGGAGCTGGGAGGAGCGAGTCGGGGGGGTGATTGACCGCAGGTCCCAGCAGACTTCTGCTGGGAAGGGTCCTGAAATGATCCAAGCTCTTTCAGCTCTTTAGGCTCTTTCAGCCAAGCCAGAGCCCACGTTGCCACCTAGTGGTTGGAGGTGTAATTACAGAGACTTTGGAGCTCCCATGAGGCTTTACGTGACTGGATGCGTGTAGTCCTGGTGTCAGGTGGAGGTTTCTAGAAGTGGTCTGCGCCTGTGATGGGAGAATTCACAGCGTAGAGGTTCACCTGAATTTGTGTCGTAGGTCACACATTCACGTTTAAGTTTCATGTGACAGGCAAGCTTCCGGTTTTATTCCCGTTAAATCCCATATATTACCATGTGCTGAGTGTCTGGTGTCGTCTATCAGCCTGTCCAGGAAGGTTCCAGTGCCGCAGCAACCTGTGCATCAATGCCACCCTGCAGTGCGACGGCTGGGACGACTGTGGAGATGGCAGCGACGAGGTCAACTGCGGTGAGTCCACGCCGTCGCGCACCCGTGCCCTCGAATAGACTCAGCGTGAGGTTTGGAGTCTGACAACACTGCTGTTGGTTTGTCTTTGTGCCTCTGCTCAGAGTGCAAGGACTCCCAGATGAAGTGCAACAACGGTCTCTGCAAACCAAAGTTCTGGACGTGTGACGGCGTTGACGACTGCGGAGACCGAACGGACGAGGAAGACTGTGGTGAGCTGAGCCGGTCCACTGGCCAAGGAGCCACAAGCACTGAACCGAACTGAACCCAATGGAAGAGGTCGCGTCCTTCGAAAGGATCTCACAGTTTGTTTCTTTGCAGAAAAGTGTAAAAACGAGGAGTTTTCCTGCAGAAACGGCCGCTGCGTCTCAAACAAGCTGAAGTGTAACGGAAAGGACGACTGCGGCGACGGATCTGATGAGTCGGCGTGTCAAAAATGTAAGAAACCGCACCAAAAGAACCGTTCCGATGAGAAAGCTCTCCTTACTGAGCATCACTGATACTTTCAGCTCAGTCAGAGGCTGTGATGGATCCCTTTAGATCAGGGGTCTCCAAAGTCGGTCCAGGTGACTGAGTCTTTAACAGACATGTGCTGAACTGTCATTAATTGAGCTTTCAGTAAGCACCGCCCCCTCCCTAGTTACTGTTGCTATGTCGGACAAACTTTCTGCTCCTACGTTAATGACTGTGTTAATTTGCTATTTTTCCCATGTGTATCATCAGCGTTAATATTATACTATAATAACTCCATAGTGAAATATTGCTACTGGGGACCTGCAACAGAGATTTGAGGTGTCCAGAACGTTTGGAGGGACATTTTTATTCTCTTTCCAAACCAAAACAAACGCTGGAAAAATGCAGGCTTTGGTTCAGTTATGTATCCGTTAACACAAGCAACTGGATGTGGAGAAAGTTACAAAACACACCTACATTTACTCCAAGGTAAGTTTACTTTGTTTATTAGATGATTGATTTAACCACCGTTTACTAAAAGTAATATGATTTAGCAGCAGGGAGGGTGATGAGTTCTCCGTTAGCATTAGCTCTGGTCCATAGGTCTGTCCCACACCAGAGCTATGTTAACATCAGACAGTCGCAGCGTTGTATTAATATAATCAATAAAGTGACATTAACATCACTAGCCTCACCTTATACCTAACAAAATAAATATCCAGGGCCATATATATTTGTAGACAACGAGGCAGGCTGATAGGTAGCTAGCAAGCTCTGGTTCATAGTGGAGAAGTCATTGATCCTATGGACCAGAGCTAATGCCAACAGAACCAAACCCAAATCACCCTTCCTGCTGTTAAATCATATTATTACTTTTACTAAACAGTGGTTAAATCAATCATCTAATAAACAAAGTAAACTTACCTTGGAGTAAATGTAGGTGTGTTTTGTAACTTTCCCCACGTTCAGTTGCTTGTGTGGACGGACACACAACTGAACCTACAGCTGCATTTTTCCAGCGTTTGTTTTGGTTTGGGAAAGAGAATAAAAATGTCCCTCCAAACGTTCTGGACACCTCGAGTCACTGTTGCAGGTCCCCAGCAGCAATATTTCACCACGGCGTTATTCCAGTATAATATTAACACTGATGATACACATTGAAAAAATAGCGGATTAAAACACAGTCCTTAACGCAGGAGCAGGGAAGCATGCAGAACGTGCAGGACAGCGCCCCTTCCCCCCAGGACCGACTTTGGAGACCCCTGGTTTACACCTTCTGTCAGGCTTTGGCAGACTTTATTGGCATTCAGATTCATGTCTTAAAGTGAACACAAGATCGAAGTTCTGTTGCTCAGAACAGCACAAAAAAAAACAAAAAAATAGCATCAAGTGTTTTCAAATGGAGATGGGAAGGTGCAGAAACATAAAAGCGAGGCCTGTAGGATCTGAGGTTGAGGGCCACAGCTGTTTAGTGTCATGATGTCCTGGTGAGACTCAGCCCAGAGGATGGAGGGTCAGGGCTGGGCCCGACAGAGCCTGACTGAGCGGCCCCTTCCAACCAGGGTTATAATAGTTTTGGATTTTCCATTGGTTTTAGTTTTTATTTAGTTTTTAGTAGGGCTGTCAATTTCTCAAAATAATTAATCAGATTAATCGCATGACTGTTAATAGTTAATCATGATTAATCTCAAATTAATCGCATATTTTTATCTGTTCTAAATCTACCTTATACAGATCTTTTTCAAGTTGTATTACTCTTATTAATACGAGTTCTGACTAGAACCAGGAAATATGACCATATTAGTCCAGTCCTGAGGTCTCTGGCTTCCTGTCACTCAGAGAATAGACTTTAAAACAGCTCTACTTGTGTTCAAGTCTCTTCATGGCCCCAAAGTCCATCTCTGACATGTTAGAGCCATATGAACCAACCTGGACTCTGAGAACCTCAGGTAGTGGTCTCCTGCTGGTGTCCAGAGTCAGGACTAAACAAGGTGAAGCTGCATTTCAGTTTTATGCTCCTAAAATCTGGACCAGTCTTCTAGAAGATGTGAGACACACCTGAACTCTGACAATGTTCAGATCCAGACTGAAAACAGTTCTGTTTAGATGTGAAGATGATGACTGGAAGGATTTTATCTGCACTCTTCATTTTTAATTTAATTAATTAATTTTTTTATTAATTATTTTTATTTATTATTGATTATTTTTATGCTAGTATGGAATGATTCTATTTGCCTTCTTGTGATTTTATGCATCTGTAAAGCACTTTGAATTGCCTTGTGTATGAATTGTGCTCTACAAATAAAGTTGCCTTGCCTAATATGAGAGTACACAAATGCTCGCCTTATGCAAAACAAATGCATGTTTATTTATTGCTACAATGCCAAATCCATTATATATTATATATATACTCAATATTTTCTCTTATGTTCTTCATACAAAATATTTTCGTGGTTTGCTTCAAACGGGGGGGGGGGGGGGGGGGGGGGCTCTAGGGGGGGGGGCTCTTAATTAGCCGACAAGTGATATTTCAGTAGTCGGGACTCCGGTGGTAACTAAATTCACATCGACAGTAAACACAAACAACATTTACCTTGTGGAGTTAGCCATCAGGCAAGGTTTTGAAGCTGAACTTACCATTCAAAATAGTATCTTTTGTATCCATTTTTTTTTACTGCTAACGGAGGTTTGTTTACGTCTGTCTGCGGCATGGCCGTCGATGTCAGTGCATGACTTCCTGTTTTTGTTATTTTCAGTGTTAGTTTTATTTTGTAAATTAGGGTTGTAATTTTTGTTGGAGTGAAGCACTGAACTTTTTGAAGGCTATCAAATCACATAGTCATGTTTACATTCTGGTCTCAATAAACATATTTATCAATGCATCTTCCCTCTTGTGGTGTTCCTGCGTATTTACTGACCAGCAGCTATCTGGTCTCCATGGAAACAGTCCATTATAGTTGCTGTTTTCTCCCGTTCCTTCCCAACGCTGACTGGCCTGCAGCTGTAGCTTCTCTTTCCATGGGGCTAGCTTAGGCTAGCTTATCCAGCTAGTCTTGGTTAGCCTTCTTTCCAGGGGGCTAGCTTAGGCTAGCTTATCCAGCTAGTCTTGGTTAGCCTTCTTTCCAGGGGGCTAGCTTAGGCTAGCTTATCCAGCTAGTCTTGGTTAGCCTTCTTTCCAGGGGGCTAGCTTAGGCTAGCTTATCCAGCTAGTCTTGGTTAGCCTTCTTGTGTGAGCTTTTCAAATGGACTTTCAGATTTGTGGGTTTTTTTCTCCTTCAGAAGTATTCCACACATTGTATCACCTGCTTCTACAACAAGGCACTTATTTTAACGTTAACACAGTCATAGTCAAAGAAATCCCAAGTAGGACTGAGCTGCTTTCTCCCAACTTTTGCCGCAGCCATCACTGCTGATCTTTTTTTTTTTAATGTTTTTTTTTTTTTTTTTTTTTTTTGTGGTTGTTGTTGTACGGCGGAGTGAAGTAAATAGATTTCAAACGTTTATGAGAAAAAAAATTACAAATATGAAAACCACATTTTTGATATTATTATAGTTCATTTTAGTTTGTTTTATAAACACATAATACAGTTTCAGTTAGTTATTGTTTTTTAAAAAACTTGTTTTTATTTTATTTCAGTTAATGAAATGTTTTTTCAATTCTAGTTTTTGTTATTTCGTTCATTTTCATTAACGGTAATAACCTTGCTTGGTCTCTGTGTGTGGGTAAATGTGTCGGTTCTGTGTGCTGACGTCTCCTGTTGTGGTTCAGCTCTGGTGCTGCGGTGCTCAGACGTCACCTTCCGCTGCGGAGATGGACGCTGCATCAGTAAGAGGAACCCTGAGTGTGACGGCAAGGAGGACTGTGAGGACGGGTCCGACGAGGCCGACTGTGGTAGGTTCACCACGACGCACGCATGCACGCACTAGGGATGGAACGGTTACCGGTATTACGGTAAAACGCGGTAAAATTTTATGCGACAACGATTACTGTTTAAGTTTGACTTCATCTCGTTATCGCGGTCGATTACCAGGATATGTAATATTCAATTCAATTCAGTTTTATTTATATAGCGTCTGTTACAATGACAATTGTCTCTAGGCGCTTCACAGAGACCCAGAGCATGACCCCCGAGCAAATATCATCATCTAAGATTATATCATTAAATCCAATCAATGATAATGGCAGGTAAAAAAACTCCCACGTAGGGAGAAAAAAAACCTTTATACCAAACAGTGGCAAGGAAAAACTCCACTTTAAGAGGAAGAAACCTTGAGCAGGACCTGGCTCATATGGGGGGACCTTCCTGCCGAAGGCCAGCCGGGTAGAGAAAGAAAAAGAGGGGAGACAGGACAGAGAGAGGATGGAGGACAGAGAGAGATGGAGAACAGAAAAAGTAAAAAATAATAATAAAGAAGTAGTGGAATTGTTGTAGGGTGAATGCAAGCGGGCTATGGAGGGCCCTTGGGCGTGTGGTCAGCGTAATGAGCCATGATAGGCTCTTGAGTATCAGAAATGTGCGGGTGGGGTGTAGGTGAGGTGTGTGCGAGAAAGGGGGGAGGAGAGGGGAGGAGGAGGGGGTTTGGGTTTAAGAAAAGAGAAGGGTAGGATTTCAAACAAAAGGATGCGATATATAAACATAAACAGATGGAGGCAGCAGCACTGGGATGAGATGGCCAGAGGACCAGGTCACCGATCACCACGCCAGTCGGTACCCAAACACAAGTGGAGGAGAACCCCGGGATGGACAGAGGATGGAACTGCAAGTCAGCATGAAACCCAGGAAACTCTGGCCTGCAAATACACAGAAAGAAAAGGGGGCAGAAACAGCACAACAAACACAGGAAAGCAAAGAAAATGGAGCACAGTTTCAGTAACAAGGTGCTCCCAAATAATTATAAATGAGCTGGAGGAGGAGGAAGGGAGGAAGAAAGGGAAGAAAAAGGAGAAGAGCAGTGGAGACACCACTCAGCAGATCATGTTGGTGTCCCCCTGTAGCGTAGGCCTATAGCAGCATAACTATGACGAAGCTGTGATTAAGACGAGCTACTCAAGTCTTACTACTACAACTATAGTTATAACTATTAGTCCCTACACACTATAGTTTAGACTAACTGTAGGCTTTACTGAACAGAAAAGTTTACAATTTAGTTTTAAAAATGGAGGTGGTATCAGCCTCCTGAACCCAAACTGGTAGCTGGTTCCATAAAAAAGGTGCCTGGTAGCAGAAGGCCCGTCCTCCAAACCTACTTTTAGATATTCTAGGAACGACGAGTAATCCTGCACTCTGAGAGCGGAGAGCTCTATTAGGAGCATAACATGCTATCAAGTCTTGTAAATAGCGCGGAGCTAGGCCATTAAGGGCCTTATATGCGAGAAGCAGAATTTTAAACTCAATTCTAAATTTCACGGGAAGCCAATGGAGGGAGGCTAACACGGGAGAGACGTGATCTCGCTTGCGGATTCCTGTCAGCACCCTCGCTGCTGCGTTCTGGATCAACTGAAGGCTATTTAGCGAGCTTTTCGGACATCCTGCTAACAACACATTACAGTTATCCAGTCTAGAGCTAACAAACGCGTGGATTAATTTTTCGGCATCACCCTGGGAGAGGATGCTCCTAATCTTGGCAATATTTCGGAGATGAAAAAAGGCAGTCTTGCAAACCTGATTAATATGCTGCTTAAATGACATATCCTGATCAAAAATGACTCCAAGGTTTTTTACAGCTGTGCTGGAAGCCAGCGTAAACCCAGTCAATCCATTCCTCAGGTGTTTGGGACCAAAGACAATAACCTCTGTTTTATCCGAGTTTAGAAGCAAAAGGTTAGAGGACATCCAGGACTTAATGTCATTAAGACACCCTTGAAGTTTAGCCAAAGGTTTTGTTTCCTCTGGTTTCATAGATAAATACAGCTGCGTATCATCAGCGTAGCAATGAAAGTTTATGCCATGGCTCTGGATAATTTTTCCCAAGGGCAACATGTATAAAGTGAAAAGGATTGGTCCCAGAACTGAACCCTGTGGGACGCCATAGCAGACCCTAGTCCGTGTAGAAGAAACGTCATTAACATGGACGAACTGGAACCTGTCAGATAAGTATGACTTAAAGCAGCCTAATGCTGTCCCTTTAATTCCAACAGAATCCAACAATCAGTCAACAATCAACAATCAACAATCAGTCGCGACTGATCATTAACGGTCGCTCAACCGCTGTAGATCCGTGTAAAAAAAAAAAAAAAAGCAGTGTTAATAAAAACGCTTTACAAATCTGTCCGTTTCCACTCAGCAGGCCAGTTATGTGAACACACATGAAACAGCTCCAGAGTTCCGGTTGGCTCCAGGGATGGACGTTTTCTCTGAATGTTGTTGAATCAACCACCCAAAACATGGAAAAAAAAGCACTGAATGTAATGGTTCGCTGATGCATCCAGAATAATAACATCTAACTGCCTCTGCAACTACAGATGTTAAAGAGGAGACGAGTCCAGACCCGATGGATTGTTCTAGTCCTTCTGAAAGTTTTCAGCCTCCTTGAACTTTTCAACCTTTTGCCACATTTCAGGCTTCAAAATTAAAGATATAAAATTTCAATTTTTTTTCAAGAATCAACACCAAGTGGGACACAATCGTCAAGTGGAATGAAATTTATTGGATATTTAAATCTTTTTCAACAATTAAAATAAAAGGAAAAGTGGGGCGTGTAATATTATTGGTCCCCTTTACTTTCAGAGCAGCAAACTGACTCCAGAAGTTCAGTGAGGATCTTTAAATGATCCAATGTTGTCCTGAATGACTGATGATGATCAATAGATCCACCTGTGTGTGATCAAGTCTAACCCTAACCCAAACCCCAAGAGACCTGCAGCTGGAACTGCAGCAGAAGGTGGCGCTACAGAGTATTAACGCAAGGAGAATTAATAATATTACACGGCCCACTTAACAGTATATTTATTTGTTTAAAAAGTTTAAAATATCAAATAAATTTTGTTCCACTTCACAATTGTGTCCCACTTGTTGATTCTTGACAAAAAATCTTCATGTTTGAAGCCTGAAATGTGGCAAAAGCGTGAAAAGTTCAAGGGGGCCGAATACTTTCGCAAGGAACTGTATTTCCTATAAATTAATTTGCGAATGTTTTGAAGAAAATGATGGAGAAGTTGCTATTAGTTTTTTTTTCTTGTACAAATTGCCCTTTACTGAATGAAGTTGTTGCTAAATTAATCAGATGAATGGGCTTGACTGAGTTTACATGTTTTCACTTATAACTTAATAACCTTTACTTTCTAAAATTCACATTTAAATTGTTGGTCATCTTGTATATTACCAAGCACAATGACAAAAAGTTGCCAATAGCGAGTATGCTTTGGATCCACTACTTTTGATAAAATTTTGGCTTCTGATGTTTTAGTTTGACAAGAAAATCACAAAATTTTGTGAAATTATTTAAAGCTATGTGATTTTTGGACATTTGTACAGCAATTAAAAATACCGCGATAATAATAATAAATAATAATAATAGATTCAATTTATATAGCGCCTTTCAGAACACCCAAGGACGCTTTACAGAGTAGCAACACACAGAACAGAAGACAAACCGTGATAATTTGGTCACGATAATCGAGATATCAAATTTTCTATATCGTTACATCCCTAGCACGCACACATGTATGCACACATGCGCGCACACATGCACGGCTGACTCATCCGTGCGCTCACCTGCCGTCTCTACCTCCAGAATGTGGCATGAGGCCGTTCCGCAGCTCCCGCATCGTGGGCGGCCAGGCGTCGCAGGAGGGGGAGTGGCCCTGGCAGGTGAGCCTCCACGCCCGGGGGCTGGGACACGTGTGCGGGGCGTCGGTGCTGAACGACCGCTGGCTGCTGACCGCCGCCCACTGCGTCCAGGACACCGCATCCATGAGGTAGGAGCCGAGCAGGGTTAAGATGAAATGTGATGAACTTCATTCAACAGATCTGCACTCAAATCTGCTGTCGGTCTGAGACTCCCAGACTTTTAGGTTCTGCTGAACAAACGCAGACTTACCTGTAAACGCTGATGTCCCACCTGTTTCCGTCTCTTCTGCTTCACTAATCTGCCCTTTTCTGCTGCCAGATGAACAAGCATTGATGCTTAGTTGTCTTCGTCACAAATTAAGTCCATCTCTGTAATTCCACCATGAAAAGGACGAGCTGAGGGACTCCTTGTCTAGTTCACCTGTGGATTCATGAGGTTGTCTATGTTGAGGTTGTAACTGAGGCTCCCTGCTGGAGAGTAAAGGTCCTTGTTTCAGGCTTCACATAAATGCTTTCCAGAGAAAAGATAGCAGGTGTTTAAATGTCTCTGGAAATGTTGGACAATGAACCTACAGAGTTCTGAAAGATAAGGCTATTAGGTCCAGCTATGAAGACCTGAACTGGAGACCTGCAGGACATGACAGCAGAGGTCCAGGTATGAAGACCTGAACTGAAGACCTGAAGACCTGATGACATGACAGCAGAGGTCCAGAAGACCTGAACTGAAGACCTGAACATGACAGCAGAGGTCCAGTATGAAGACCTGAACTGGAGACCTGCAGGACATGACAGCAGAGGTCCAGGTATGAAGACCTGAACTGGAGACCTGCAGGACATGACAGCAGAGGTCCAGTATGAAGACCTGAACTGAGACCTGCAGGACATGACAGAGAGTGTCCAGTATGAAGACCTGAACTGAGACCTGCAGGACATGACAGCAGAGGTCCAGGTATGAACCTGAACTGGAGACCTGACATGACAGCAGAGGTCCAGGTAGAAGACCTGAACTGAGACCTGCAGGACATGACAGCAGAGTCCAGGTATGAAGACCTGAACTGGAGACCTGCAGGACATGACAGCAGAGGTCAGGTATGAAGACCTGAACTGGAGACCTCAGACAGACCTGAAGACCTGACCAGAGACTGAACTGGAGACCTGCAGGACATGACAGCAGAGGTCCAGGTATGAAGACCTGAACTGGAGACCTGCATGACATGACAGCAGAGGTCCAGGTATGAAGATCAACTGGAGACCTGCAGGACATGACAGCAGAGGTCAGGTATGAAGATCTGAACTGGACCTGCAGGACATACAGCAGAGTCCAGTTATGAAGACATGAACTGAAGACCTGCAGGACTGACAGCAGAGGTCCAGTTATGAAGACATGAACTGAAGACCTGCAGGACATGACAGCAGAGGTCCAGTGATGAAGACATGAACTGAGACCTGCAGGACATGACAGCAGACCAGGTATGAAGACCTGAACTGAAGACCTGCAGACATGACAGCAGAGGTCAGATGAAGACCTGAACTGAAGACCTGCAGGACATGACAGCAGAGGTCCAGGTATGAAGACCTGAACTGAAGACCTGCAGGACATGACGCAGAGGTCCAGGTATGAAGACCTGAACTGAAGACAGCAGGACATGACAGTAGGTCCAGTTATGAAGACCTGAACTGAGACCTGAGGACATGACAGCAGAGGTCCATGAGACCTGATGAAGACCTGCAGGACATGACAGCAGAGGTCCAGGTATGAAGACCTGAACTGAAGACCTGCAGGACATGACAGCAGAGGTCCAGGTATGAAGACCTGAACTGAAGACCTGCAGGACATGACAGCAGAGGTCCAGGTATGAAGACCTGAACTGAAGACCTGCAGGACATGACAGCAGAGGTCCAGGTATGAAGACCTGAACTGAAGACCTGCAGGACATGACAGCAGAGGTCCAGGTATGAAGACCTGATGACACTGAAGACCTGACAGACCTGCAGACATGACCAGAGGTCCAGGTATGAAGACATGAACTGAAGACCTGCAGGACATGACAGCAGAGTCCAGTATGAAGACCTGAACTGGAGACCTGCAGGACATGACAGCAGAGGTCCAGGTATGAAGACCTGAACTGAAGACCTGCAGGACATGACAGAGAGTCCAGGAAGACCTGAACTGAAGACCTCATGACAGAGAGGTCCAGTGAAGACATGAACTGAGACCTGCAGGACTGAAGCAGAGGTCCAGGTGAAGACCTGAGAACTGAGGATGACAGCAGAGGTCCAGGTATGAAGACCTGAACTGGAGACCTGCAGGACATGACAGCAGAGGTCCAGGTATGAAGACCTGAACTGAAGACCTGCAGGACATGACAGCAGAGGTCCAGGTATGAAGACCTGAACTGAAGACCTGCAGGACATGACAGCAGAGGTCCAGGTATGAAGACCTGAACTGGAGACCTGCAGGACATGACAGCAGAGGTCCAGGTATGAAGACCTGAACTGAAGACCTGCAGGACATGACAGCAGAGGTCCAGGTATGAAGACCTGAACTGAAGACCTGCAGGACATGACAGCAGAGGTCCAGGTATGAAGACCGACTGAACTGGAGACTGCAGGACATGACAGCAGAGGTCCAGGTATGAAGACATGAACTGAAGACCTGCAGAATGACAGCAGAGGTCCAGGTATGAAGACCTGAACTGGAGACCTGCAGGACATGACAGCAGAGGTCCAGGTATGAAGACCTGAACTGAAGACCTGCAGGACATGACAGCAGAGGTCCAGGTATGAAGACCTGAACTGGAGACCTGCAGGACATGACAGCAGAGGTCCAGGTATGAAGACCTGAACTGAAGACCTGCAGGACATGACAGCAGAGGTCCAGGTATGAAGACATGAACTGGAGACCTGCAGGACATGACAGCAGAGGTCCAGGTATGAAGACCTGAACTGAAGACCTGCAGGACATGACAGCAGAGGTCCAGGTATGAAGACCTGAACTGAAGACCTGCAGGACATGACAGCAGAGGTCCAGGTATGAAGACCTGAACTGAAGACCTGCAGGACATGACAGCAGAGGTCCAGGTATGAAGATCTGAACTGGAGACCTGCAGGACATGACAGCAGAGGTCCAGGTATGAAGACCTGAACTGAAGACCTGCAGGACATGACAGCAGAGGTCCAGGTATGAAGACCTGAACTGAAGACCTGCAGGACATGACAGCAGAGGTCCAGGTATGAAGACATGAACTGAAGACCTGCAGGACATGACAGCAGAGGTCCAGGTATGAAGACCTGAACTGGAGACCTGCAGGACATGACAGCAGAGGTCCAGGTATGAAGACCTGAACTGAAGACCTGCAGGACATGACAGCAGAGGTCCAGGTATGAAGACATGAACTGAAGACCTGCAGGACATGACAGCAGAGGTCCAGGTATGAAGACCTGAACTGAAGACCTGCAGGACATGACAGCAGAGGTCCAGGTATGACACCTGAACTGGAGACCTGCAGGACATGACAGCAGAGGTCCAGGTATGAAGACCTGAACTGGAGACCTGCAGGACATGACAGCAGAGGTCCAGGTATGAAGACCTGAACTGAAGACCTGCAGGACATGACAGCAGAGGTCCAGGTATGAAGACATGAACTGAAGACCTGCAGGACATGACAGCAGAGGTCCAGGTATGAAGACCTGAACTGAAGACCTGCAGGACATGACAGCAGAGGTCCAGGTATGAAGACCTGAACTGAAGACCTGCAGGACATGACAGCAGAGGTCCAGGTATGAAGACCTGAACTGAAGACCTGCAGGACATGACAGCAGAGGTCCAGGTATGAAGACCTGAACTGAAGACCTGCAGGACATGACAGCAGAGGTCCAGTTATGACACCTGAACTGGAGACCTGCAGGACATAAAAGCAGAGGTCCAGGTATGAAGACCTGAACTGAAGACCTGCAGGACATGACAGCAGAGGTCCAGGTATGAAGACCTGAACTGAAGACCTGCAGGACATGACAGCAGAGGTCCAGGTATGAAGACCTGAACTGAAGACCTGCAGGACATGACAGCAGAGGTCCAGGTATGAAGATCTGAACTGGAGACCTGCAGGACATGACAGCAGAGGTCCAGGTATGAAGACATGAACTGAAGACCTGCAGGACATGACAGCAGAGGTCCAGGTATGAAGACCTGAACTGAAGACCTGCAGGACATGACAGCAGAGGTCCAGGTATGAAGACATGAACTGAAGACCTGCAGGACATGACAGCAGAGGTCCAGGTATGAAGATTTGAACTGGAGACCTGCAGGACATGACAGCAGAGGTCCAGGTATGAAGACCTGAACTGAAGACCTCCAGGACATGACAGCAGAGGTCCAGCTATGAAGACCTGAACTGGAGACCTGCAGGACATGACAGCAGAGGTCCAGGTATGAAGACATGAACTGAAGACCTGCAGGACATGACAGCAGAGGTCCAGGTATGAAGACCTGAACTGAAGACCTGCAGGACATGACAGCAGAGGTCCAGGTATGAAGATCTGAACTGGAGACCTGCAGGACATGACAGCAGAGGTCCAGGTATGAAGATCTGAACTGGAGACCTGCAGGACATGACAGCAGAGGTCCAGGTATGAAGACCTGAACTGAAGACCTGCAGGACATGACAGCAGAGGTCCAGGTATGAAGACCTGAACTGAAGACCTGCAGGACATGACAGCAGAGGTCCAGGTATGACACTGAACTGGAGACCTGCAGGACATGACAGCAGAGGTCCAGGTATGAAGACCTGAACTGGAGACCTGCAGGACATGACAGCAGAGGTCCAGGTATGAAGACATGAACTGAAGACCTGCAGGACATGACAGCAGAGGTCCAGGTATGAAGACCTGAACTGAAGACTGCAGGACAGACATGACAGCAGAGGTCCAGGTATGAAGACCTGAACTGAAGACCTGCAGGACATGACAGCAGAGGTCCAGGTATGAAGACCTGAACTGAAGACCTGCAGGACATGACAGCAGAGGTCCAGGTATGAAGACCTGAACTGAAGACCTGCAGGACATGACAGCAGAGGTCCAGGTATGAAGACCTGACTGAACTGAAGACCTGCAGGACATGACAGCAGAGGTCCAGGTATGAAGACCTGAACTGAAGACCTGCAAGACATGACAGCAGAGGTCCAGGTATGAAGACATGAACTGAAGACCTGCAGGACATGACAGCAGAGGTCCAGGTATGAAGACCTGAACTGAAGACCTGCAGGACGTGACAGCAGAGGTCCAGGTATGAAGACCTGAACTGAAGACCTGCAGGACATGACAGCAGAGGTCCAGGTATGAAGACCTGAACTGGAGACCTACAGGACATGACAGCAGAGGTCCAGGTATGAAGACCTGAACTGAAGACCTGCAGGACATGACAGCAGAGGTCCAGTTAGGTGATGAAGACCTGAACTGAAGACCTGCAGGACATGACAGCAGAGGTCCAGGTATGAAGACCTGAACTGGAGACCTGCAGGACATGACAGCAGAGGTCCAGGTATGAAGATCTGAACTGGAGACCTGCAGGACATGACAGCAGAGGTCCAGGTATGAAGACCTGAACTGAAGACCTGCAGGACATGACAGCAGAGGTCCAGGTATGAAGACCTGAACTGAAGACCTGCAGGACATGACAGCAGAGGTCCAGGTATGAAGACCTGAACTGAAGACCTGCAGGACATGACAGCAGAGGTCCAGGTATGAAGACATGAACTGAAGACCTGCAGGACATGACAGCAGAGGTCCAGGTATGAAGACCTGAACTGAAGACCTGCAGGACATGACAGCAGAGGTCCAGGTATGAAGACATGAACTGAAGACCTGCAGGACATGACAGCAGAGGTCCAGGTATGAAGATTTGAACTGGAGACCTGCAGGACATGACAGCAGAGGTCCAGGTATGAAGACCTGAACTGAAGACCTCCAGGACATGACAGCAGAGACCTGAGGAGACTGACAGAGAGGTCAGGTATGAAGACATGAACTGAAGACCTGCAGGACATGACAGCAGAGGTCCAGGTATGAAGACCTGAACTGAAGACCTGCAGGACATGACAGCAGAGGTCCAGGTATGAAGATTGAACTGAAGACCTGCAGGACATGACAGCAGAGGTCCAGGTATGAAGATGAACTGAGACTGCAGGAATGACAGCAGGGTGAAGACCTGACTGGACAGGACATGCAGAGGTCCAGGTATGAAGACCTGAACTGAAGACCTGCAGGACATGACAGCAGAGGTCCAGGTATGAAGACTTGAACTGGAGACCTGCAGGACATGACAGCAGAGGTCCAGGTATGAAGACCTGAACTGGAGACCTGCAGGACATGACAGCAGAGGTCCAGGTATGAAGACCTGAACTGAAGACCTGCAGGACATGACAGCAGAGGTCCAGGTATGAAGACCTGAACTGAAGACCTGCAGGACATGACAGCAGAGGTCCAGGTATGAAGACTGAACTGAAGACCTGCAGGACATGACAGCAGAGGTCAGGTATGAAGACCTGAACTGGAGACCTGCAGGACATGACAGCAGAGGTCCAGGTATGAAGACCTGAACTGAAGACCTGCAGGACATGACAGCAGAGGTCCAGGTATGAAGACCTGAACTGGAAGACCTGCAGGACATGACAGCAGAGGTCCAGGTATGAAGACCTGAACTGAAGAACCTGCAGGACATGACAGCAGAGGTCCAGGTATGAAGACCTGAACTGAAGACCTGCAGGACATGACAGCAGAGGTCCAGGTATGAAGACCTGAACTGAAGACCTGCAGGACATGACAGCAGAGGTCCAGGTATGAAGACCTGAACTGGAGACCTGCAGGACATGACAGCAGAGGTCCAGGTATGAAGACCTGAACTGGAGACCTGCAGGACATGACAGCAGAGGTCCAGGTATGACACCTGAACTGGAGACCTGCAGGACATGACAGCAGAGGTCCAGGTCTGAAGACCTGAACTGAAGACCTGCAGGACATGACAGCCAGGTGAAGACCTGAACTGGAGACCTGCAGGACATGACAGCAGAGGTCCAGTTATGAAGACCTGATGAACCTCAGGACATGACAGAGGGTCCAGGTATGAAGATCTGAACTGAAGACCTGCAGGACATGACAGCAGAGGTCCAGTTATGAAGACCTGAACTGGAGACCTGCAGGACATGACAGCAGAGGTCCAGGTATGAAGATCTGAACTGAAGACCTGCAGGACATGACAGCAGAGGTCCAGTTATGAAGACCTGAACTGAAGACCTGCAGGACATGACAGCAGAGGTCCAGGTATGAAGACCTGAACTGGAGACCTGCAGGACATGACAGCAGAGGTCCAGGTATGAAGACCTGAACTGGAAGACCTGCAGGACATGGACAGCAGAGGTCCAGGTATGAAGACCTGAACTGAAGACCTGCAGGACATGACAGCAGAGGTCCAGGTATTGAAGACCTGAACTGAAGACCTGCAGGACATGACAGCAGAGGTCCAGGTATGAAGACCTGAAGACTGGAGACCTGGAGAGGACAGCTGCAGAGGTCCAGGTATGAAGACCTGAACTGGAGACCTGCAGGACATGACAGCAGAGGTCCAGCTATGAAGACCTGAACTGGAGACCTGCAGGACATGACAGCAGAGGTCCAGTTATGAAGACCTGAACTGAAGACCTGCAGGACATGACAGCAGAGGTCCAGTTATGAAGACCTGAACTGAAGACCTGCAGGACATGACAGCAGAGGTCCAGTTATGAAGACCTGAACTGAAGACCTGCAGGACATGACAGCAGAGGTCCAGGTATGAAGACCTGAACTGAAGACCTGCAGGACATGACAGCAGAGGTCCAGGTATGAAGACCTGAACTGGAGACCTGCAGGACATGACAGCAGAGGTCCAGGTATGAAGACCTGAACTGAAGACCTGCAGGACATGGCAGCAGAGGTCCAGTTATGAAGACCTGAACTGAAGACCTGCAGGACATGACAGCAGAGGTCCAGGTATGAAGACCTGAACTGAAGACCTGCAGGACATGACAGCAGAGGTCCAGGTATGAAGACCTGAACTGAAGACCTGCAGGACATGACAGCAGAGGTCCAGTTATGAAGACCTGAACTGAAGACCTGATGGAGACATGACAGCAGAGGTCCAGGTATGAAGACCTGAACTGAAGACCTGCAGGACATGACAGCAGAGGTCCAGGTATGAAGACATGAACTGAAGACCTGCAGGACATGACAGCAGAGGTCCAGGTATGAAGACCTGAACTGGAGACCTGCAGGACATGACAGCAGAGGTCCAGGTATGAAGACCTGAACTGGAGACCTGCAGGACATGACAGCAGAGGTCCAGGTATGAAGACCTGAACTGAAGACCTGCAGGACATGACAGCAGAGGTCCAGGTATGAAGACCTGAACTGGAGACCTGCAGGACATGACAGCAGAGGTCCAGGTATGAAGACCTGAACTGAAGACCTGCAGGACATGACAGCAGAGGTCCAGGTATGAAGACAGAGGTGCCAAACCGACTTGACCTCAAAGAAAAGAGCAGTTCCAGGAGAGAAACGAGGAGACCGACCAGGAGACAAACTCAACGTTAGAATCGTTTTTGAATATATATTTTTTACTGCGGCAACAGCAGCTCAGTCTGGGACGAAAGATGGTCACGTCTTTGTAGCTTGAACCGTCTCGATTTTCTTTAGTCAAATGAAATGGACAGGTCTCTACATCGTCTGAAGTTGCCAAAGAGTTTTGATGCCAGGGAAAATCTGCAGCCATTTCAGACCTCAGATGTTTATAATCTTGTGTTTTATGATCATTTAAAAGGGACCAGGTTTTCACATTTTGAAACCTTCACCGACTTGAAGATGGTCAAGACTTGAGTCTGTCCTCTTCGTGGTCTTCTGTTTGACCCTCATTCAACACGTTTCTTCCCAGCAGACGCCTTTACAGTGATGCTTCGTCCTGTGCTGTTGCAGGTTCTCCCAGGCTGACCAGTGGGAGGCGCTGCTGGGGCTTCACGTGCAGAGTCAAACCAACGAGTGGACGGTGAGGAGGAACGTCAGACGCATCATCGCCCACCAGGACTACAACCCTCTCAACTTCGACAACGACGTCGCCCTCATGGAGCTGGACGCCAGCGTCACGCTCAGCCAGCACATCTGGCCCATCTGCCTGCCCTCCCCCACCCACGACTTCCCAGCAGGCCAGCAGGCGTGGATCACCGGCTGGGGAGTGACCAGGGAGGGAGGTGAGGCCGGACTTACCTGGACGCCTCTGAGCTCCTCAGATGCATGTTGTTGTCTGCAGAGTTGAAAAGCCATTCAGTCTTTATTGACTTTTATGTCTTTGCAGACAGCGTCAGGAACAATTTTTTTTTCAACTTTATTTTATCTGTTAATATGTCAATTTAGACATTTTAGATCTGTGCAAAAGAAAAGGTTGGGGTTGTAGTTTATTATATTACAATTTTAGACTTGGATCAAAAATACGAAATTAAAAAATGGGCCACAGAACTGAATTAGTTTTATAATGGAGGACTGGACTTTCTGTTGTCATTACACATCTGAGCCACTAGATGGAGCCGCACTGCAGTAACCAGCTAGAGAACAGCAGGACAGTGAACACATGGAGCAGATCTGATGGAACATGGAGGAATGACCACAAACGTTTGGTTGCAGTCCAGAATTTGTTTTCAGACAGAATTGTTAATATTGCTACCTGAGTTGCTACCTGAACTGTTAAGTTCACAGATTTTTACCGTTCTCCATGTCTGTTTTAGCTTTTCCGCATGTTTACCTGCAAATTCTTTTCCAGTTCTGCAGCAGCCAGAAACAGACTTTTCAAAACAAAAGCCTGTGAGCAACATGCGTTAATGCGCGATAAAATAAATGTCAGCATTAATAAATTATTGCGTTAACGCAATAATAACACATTAACTTGCTCAGCCTTAACTATTATTATTATTACTTTAACAAATAACGCAAGAGCAGAGTCTCAAATCTGCTGCAACTTGCAGATATTAAAACATGAAAATATTCCTGGAAAATGTGTTTGAATACTTACATCATTGACATCAGAGACAGACAGGTCTGAGTTCTGGCTTTTAACCGGCAACCCTCGGTGACCCCGGTGTTTTCTGACTCATTGAAGACTCTCGCCCAATCACATGTTGGGTTTGTTTCAGGTGCCAAAGCGAAGGTCCTGCAGAAGGCAGCGGTCCGCGTCGTCAACAGCACCGTGTGCAAGTCTCTGATGAGGGACGACGTCACTGACAGGATGCTGTGTGCTGGAGTCCTCAAAGGAGGCGTGGACGCCTGTCAGGTACGCTCCCGGTTCACCTGCCGCCTAAAGTCTCCCACAGGGTTATAATAGTTTTGGATTTTCCATTAGTTTTAGTTTTTATTTAGTTTTTAGTTTAGTTTTTCAAATTCAGTTACTTTTAATTCGTTTTTAGAGCAGTTTTGCTAGTTTTTATTTGTTTTTATTTTAAAATACTTAGTTTTAGTTTAGCTTTTGTTATTTTCAGTGTTAGTTTTATTTTGTAAATTAGGGTTGTAATTTTGGTTGGAGTGAAGCACTGAACTTTTTGAAGGCTATCGAATCACATAGTCGTGTTTACATTCAGGTCTCAATAAACATATTTATCAATGCATCTTCCCTCTTGTGGTGTTCCTGCGTATTTACTGACCAGCAGCTATCTGGTCTCCATGGAAACAGTCTATTATAGTTGCTGTTTTCTCCTGTTCCTTCTCAACGCTGACTGGCCTGCAGCTGTAGCTTCTCTTTCCAGGGAGCTAGCTTAGGCTAGCTTATCCAGGTAGTCTTGGTTAGCCTTCTTTCCAGGGGGCTAGCTTAGGCTAGCTTATCCAGCTAGTCTTGGTTAGCCTTCTTTCCAGGGAGCTAGCTTAGGCTGGCTTATCCAGCTAGTCTTGGTTAGCCTTCTTTCCAGGGGGCTAGCTTAGGCCAGCTTATCCAGGTAGTCTTGGTTAGCCTTCTTTCCAGGGGGCTGGCTTAGGCTAGCTTATCCAGCTAGTCTTGGTTAGCCTTCTTTC
Organism: Hirundichthys speculiger; assembly: GCA_018398805.1. Lineage (NCBI taxonomy): Eukaryota > Metazoa > Chordata > Actinopteri > Beloniformes > Exocoetidae > Hirundichthys > Hirundichthys speculiger. Next base: position 103,498 of record JAGFBZ010000864.1, read on the forward strand.
CAGGGGGCTAGCTTAGGTTAGCTTATCCAGGTAGTCTTGGTTAGCCTTTTGTGCGAGCTTTTCAAATGGACTTTCAGATTCGTGGGTTTTTTTCTCCTTCAGTAGTATTCCACACATTGTATCACCTGCTTCTACAACAAGGTACTTATTTTTATCGTTAACACAATCATAGTCAAATAAATCCCAAACAGGACTGTGCTGCTTTCTCCCGACTTTTGCTGCAGCCATCACTGCTGATTACTTTTTTTTTGTTTGTTTTTTTGTGGTTGTTGTTGTACGGCGGAGCGAAGTTAATAGATTTCAAACGTTTATGAGAAAAAAAATTACGAAAACGAAGGACGTTTTTGACATTATTATAGTTCATTTTAGTTGTTTTATAAACACACAATACAGTTTCAGTTAGTTATCATTTTTTAAAAACTCTAGTTTTTATTTTATTTCAGTTAACGAAAATGTTTTTTTCAATTCTAGTTTTTGTTATTTTGTTCATTTTTGTTAAGGATAATTACCTTGGTCCCCCAGTGTGCCACTTACCCATATCTGAAGGCTGATTTATGCTTCTACGTAGCGGCTATGCTATGCCCGCTACCCAGGGCTTGACGCTAACTTTTTTGCTCACCAGCCACTGTGGCTAGTGTATTTCCTCAGTCATTAGCCATTTAGTCTTTATGCTAGCCACAGTTTTGCTGTCAGTTTTTTTCTTCTTCACAATATTCTTGCATTTACATTTTAAATACAAACAATTGGCACAACTATTTTGATGTGTCATATCAAAGAATAAGTTACCAGCCAAAGTTGCTTGTGAGACAGAAATTGTTACTAGCCACAGCCAAATCTTACTAGCATTTGGCCGGTTGCCCAGTGTCAGTGTCAAGCCCTGCCACTACCCCATCTCTGGCATTTATGTTTGTGAGTTACAGTTTATGTCACTCTGTAATCAACCACCAGACACTAGAGGGCAGTGCAGGTTCTTTTCTGCAGATTCTAGGAACTGTTTTACTTGTAAATCGAGCTGTTTCTGATCCCCCAAGTCCAGTGTCACCCCGTTTGTGGAGCTTCTGGCTGAAAGTGTCTGGGGACGTACTCTATCTTAACCTGAAGCAAGACTTTCTTTTATTTTGCATCCTTAAGTCTCTCACTCCTCCTACGTAACAAAGAAGAGCCACATAAAGCACTTACATGTTGGAATGAAATGTGAATTTGACTGGGTTTTGGGTCTGACTCCCACAGGGGGACTCCGGTGGGCCCCTGTCCGTCACCAGCCCCAGTGGGCGGGTCTTCCTGGCCGGGGTGGTGAGCTGGGGCGAAGGCTGCGCCCTCAGGAACAAACCGGGCGTCTATGCTCGGGTCTCCAAGTTCCGGGACTGGATCAAGAAGAAGGGCGGAGTTTAGCCGGCGTTCCTGACCGGACCTGATGCTTCACGGCCGTTTCAGACACAGATGCTGACTGGCATTATTATCTTCTCATGGAGACTCTTTTTATTACACTTTCAAGTTTACATATCAGTTTGTTTTTTACGGGTCTTGGTGCAAGAAAGCAGAAGCAGTGAGCCGCTCATGGAGATGATTGGGGTCTGGACTGTACAACCAGGAGATGTTCGAACTGCTGAAAATATATCTTCATTTGATTGTAAAGCATCTTCAGACACCAGCTTCTTCCTCCTCAGCTCAGGGATCCAGGCGCTGATGAGGAGGCGCCTGAAACTGAACTGTCTTTGATCAAATATTCTGAGAGCAAATGAAGAACAGGATCCAGATGATCTGAAATGGTCTTCAGCTGCTCAGCGTTTGACGGAGTTCCTCAGGGAAGCGTACTGGGTCCTCCAGAGGTTCTGCATTTAGCTTTCTGTCTAAAGTAATGTTGTGGCTCTGTGGAGGTGAAGTTGAGCTGATATGATGGTTTTTAAGTAGAACTATATTTATGTTTTTTTAAGTTCTTTCAACAGCACTGTATTTAATCAGCTGGTTTTGTTAAGTTTCTTGTGATATTAATGTGTTTTTCTGTGTGATCAGCTGTTTATTTGGATGCAGTCTCTGCGCTTGTCTGTTTTTAGGGTTTTACTGTCTGCTTTTGTTCTGATTGTACCTTTACTGCTGTGGAACTGTACATCTGTCAACGATTTGAAAGATGAAAGAATAGGCCTCACTAGAGATGCACGATAACTGTTTTTTTAAACCAATACCGATAACCGATAACTTTCAGCTCCTAAAGGCCGATACAGATAACCGATAACACACACATATACCTAAGATCATTACATCAACACCATGAACAAAATCAAAAATAGTTTTGACTCTTTAAATGAACAGATATTTGTTTTTTACCATGAAAAACTTGTTGACAAGCCTCTCAAACATTTTCATAAAGCTATCAAACAAACCTATTTGATATCTCACATCAACTTAAATAAGGTTCATTACTGACTGATATAAAAAATAAAGGCTCCTTGAACTGATGGAAATACATGCATCAGAATTACTAACTGAAAAAATGCATTCCTCAATGACAATAAAAAATAATGCACAGGTCATAATGTACTGACACAAGTTTGACTTGTCTGTGTAAATAAACTGAAAAAGTTCACACCATAGTAACAAAAAATTACGTTTAAAGAATTTTGGCTTGTGGTTCCATTCAAATGAATGCCTTTAATTAAAGTAAATGAGGTTCAGTAGTTTTTGGGTTTTTTTTAAATCTCATGGAAGCTTTAGATGAGAGAGATGATGGCGAGGAGAGGAGAGGAGTTGACTTGCTGCTGGCTTGCTCATGTTAGCTCACGTTAGCTCACGTTATGACGTAAGCTAACGGTTATGTTTCAGGTGGCTGATCAGGTTTTATGTATTAAAGCTTCTGCTATTGTTCCCTCCTTCGCTTGGAGCATTTGTCACAAATAACCAGCAAACTATTTTCTTCTGAAACTTTAACGAAGTTCTACACCATCGCCGCCATGTTTTTTTTTTCAACGCATTGTTCCGCAATGCTGCATTCAAGGTGTAACGTAAATTCCTCCGTTCCCTCGTTTGCTCGTCGTTCTTTCGGCCTTTTCTATTTTTTCTATTTTTATGTGTAACATGAGGGAAAATATTGCGAATATCAATTCAAGTCAGCAACTACTAAAATTATGACCGAGTTAACGAGTTGTTTTCTGGCATGAGGGGGTATTCTTGATTTTCCTGATTGAGCAATCGTTTTTCTGATTATGCCGACGTCACTTGAACATAACTGCTGGTCATTCAAGGCTCAGAGGGAGCGAGGCACTGCTGTGTTGACAGAAATATAAATGTTATCGGGGCTATTCGTCGTTATATTGGAGTTATCGGAATGACGTCATCATTTCCTGTTATCGGCCCGATAGTTATCGTGCACCCCTAGGCCCCACCCCTTTCTAACTGCAGGGTTACGTGTTTAATCAGATTAAATAGTCAACGATTATGTCCTCAGTGTGTTGCTCAGGTGTTTCTGCTGTCGACGTGGCGAACTAAAACTCTTTAAGTAAACCTCAGAGCTGCATCTTTGTGTGAATAAAAAGGGTGAAATGGCGACACAAATCCAGCTGCTGTTTGTGTGACCCATTGACTGGAAGAGAGGATCTAGACAGATGAGCCGGATGAGTAAACCTGGAGGAACGCCCCCAGATCACAAGTTCGCTATTTTAGCCTGGCCAGCTCGGCCGATGGCAGTCTATGGTGCTCGCTAACGTTACCTTAGATTCATTCTGTTCAAACATCTGCTGGAAACAACCCAAGGCAAATACCCAGCTGATGCTCTCATGGCTGTCCAGCTGGAGTCCTCCAGACCAGAGAAGGTGGCTGCTGCTCCACCCCTGAACCCTCCCAGTTCAACCCAAACCCAGTCACGGCTCTGTCTTATTACAGTTGACAGCAACAACTGAAAATGGTTCTGGTCTGTTACTTCATTCAGAGCTCAGAAGTCCAGTTAAAACGGTGCTGATGTGATGACAGCTGGCCATCAATCAATCTCTAATCAATCTACATTTCCTCTAACTTTTTGAAGAATTGACGCTGTGTTCCACAACTCCAATTCCAGAAAAGTTGGGACGTTTTTTTAAATTTGAATTTTAAAAAAAAAGCTAAAAGATTTTTTGAATCACATGAGCCAAACTTTCATTCCTGTAAACTTTTGTTCCCAACAGAACGTAGACGACACAGCCAATGTTTAAACTGGGACATTTTACACTTTTATCTGCTAAATGAGCTCATTTTAGATGTGGTTCCTGCTGCAGGTCTCTAAATAGTTGAACAGGAGCAGCAGATGGATGAGAAGGCCAGAAATGTTCAAAAGATCCAGCTGGGAGAACATCTAGACTAACTAGAAAAGCACTCGTAGAGCGCAACAGTTCCCCCATATAGCGATTTACAGAATCCGCGTTCTGGATCAGATCTGGATCAGCCTTTGAAATTTGATAGAGGTTCCCATTGTCAGTCCCTGAATTAAATTTCCTGAGTTTTGGCTAATAATTAATTGAGATATTGAGAAACAAAATTTTCGGCCCCATTGACCGCAATGTTATAGAAAATTTGTAAGTGATCCAGAATCCAGGATTTCTTCTGGATCACACCCAAAATGAAATCAGTTCTTCCTTTTCACATTTCTGACAACTCCTGAAAATTTCATCAAAATCCATCCATAACTTTTTGAGTTATCTTGAACACAGTCAGACAGACAGACACCGACAAAAACATAACCTCCTTGGCTGAGGTAAATATTAACTTTGACTTTGATCTCATAATATTACTACTTTTTTCTAGTAAAATTACTGCTTTTTTTTCATTAGTAATACTACAGTTTTTTCTCATAAATCCTTGTTAAGTTACAGATTTTTTCTCCAGAAATTACTTCCTTTTTCTGTAAAAAAAAAACCAAAAAAACATCACAGTGGGAAGAAGCTGGATTGTCCGTAGAAAACCCGCGTAGACACACGGAGAATATACAAAACTAAATTTTGACAAAACCTTTGGAGCAAATATGTCCCTCTGACCACATCATTATCTTGAACACAGACAGACAGACAGATAAACGGTCCTTGGCGGAGGTAAAAATGAAGTTAACTGATCTCAGGTCCGGGACATGATCAGGAATAAAGGGAGGATTAGAGAGGCAGAGGCTCTCTGAAGTAAAGATGGACGGAGGCTCTCCAATATGAGAAACAGAATAAAAAGATGGTGGAACACTTTAAAAACAATGTTCTTCAAAGTCAAATGTCAAAGGCTTTGGAGATCTCGTCATCTCCAGCTTTAGAGAACCTGGAGACATCTCTGTGCGTCGGGGACATTTATTTTATTTTAATTGCATGTCCGTGGTCTTCAGGCCCTCAGAGGACACTGCATCACTCATCTTCATGATTGTGTCAATGACATCACTAAATGGGTCCAGGAGGACTTCCAGGAACCACCGTCGGTCCACACAGTCCACTGTTCCATCTGCAGATAATTAAAGATCTACCATCAACGAGGAAGACATATCTGAACGTGGTCCAGAAGAACCATCGTGTCCTGTGGACCAAGACTCATTTAAAATGTTTGAAAGTGGGACAGTGTTCTCTGGTCAGACCGGTCCAGATCCAGTGTTGTCAGGAGGGGGATTGCTGTGGAATGTGGAACGAATCTGGAGAATCTTCAAAAGGAGGAGTAAAACAGGTTGGATTTTTACATAAACAGGATTTCCAGTGTACAGAGAGACCACCAGAGGGCGCTGCTGCACCAGTCTGGAGCCTCACTCCACCAGCATCACTTGCATTTTTTTTCCTTTTTCAGTTATTCATCCAGTTTGTTTCGTCCATGGATTATGAGATACGACTGAATGTTTGAAAGAAGAGACGTTGACATGTACAAACACACAAAATACACTTTTATTCAGATGTTAAGGCTTTAAGTCACATAAAATAAAAAAGCCATGGACATTATTTGATAATTTGCCCTTTTTTAAAAAAAAAATAGGACCAAAACAAGGAAGACAGTCTGCAAAGTCATCTGGAACAAAGTATTTGACCTGTTTGATGACTTCTTTGTTATGCTTTTGGGGCTTTTGCCTTTCATTTATGTAAAACGGCTGCAGAGCAGAAAAGTCCACACCACAGACAGTTGCTTCTTCTCTCTGAGGTGACTGGTGCTGAGCTGCTGGAAACCAAGATCACCATCCGCTCAGATTAGAAGTGGTGGTTCAGAGTCAGAGTAACCAACGACCTCCTCATGGCCTCAGATGATGGATTAGTGTCCATACTGGTTCTGCTGGACCTCAGAGCTGCTTTGATACCATCCATCACAGCATTTTACTGCTCAGATCAGAGCACATTATTGGGATTAAAGGGACAGAACTGGGCTGGTTTAAACCACATCTATCTGACCGGTTCCAGTTCCTTCAGGGTCCGCTACAACCACAAGCCACAACTTGGCGCCGAGTGATTGGCAGCCTGTTGCAGCAGCTCCTGCTCACCACTGAGCTTTTTTTCCCCTTCTTGTTTACTTTCTTGCTTTGTTTTTTCGTGTGCTTTCTTTTTTCTGGTTCCGTGAACTATGGAGACTAAGGCCACTGTGCTTTGGTGGCCTTTCTCCTACTTTTTAAGCTGTTTTTGACCGTATCCGGGGACCCGGCGCGCAGCCATGGCCCTATTGTTTACAGTAGGGACCAGCTGTTAGCGCTGCGTAACACCACGGTGCTGCCCGAGAGACCTGATGTCCCCCGTGACCTGAGAATGAGACAACCCATCCTCCCGTCCATCATTATGGGAAATGTAAGATTTCTCCCCAACAAGATGGACGAGTTAGCATGTTCACAGAGACATGGCTGACCGCGGTGACGCTGGACACGAGCGCTGCGCTGGACGGTTTCCAGCTGATACGGGCGGACAGGACGATGGAGAGCCGTAAGAGCAAAGGAGGAGGGCTGGCAGTTTTTATTAATGAGAGATGGTGTAACTCTGGGCACCTCACCATTAAAGAACAGATCTGTTGTAAGGACATTGAGCTGCTAGCATCAGCTAACAGCTAACATCAGTGGAGTTTGGAGAGGCCTTAAAACCATCTCTGGCCATGGGGAACCCAACTCCCAGGCTGGGGGTGTCAACAATGGGCATCTGCCCCTCCCCCAGCCCAGTCATCACTGCTGCAAACCGCCTCGTTGACACCTCCAGTATGCGACCCCACCCCCCCAATCAGCGCACAGCCACCCCTCACTGCTCTCCATAATCACACAACACCTTCACCTACCACCACAGAGCCCCCCTGCTCCAACCTGTCCCTCACAACACTCCAGGTGAGGAACCAGCTCCGGAGGATCAAGGCGAAGAGAACGGCGGGTCCTGATGGCATCAGCTCCAGGCTTCTGAAGTCCTGCAGACCAGCTGTGTGGGGCAGTCCAGCACATCTGGAGCCTGAGCCTGAAGCTGGGGAGAGTACCACAGCTGGGGAGAATACCACAGCTGTGGAAAACATCCTGCGTGGTACCTGTGCCCAAGACCCCCCACCCCAAGGACCTCAGCAGCTACAGGCCGGTGGTGCTAACATCACACCTGATGAAGACCCTGGAGAGGCTGGTCCTTGTCCATCTTCGCCTCCTGGTGGGCCCATCCATGGACCCACTGCACTTTGCCTACCAGCGCAGCATCGGGGTGGATGATGCTGTCATCTTCCTCCTGCACAGAGCTCTTTCTCACCTGGAGAAGTCTGGGAGCACTGTGAGAATCATGTTTTTTCATTTCTCCAGTGCTTTCAACACAATTCAACCTGTGCTCCTGAGGGACAAGCTGGACCACACAGGAGTAGACCAGCACCTCACATCCTGGATTCTGGACCACACAGGAGTAGACCAGCACCTCACATCCTGGATTCTGGACTACCTCACTAACCGTCCACAGTATGTGAGGTCTGGGGACTGTGTGTCAGACACAGTTGTCTGCAGTACGGGGGCCCCGCAGGGAACGGTTCCGGCTCAGTACGGGGGCCCCCCAGGGAACGGTTCCGGCTCAGTACGGGGGCCCCACAGGGAACGGTTCTCGGTCAGTGCGGGGGCCCCCAGGTAACGGTTCTGGGTCAGTACGGGGGCCCCCAGGTAATGGTCCTGGCTCCGTTCCTCTTCACCCTCTACATACAACACACCCACCTGTCACCTGCAGAAGTTCTCTGATGACTCTGCCGTCGTCGGTCTCATCACTGATGGGGACGACAGAGAGTCCAGAAAACTGATGCAGGACTTTGTAGACTGGTGCCTGAGGAACCACCTCCAGATCAACGCAGGGAAGACCAAAGAGCTAATGGTGGATTTCCGCAGGTGAGGACACGCCCCTCCAACACCGGTGAACATCCAGGGAAAGGACATCGAGATGGTGACATCTTACAAGTACCTGGGTGTTCACCTGAACAATAAACTGGACTGGAAGAAGCCCCCCCCTCCCCCCAAAAGGAAAATGTGACTAATTTCTATTGTGTGCAATATATATATACATATTCATTGACATTGTGGAGGAAATTTTTATTTGGTTTATTTCATCTTGTAATTTTGTCATCTAACAATATGTTTAAAAGTGATTTGTCTGTGTCACGCGAGACCAAATGTCTGACAAAAGGCAAGCACGGGGGTCGGCTGTGGCTCATTGATCTAGGAGACACAGCGGGGGTCAGCTGTGACTTCCTAAATTCAATTAGCATCAACTAAAAAACTTCTTGATCAAGGGACTGTTTAACGTTGCTAAACTCAATCAGTCTGTTCTCAACAAATGCCTCTGTATGACATCCCTAAACTCAATCAGTCTGTTTGAAGACAAATGGCTAAGGCAACTGTCTCTGCCTCCACCACCACCTGCTGTGTCCACTCTGTATGCAAACCTGTAACACCTTGCTGTCTTGGTATAAAGATCAGCCTCATCTCTGTATCTGCAGAGTCATCAGCCAGCACTCTGCGGAGTGGTGGCTGGTCGCTCTCCTTGTGCGCACAAGTATTTGTATGTCTGTCTTTTTTCTCTGTAATAAATTCTATTCTGATTTTCTCATCAAGATCGGATCTTATTTTTTTTCCACAACAGTTTGGCGCTGCAAAGTGGGGTCCCTCGCTTGGCCGTCTGGACAGAGTGACTAGAGACAGAGAACCTCACCAAAAAAGTGAACCAAGAACAGAGTTTAGACCGTCCCCTGACGCCAGACTCTGCCTGTTCTAGCGTTGCTTAAACCTGAGTCACAGGACGACTGACTCACGGCAGCAACCATCAAAATGCTGTCAGAAAACATAAACCCTCTGCAAACCTTTCCTCTGGTAATAGCTCCATCCTGCAGATCTGCAGCCTCGGTCGCTTCATCCATGCAGACAAAAGAGGCTGGTAGGAAATGTAAACTGTTAATAGCTTCAACATCGTATTGACTAAAGCTCAGGTTCAAAACATGAGTCAACGAAGTTTCAGTGTAGCAGCAGTCGTTCAGCAGCGTTCCTGCGTCTCACCACCAAGTCAGAAGTTGATTGTTTTTGACCTCTGACCTCTAATTGGGTGGGCAGATCACAGCCACTAACGGACTGTTTAGGTTTATGTCCCACTGCGTGAAGTTCATTTCTGACTCAGCAGAAGGCTAAAGGACCAGCCCTTTCCTTTATAGAGCCCTGAGACCACCTTAGACCAGGTCCCATTAAAAAACCACAAGCTGAAATCCCTCAGACTTGGATTAAATGGTCTCTTAGATCATAATGACTTTGTGATTAGTCAAATCTTATTTCTGGAAACAGGAGATGAATCCTGTAGATCAGTGGTGTCAACCTGTGTGATCCTGGGCCAGATCATCACCATGGTTACCATCAAAGACCCATATATTATTTGGTTTCTGTGTTGTCAGATTTCCCGGAGTCCCTGGACTGGGCCTGAGGTGGTTTCATTCTTGACAAACTGACGTTAAGATCCTCCATCTGTGGACTCGTCCCTCCATCTGTGGACTGGTTCCTCCATCTGTGGACTCATTCCTCCATCTGTAGTCATGTTCCTCCATCTGTGGACTCGTTCCTCCATCTGTAGTCATGTTCCTCCATCTGTGGACTCGTTCCTCCATCTGTAGTCATGTTCCTCCATCTGTGGACTCGTTCCTCCATCTGTGGACTCGTTCCTCCTCCATCTGTGGACTGGTTCCTCCTCCATCTGTGGACTGGTTCCTCCTCCATCTGTGGACTGGTTCCTCCTCCATCTGTGGACTGGTTCCTCCATCTGTGGACTCATTCCTCCATCTGTAGTCATGTTCCTCCATCTGTGGACTCGTTCCTCCATCTGTGGACTCGTTCCTCCATCTGTGGACTGGTTCCTCCATCTGTGGACTCGTTCCTCCATCTGTGGACTCGTTCCTCCTCCATCTGTGGACTGGTTCCTCCTCCATCTGTGGACTGGTTCCTCCTCCATCTGTGGACTGGTTCCTCCTCCATCTGTGGACTGGTTCCTCCATCTGTGGACTCATTCCTCCATCTGTAGTCATGTTCCTCCATCTGTGGACTCGTTCCTCCATCTGTGGACTCGTTCCTCCTCCATCTGTGGACTGGTTCCTCCATCTATGGACTCATTCCTCCATCTGTAGTCATGTTCCTCCATCTGTGGACTCGTTCCTCTATCTGTAGTCATGTTCCTCCATCTGTGGACTCATTCCTCCATCTGTAGTCATATTCCTCCATCTGTGGACTCATTCCTCCATCTGTGGACTCGTTCTTCCATCTGTGGACTCGTTCCTCCATCTCTGTCCATCTTTCAGTCCGTGGTTCTTCTTCTCTGATTGGTTCATAGCTGTCAGAGGTTCCTCTGCTTTTCTTCAGTCTCTGACTAGTTTCTCATCCCTCCATCTTCCTGCTGCTCCGTTACTGTTTTCAGATGCAGATTTTATAATTTTCAGATTAAATTCTGCTGTAGAGCTTTTTCCTTTTGGTCTCATATCTGTGTCTCTCAGTCTTTATGGTTTACTCTTGTCATTTTTTCAGTATCAGTGTTCAGTTGTTGTGATTGTAGGCGATGTCCTGTTGTTGTCATGGAGACATGGAGGATATTTCTGATATATAAGTTGCAGGACCAGACAAACTACTGAAAAACCGACTTTACGATTTTCGTGCACATTCCAGACTTAAATTTATTTGCGTTTATCTAAGTTTCACCAGCTTTTCCCATGACATCGCCCAGCTATTATCTCTAACAAACAGCCTGGTAACTGGCTGGAACCAACTCTGGTACTCAGCTATAACTTTACACTTTCATTTTTACGTAGCTAAGGGATATTTCAGACATTTTTATTAAATCTTTTTTTCTTTAAATGTTAAGGTTTCATAGCTGAGAGAACAATGGAGAAGGAAGCGATCAGACTCGTCACTGTTTCTGTCTCACAGACTCTTCAAGGCCGTGAGGAAGTGGTGGAAAATATACGATAATACTCGCGGTAATGGAAATTTGAAAAGATGCTCACAGTGCGATATATAAGATATGAATCAGTAGTGGTTCAGTGTAGCTCGTATAGTTGTATAATAATTGTGTCGTCCTCATGGGTAGCATGAACAGCGTTGACTCACAGCTGGACGGCTTCAGTTTGAATCTCAGCTCTTCTGGGTGGAGTGTTCTGGAAACAAACCCTGGGGGTGATGCCCTGCTGGGAACAGCCTCAAACAGCCCACCTGTGACCCCCAATCGGAAGAAGCAGGTTCAGGTTGTGGGTGGAGGTCCCCTTTATTAGCAGTAACTTGAATTATAACAACTACTGTTGCAGCATATTATCAATGGGTCACGCTGGAGTTCTCAGGAATCTGCTCAGACTACAGGTTTTCAGAACAACCCGACAACCCGAGGTTCCGACCCGACCCCAATCAGGTCTCGGGTCCATTCTAAAGACGTGACTCCGGGTTCGGGTCTGAATCGGTACAGTTAGTCTCGGGTCTGGTCGGTGCTCTCTGACAGGCTGGGTCCACGTTCACTCAGAGAGGTAAAGATATTAGCGGTGGCAGCTAATGTCAGGACTCGGGGCAGTTTAATTAATTATTCATTAACGTGGCGTGTTTGTCATGAAACAACCGTGTTGCCGTAGCGTATTATTAGCGTGTTATTAGCGGTTTGTCCGGCAGCTGTAAAGCACAACGGATCACCAACATGACAACGTTGGATGAGAGAACATATTTACGACATGTCCTGTAGGGTATTAGCATTAGCAGCTGCTACCAATAGCATCTGTATCCACAAAGAGAATAACGATGTGGATTTATTGTTGTTTACATCACGTAGCCTATGTAGCAACTGAACCGGTAGAAGAAGACAACTTTAGGTAAGAAAATCAAGTTTTATTCAACGCTAGACAACTTTAACATGAGCAACTATGGGCTGGATTGGCTCGGTTCTATTCGGGTAACTTGGTTAGGTTTGTGGTTGGAAACTAAAGACTCAGTTCCGGGTCCAAATATTGCGGGTCCATTTGGGTTCAGACTCCCGAACTTATGATTATAGCTCGGGTCGGGTCGGTTTCAGGTCGAATTTTCACGGGTCCATTCGGATTCATGAAGACCTCTAGCTCAGACACGTGAATCTGATATTAAAGCCTACAAGTGAAGATTAGAAAAGTAATCAGAGCAGATAATTGTGTGCTCTTCTGCTTGCAACATCGTTTTAATCATGAAAGCGAACGTAGTTACATCCTTCAACTCATCACAGGTTAAAGTCTGTTTTTCTGCATCTTTCTCCTCATCCTCTCTGCCTTTGTATCCCTCTTTCAACACCAGTCTGGTTATCTATTCTTCTTCTCGTGCATCTCTTATCTGTTCTAACTTCCTGTCTGTTCAACGCCATCGACTACTCTTCCTCTTTTCTTCATCTCCTCTCTTCTCTCATCATCTCTCTGTGTCCCAGCGTGACACAGATGACAGTCTAAACGCTCCTCGTATCATCAGCGGCTGCAGAAAAGTGCTTCACTTATGGCTCTGTGATGAGCGGCTTTTTCCTGCGCGACGCTGAATTGCCATAGAAACAAATGAAACAGTCGTGCAGGGAGCCGGCGGCGTTGGCAGCTAAGTTAACGAACGCTCCCCCGTCTGGTTCGCTCAGTCATTCAGCCTTTATTGCTCATGAGGGAAATTTGGTTTGCAGACTCTGGAGATGAGCGGCGCGCAGAAAAACATGCTGCAGCTCGTCGAGCGACATACAGCAAAACATCACGCCGCTGGTGCCAAAGAGCAGACGGGGACTGCGGCGCAGTTAGTAGCATGATTTTACAGGCTACGTTATTTCAGGATCAAATAGAGGAAAGTAATTGCAGAGGGAGGAAACAAGCTCCGGGCTCTTCTACCTGACAACCAGCATGTTTAATGCTGTCTTGGATTCAAGCAGACTCACCAGAACGGGTTCCAGGGTTCCAGAACCTGCTGATCTACTGGGATCTTCTCCACAACCATGTCCAGGGTTTCCAGAGGATGGTCCAGAAAGAGAAGATATCCAGATGTTGATGTCAGAGGTCAGAGGAGGATGGACAGACTGGTTGGAGATGATAGAAGGACGACAGGAACTCAACCATCTCTGAACAAGACTGGACCCTTGAAGCAGATGTTCTCCAGCAGCTGGAGACCACAGCAGGAGTCTCTGCTGTCAGCTGAGACCAGGAAACACAGACTCACCAGAACTGGACCACAGAAGACTGGAAGAACGTTGTCTGGTCCGACATGAGAGCATGGATCCATCCTGGTCCATCAACGGTTCAGGCTGCTGCTGGTGGTGTGATGGTCTGGAGGAGATGTTCCCAGTACCAGCTGGTCCTGGTTTAACCACCACAGTCCACCTGAGGATTGTTGCTGATCATCTCCATCCCTTCATGACCACAGTGGACCATCTTCTGATGGAGACTTCCAGCAGGATGATGCACCATGATCATTTCTAACTGGTTTCCACTGGAGACCACTGTCCACCAGTGTCCTCCACAGTCTCCAGATCTCAGTCCAGAAGAACAGCTTTGGGATGTGGAGGAACTGGAGGTTCTCATCATGGATGAGCAGCAGCTGGTGATGCTGTCATGTCAACATAGACCAGAACCTCTGAGGAACATTTCCAACAGCTTGTTGAGACTTCTCTGTGGCTGGAGTTCATACAAGAGGCCGTGGAAAGCAGCTTTGATCTGCTCCGAGAGAATTCTGGCAGACCAGGCAGGAAAACTGTCCTTCACCAACACTGAGTCTGGTGAAGGTGGAAGGAACACGTGTTCCTCAGAGGACGCTGAGTCCGTGGTTATCGGAATAGGATCCATGATCCATTCTAGACGAAGCTGTCAGGAAAGACAACACGCTGTGTTTTACTGATAAAGACATTTCAGCAAATATAGATGCAGTCCAGCTGTCTGCAGCAGAGGTTTGTCAATGTAAAGAAATGTCCAACTTGGACAGAAAACATGACATTAGCTGTCTTCTGGAGTCAGATGTCAGACGGTCAAAGCTCGGCTGAAGCTGGGTCATCGAACACAACAATGAAATGAAGCAAACCAGGAAATTGCTGGAGCTCCACTTCCTACAACTGAGAACTTGCACCGTCAACCACCAGGGATCTCAGAAGGAACATCGTTTCCTCATGACCACAGGACGTGTCCTCACTGTTGTTTAAAGTAACCCAAAACGACTTTTCAGTTTTTAGATTTCTAGCACCCCCTGCAGGTGCCTGGGTGAAATCGTTTTTACGACAGTTGCCCTTCTACATGCCAGTGTGTAGAAATCACGTTTACATCAACCAGTTTAACTTTGTCCCTGGTTACGGAGGCGAATAACGGGAAAAATAACAGACGTTTCCAGGAGATAAATGTCTCATAGGCTCCTAAACAAACTCGGGTGGAGGCTCCTAAAAAAACTCAGAAGGGGGCTCCTAAACAAACTCAGGTGGAGGCTCCTTAAAAAAACCCAGGTAAAGGCTCCTAAAAAAACTCAGGTGGAGGCTCCTAAACAAACTCGGGTGGAGGCTCCTCAACAAACTCTGGTGGAGGCTCCTAAACAAACTCGGGTGGAGGCTCCTAAACAAACTCTGGTGGAGGCTCCTAAACAAACTCAGGTGGAGGCTCCTAAATAAACTCGGGTGGAGGCTACTAAACAAACTCGGGTGGAGGCTCCTAAACAAACTCGGGTGGAGGCTCCTAAACAAACTCGGGTGGAGGCTCCTAAACAAACTCGGGTGGAGGCTCCTAAACAAACTCGGGTGGAGGCTCCTAAAGAAACTCAGGCGGAGGCTCCTAAACAAACTCAGGCGGAGGCTCCTAAACAAACTCGGGTGGAGGCTCCTAAACAAACTCGGGTGGAGGCTCCTAAACAAACTCGGGTGGAGGCTCCTAAATAAACTCGGGCGGAGGCTGCTAAACAAACTCGGGCAGGGGCTCCAAAATAAACTCGGGCGGAGGCTCCCAAACAAACTCGGGTGGAGGCTCCTAAACAAACTCGGGTGGAGGCTCCTCAACAAACTCGGGTGGAGGCTCCTAAACAAACTCAGGTGGAGACTCCTACACAAACTCGGGTGGAGGCTCCTACACAAACTCGGGTGGAGGCTCCTACACAAACTCGGGTGGAGGCTCCTACACAAACTCGGGTGGAGGCTCCTAACACAAACTCGGGTGGAGGCTCCTACACAAACTCGGGTGGAGGCTCCTAACAAACTCGGGTGGAGGCTCCTCAAAACAACTCGGGTGGAGGCTCCTAAACAAACTCGGGTGGAGGCTCCTCAAACAAACTCGGGTGGAGGCTCCTAAACAAACTCGGGTGGAGGCTCCTCAACAAACTCGGGTGGAGGCTCCTAAACAAACTCGGGTGGAGGCTCCTACACAAACTCGGGTGGAGGCTCCTACACAAACTCGGGTGGAGGCTCCTAACACAAACTCGGGTGGAGGCTCCTAAACAAACTCGGGTGGAGGCTCCTAAACAAACTCGGGTGGAGGCTCCTAAACAAACTCGGGTGGAGGCTCCTACACAAACTCGGGTGGAGGCTCCTCAACAAACTCGGGTGGAGGCTCCTCAACAAACTCGGGTGGAGGCTCCTAAATAAACTCGGGTGGAGGCTCCTCAACAAACTCGGGTGGAGGCTCCTAAACAAACTCGGGTGGAGGCTCCTCAACAAACTCGGGTGGAGGCTCCTAAACAAACTCGGGTGGAGGCTCCTAAACAAACTCGGGTGGAGGCTCCTACAAAAACTCGGGTGGAGGCTCCTAAACAAACTCGGGTGGAGGCTCCTCAACAAACTCCAAAGGAGGCTCCTAAACAAACTCCAAAGGAGGCTCCTAAACAAACTCGGGTGGAGGCTCCTAAATAAACTCAGGTGGAGGCTCCTAAACAAACTCGGGTGGAGGCTCCTACACAAACTCGGGTGGAGGCTCCTAAATAAACTCGGGTGGAGGCTCCTAAACAAACTCGGGTGGAGGCTCCTAAACAAACTCGGGTGGAGGCTCCTAAACAAACTCGGGTGGAGGCTCCTAAACAAACTCGGGTGGAGGCTCCTAAACAAACTCGGGTGGAGGCTCCTAAATAAACCCAGGTGGAGGCTCCTAAAAAAACTCAGGTGGAGGCTCCTACAAAAAACTCGGGTGGAGGCTCCTACAAAAAACTCGGGTGGAGGCTCCTACACAAACTCAGGTGGAGGCTCCTAAACAAACTCAGGTGGAGACTCCTACACAAACTCGGGTGGAGGCTCCTAAACAAACTCGGGTGGAGGCTCCTAAACAAACTCGGGTGGAGGCTCCTACACAAACTCGGGTGGAGGCTCCTAGACAAACTCGGGTGGAGGCTCCTAGACAAACTCGGGTGGAGGCTCCTAAACAAACTCTGGTGGAGGCTCCTAAACAAACTCTGGTGGAGGCTCCTAAACAAACTCTGGTGGAGGCTCCTAAATAAACTCGGGTGGAGGCTCCTCAACAAACTCAGGTGGAGGCTCCTAAAAAAACCCAGGTGGAGGCTCCTAAATAAACTCAGGAGGAGGCTCCTAAACAAACTCGGGTGGAGGCTCCTAAATAAACTCGGGTGGAGGCTCCTAAACAAACTCGGGTGGGGGCTCCTAAACAAACTCGGGAGGAGGCTCCTAAACAAACTCGGGTGGAGGCTCCAAAATAAACTCAGGAGGAGGCTCCTAAACAAACTCGGATGGAGGCTCCTACACAAACTCGGGTGGAGGCTCCTAAACAAACTCGGGTGGAGGCTCCTAAAAAACTCGGGTGGAGGCTCCTAAACAAATTCGGGTGGATGCTCCTAAACAAACTCGGGTGGATGCTCCTAAATAAACTCGGGTGGAGGCTCCTAAACAAACTCGGGTGGAGGCTCCTAAACAAACTCGGGTGGAGGCTCCTAAAAAAACCCAGGTGGAGGCTCCTAAATAAACCCAGGTGGAGGCTCCTAAAAAAACTCAGGTGGAGACTCCTACACAAACTCAGGTGGAGGCTCCTAAACAAACTCAGGTGGAGACTCCTACACAAACTCGGGTGGAGGCTCCTAAACAAACTCAGGTGGAGACTCCTACACAAACTCGGGTGGAGGCTCCTAAACAAACTCAGGTGGAGACTCCTACACAAACTCGGGTGGAGGCTCCTAAATAAACTCGGGTGGAGGCTCCTAAACAAACTCAGGTGGAGACTCCTACACAAACTCGGGTGGAGGCTCCTAAATAAACTCGGGTGGAGGCTCCTAAATAAATTCAGGAGGAGGCTCCTAAACAAACTCGGGTGGAGGCTCCAAAATAAACTCAGGAGGAGGCTCCTAAACAAACTCGGGTGGAGGCTCCTACACAAACTCGGGTGGAGGCTCCTAGACAAACTCGGGTGGAGGCTCCTAAACAAACTCTGGTGGAGGCTCCTAAACAAACTCTGGTGGAGGATCCTAAACAAACTCTGGTGGAGGCTCCTAAACAAACTCGGGTGGAGGCTCCTAAATAAACTCGGGTGGAGGCTACTAAACAAACTCGGGTGGAGGCTCCTAAACAAACTCGGGTGGAGGCTCCTAAACAAACTCGGGTGGAGGCTCCTAAACAAACTCGGGTGGATGCTCCTAAATAAACTCGGGTGGAGGCTCCTAAATAATCTCAGGTGGAGGCTCCTAAAATAATCCGGGTGGAGGCTCCTAAACAAACCTTGGTGGAGGCTCCTAAATAAAATCAGGTGGAGGCTCCTAAATAAAATCAGGTTGAGTCTCTGTCCAGGTGGAACGGATGTTTATTGCTGAAAGATCGTATTTCATTGAAGAAGATTAGCAGTGATGCCCAACTATAGGTGGTGCTCGGTAACAGGTGGTGCTTGTTGACAGGTGGTGCTAGGTGACAGGTTGTGCTCGGTAACAGGTGGTGCTCGGTAACAGGTGGTGCTCGGTGACAGGTGGTGCTCGGTGACAGGTGGTGCCGTTTATCCTGATCTTTTATCGTCCCCAGTGTTCCTTCCTGTTTGGGTTTCGTCCTCTTTTATTCAACACTGTAACGACTTTCTAATGAGAGTTTCATTCAAACATGGTAAAGAGGAGAAAACAGACGCTTGGCAGTGAACTGAAAGCTACCAGGACAAACAAACACAGGAAAGAATAGCTCTTTTTTTTTTTAAACCAGTTTTTAGCACAAGTAGCTGAAGGCTTTCAACATTCTGTGGTTATCTGCGGTTCAGTGGGGGGAGGGAGGGTGAACCTGCGCTGTTAATACATTTCTATGGTGACTGCTGATGAAGCCTCCGGTTCAGCCTCCTGACTGCGTCCCAGTAGGACGTCTCTCCTGCTGCTCATCTGACAGCTGGAGAGGAAAAGGCGCCGGAAATCGGTTCACGCAGCTCCGCCTGAGTTTGTGCAGAGATAAACAGCGCTGGAGCCGGTGGCGAGCAGTCTGAAGGGGACCCATAACCTTGGATGAAGCAGGCGAAGAGGGTCTGTGTGTGGTAATGAGTGAGTGGGTGGGTGCAGAGAAGGAAGTGGTGGAGAAGGTAGAAGTAAAGACAGAACAGAAAGCAACAGATGAGTGAAACAGAGGAAGAGAAGACAGAGGAGAAGGACTGTGTAAAAAGAAAAGGAGAAGGAGAAGAGAAGTGGAGGGAGACGAGGAAAAGGAGAAGAGATGGGAGGGACGGACTGAAGGAGCCACAAAAAAGGTGAGGATGAGGTGTGATGGAGGGATGGATGAGGTGCTTCACGACGCGAAGCTGCTGAGTTTTACATTTCAGGAAGTTAGAGCCACAACAAAAATGTAGTTTTGTAAAGCTGGACACAGAATTCAGTTCATGGTTTCTCTGCATCAACAAGTGCTCCGTCAGACCCAAACACATCTGCTTCTGTGAGTTTGTGAGGGTGCTGATGTGCTCAGGTGGGTTGTTTAGCTCTAACCATGGAGTGTGCTCGCTGAGCTAGGGTTAGAGTTAGGGTTAGGGTTAGGGGTTAGGGTTAGGGTTAGGGGTTATGGGTTAGGGTTAGGGTTAGGGTTAGGGGTAAGGGTTAGGGGTTAGGGGTTAGGGTTAAGGGTTAGGGTTAGGGATTAAGGTTAGGGGTTAAGGGTTAGGGTTAGGGTTAGGGTTAGGGTTAGGGTTAGGGTTAGGGTTAGGGGTTAGGGTTAGGGGTTAGGGGTTAGGGTTAGGGTTAGGGTTAGGGTTAGGGTTAGGGGTTAGGGGTTAGGGGTTAGGGTTAGGGTTAGGGTTAGGGTTAGGGTTAGGGTTAGGGTTAGGGTTAGGGGTTAGGGGTTAGGGGTTAAGGTTAGGGGTTAGGGTTAGGGATTAGGCGTTAGGGTTAGCGGTTAGGGTTAGGGTTAGGGATTAGGCGTTAGGGTTAGGGGTTAGGGGTTAGGAGTTAAGGTTAGGGGTTAGGGGTTAGGGATTAGGCGTTAGGGTTAGGGGTTAGGATTAGGGTTAGGGGTTAGAGTTAGGGGGTTAGGGGTTAGCGGTTAGGGATTAGGCGTTAGGGTTAGGGGTTAGGGTTAGGGTTAGAGGTTAGAGTTAAGGGTTAGGGGTTAGCGGTTAGGGTTAGGGTTAGGGTTAGGGATTAGGCGTTAGGGTTAGGGTTAGGGGTTAGGGGTTAGAGTTAAGGGTTAGGGTTAGGGATTAGGCATTAGGGTTAGGGGTTAGCGGTTAGGGTTAGGGTTAGGGATTAGGCGTTAGGGTTAGAGTTAGGGGTTAGGGGTTAGGCGTTAAGGTTAGGGGTTAGGGTTAGGGATTAGGCGTTAGGGTTAGGGGTTAGGGTTAGGGTTAGGGTTAGGGGTTCGGGGTTAGAGTTAAGGGTCAGGGTTAGGGATTAGGCATTAGGGTTAGCGGTTAGGGTTAAGGGTTAGGGTTAGGGGTTAGAGTTAGGGTTAGGGTTAGAGTAGGGGTTAGGGTTAAACCTAACCCTTACCCAGAGCTGCAGAGCAACCTCAGGAGCGTACTGGGATGGCGTCAGGTAGATCTGCTTCTGTCCTGCAGGAACAAGACAATGACAAAGCAGAAAGCAACACAAACCACCGGCCGGTTGGAGTTTGGCTTCAGGAGAGCCGTTTCCCAACACCAGGTAAACCGTGTTTGGACTTGTGCACGGTTCAGGCTTGGCAGGAGTGACTGGAGGGAGGATGAGAGGACGCGCCTCCGTCTTCCTGCAGCTGGAATCACGCCATCGTCGCCTATGTGACCTCATCACAGATGTCAACAGTTTAACTGAGCGTAAAGGAAACTCTGAAGACGAGATACAGCTTAACCTAATAAATGCCGCGAGGACGCCGGCGTCCTCAGTGTTTAATAATTTTGTCTAAAAATGACTCATACAGACCAATAACTTCATCTCTCATAGATGTATTTGGTATCGTTGAACTCTGCAGAGTCTCCTCTTTGCAAAAATAATACCGTTTTTCTTTCATCTCATATATTTTGCACAAGAGGTGCATAAAGACACAAAATCCGAAAGTCGCGACTAGTGGTCAAAAGTCGGTACTTACCGGTTTTCGATGGTAAAAGTTCCATAAAAAGTGGTAAAACGGTTCAATCCAGTCGCCGTTTGTTAGCAGAGGCTTAGCTTGTCTATAAACGGTAAAACGCTCACTCGACCGTTTTTCCGATGCTGAGGTATGCTCTCAACAAGCTCAGATCAAAAGCTTCGCTCTTCATGTACGACTGGATTCTGGTGATTATTTAATGAGATTTTGTGTCAATAAACGTTTTTAGTTATAACTAAAGCACCTTTTTGCAACATTTTGTTCTTATGTGTCCATTTGAAGCTGTGCCTGAATTTTTTTCATGAAAAGACCTCTGAAGGATGGTCATAATTTGTGCTATTTTCTTCAAATCTGATACACATGTTCAGATATAGTGTCCCAACAACCTCATATTGTCAAATACCTTATTTACATAATATCCAGACTGTTTTTCATCCTGAAAGCCATTTTTCATTTCAGGTGTAACAAAATTTTACATTTTTTACTGACTTCAGAGTTCCATTACTCTGTCTCTGTATCACCTAGAGCGGGGATGCCCAATTCTGGTCCTCGAGAGCCCCTATCCAGCAGATGTTTCCCTGTTTGGGACACCATACTACAAGTGGCTGTGTCATCAACAGACTTTTATGATAATGACCATTAATTAGAATCAGGTGTGTTGAAGCTGGGAAACCTCTAAAACATGCTGGATAGGGGCTCTGGAGGACCAGGATTGGGCACCCCTGACCTAGAGTGTTCCTGACAGTTTCACAAGAAACTACATAGTGTCTTCTTTCTGGAACATTTTAATGTGTCCGCATGGACAGAACAGTTTAGAAATTACAATCATTTCAATTTGTGTATGTCATTTTAGTTGTTTTGCTTAAAAAGTTGGGTGAAGTGCAAGAGGTTAACGTGAACCATGAGCTATTCTGGGAAACTTCTTTTTAAATGGGTTTAATGCTTTTGCATGTCAGCTTGTTATAAATAAAGGTTGGTTGTGAAAGCAAGGACACATCCAGGGATGTAGAGCCTGTCGAAAACACGGCTACAGACGCATCTGCAGAAACGTTTCACATGTCAGCGCTGAGCCTTGAGTCTTTCCTACATCCAGAGTGTCCGTGATGGTGTGAGGGTTCAGCAGGCGAAATGCAGTAGGACCGAAGCCACATCTGCTGTGCACGGCCGTGTAATCCCTGCGGTAACCCCGGGACTTGGCACGCCACCTGCAGGTTGCTTGGTCCTCAACATGACCTCAGCTTCCTCTGGAAGTACCTCTGAGCGCTACCTGCTGCTCTGGATTCATGAGATTATGAGGTTCTGAGGACACGTGAGACTCACGCAGTAATCCCCTCGTTTAAAGACGTGTTTCTAACCGTGTCTCGATTTCCTGCTATTATTCCTGTGAAAAAGACGAGTTGTGTCAAATAAAAGGTGCCGTCGATGCACGAGTCAGAGCTGGTCGGAGCCTGCTGGTGGAGTTTTATTGTGCCATTATAGAGTTTGACTTCCTAACTCCCTAACCCTAACCCTAACCCTATCTGCTGTGTGTGAACTGGTGTGGCTTAGCTGAGGAGTCTCTGGTGGGACAACTCTCTCACTTACTGGAACCACTGTCATTCACAGCAGCTTCAGTGCCTGGTGGGACTCAGATTAGACCTTCTGTAGATGTTCAGATGGGTTGAGGTCTTCTCATGAGCCTTGCTGATGGAGGAATGGTCATGCTGGAAGAGATCAGTCACATTAAAACTGTAAACTTCAGTCTCATAAAGAGCAGCACAGAGAGTTTTTCCAGTTACGGCTGCACCTCTAGGTGGTGGAGGTTGAGGACATTTGAAGTCTAGAATGTACTTCTGTTTGGTCTCTTCCTCAGTCACTCTCTTAAATTTTCTTCTTGTTACTTTCTCGAGTCTCGTCTGCCATGATGTCCACTGTAGCTCTGACAGAGTTTCATCATTGTTGCTCTGAGTGATACTCAGCTGTCCGACTGGGTAAAGAGAGAAAGTTTCTTTGTCTGGTTTTTGCAGATAGTAGGCAGGGATGATCAATGCAGACAGAGAGGATCAATGCAGACAGAGATGATCACTGCAGACAGAGATGATCAATGCAGACAGAGATGATCACTGCAGACAGAGATGATCAATGCAGACAGAGATGATCACTGCAGACAGAGATGATCAATGCAGACAGAGATGATCACTGCAGACAGAGATGATCACTGCAGACAGAGATGATCCATGCAGACAGAGATGATCACTGCAGACAGAGATGATCATGCAGACAGAGATGATCACTGCAGACAGAGATGCAGACAGAGATGATCAATGCAGACAGAGATGATCACTGCAGACAGACAAGACAGAGATGATCAATGCAGACAGAGATGATCACTGCAGACAGAGATGATCACTGCAGACAGAGATGATCAATGCAGACAGAGATGATCACCGCAGACAGAGAGAGGATCACTGCAGACAGAGATGATCAGCAGACAGAGATGATCAATGCAGACAGAGATGATCACTGCACAGAGATGATCAGCAGACAGAGATGATCACTGCAGACAGAGATGATCAATGCAGACAGAGATGATCACTGCAGACAGAGATGATCAATGCAGACAGAGATGATCACCGCAGACAGAGATGATCAATGAAGGCAGAGATGATCACCGCAGACAGAAATGATCAATGCAGACAGAGATGATCAATGCAGACAGAGATGATCACCGCAGACAGAGATGATCACTGCAGACAGAGATGATCACTGCAGACAGAGATGAGATGATCACTGCAGACAGAGATGATCAATGCAGACAGAGATGATCAATGCAGACAGAGATGATCAATGCAGACAGAGATGATCACCGCAGACAGAGATGATCACCGCAGACAGAGATGATCAATGCAGACAGAGATGATCATGCAGACAGAGATGATCAATGCAGACAGAGATGATCACTGCAGACAGAGATGATCACCGCAGACAGAGATGATCAATGCAGACAGAGATGATCAATGCAGACAGAGATGATCATGCAGACAGAGATGATGATCACCGCAGACAGAGATGATCAATGCAGACAGAGATGATCATGCAGACAGAGATGATCAAGACAGAGATGATCAATGCAGACAGAGATGATCACTGCAGACAGAGATGATCAATGCAGACAGAGATGATCAATGCAGACAGAGATGATCAATCATGCAGACAGAGATGATCACTGCAGACAGAGATGATCACAGACAGACAGAGAGATGATCAATGCAGACAGAGATGATCACCGCAGACAGAGATGATCAACAGAGATGATCAGAGACAGAGATGATCAATGCAGACAGAGATGATCACCGCAGACAGAGATGATCAATGCAGACAGAGATGATCAATGCAGACAGAGATGATCAATGCAGACAGAGATGATCAATGCAGACAGAGATGATCACTGCAGACAGAGATGATCAATGCAGACAGAGATGATCACCGCAGACAGAGATGATCAATGCAGACAGAGATGATCACCGCAGACAGAGATGATCACCGCAGACAGAGATGATCACTGCAGACAGAGATGATCAATGCAGACAGAGATGATCAATGCAGACAGAGATGATCACCGCAGACAGAGATGATCAATGCAGACAGAGATGATCAATGCAGACAGAGATGATCAATGCAGACAGAGATGATCAATGCAGACAGAGATGATCAATGCAGACAGAGATGATCACTGCAGACAGAGATGATCAATGCAGACAGAGATGATCACTGCAGACAGAGATGATCAATGCAGACAGAGATGATCATGCAGACAGAGATGATCAATGCAGACAGAGATGATCACCGCAGACAGAGATGATCACCGCACAGAGATCAATGCAGACAGAGATGATCAATGCAGACAAGATGATCACCGCAGACAGAGATGATCACTGCAGACAGAGATGATCACTGCAGACAGAGATGATCAATGCAGACAAGAGATGATCACCGCAGACAGAGATGATCATGCAGACAGAGATGATCAATGCAGACAGAGATGATCAATGCAGACAGAGATGATCACCGCAGACAGAGATGATCAATGCAGACAGAGATGATCAATGATGCAGACAGAGATGATCAATGCTGCAGCACAGAGATGATCAATGCAGACAGAGATGATCAATGATCAGACAGAGATGATCAATGATCAGACAGAGATGATCAATGCAGACAGAGATGATCAATGCAGACAGAGATGATCACACGCAGACAGAGATGATCACCGCAGACAGAGATGATCACCGCAGACAGAGATGATCATGCAGACAGAGATGATCCAGACAGATGATCAATGCAGACAGAGATGATCACCAGACAGACAGAGATGATCACCGCAGACAGAGATGATCACTGCAGACAGAGATGATCAAGAGCAGACAGAGATGATCAATGCAGACAGAGATGATCAATGCAGACAGAGATGATCAATGCATGACAGAGATGATCATGCAGACAGAGATGATCACCGCAGACAGAGATGATCACCGCAGACAGAGATGATCAATGCAGACAGAGATGATCAATGCAGACAGAGATGATCAATGCAGACAGAGATGATCACTGCAGACAGAGATCATGATCAATGCAGACAGAGATGATCATGCAGACAGAGATGATCAATGCAGACAGAGATGATCACCGCAGACAGAGATGATATCACTGCAGACAGAGATGATCAATGCAGACAGAGATGATCAATGCAGACAGAGATGATCACCAGCAGACAGAGATGATCACCGCAGACAGAGATGATCAATGCAGACAGAGATGATCACTGCATCAGATGCACAGAGATGATCACTGCAGACAGAGATGATCAATGCAGACAGAGATGATCAATGCAGACAGAGATGATGATCAATGCAGACAGAGATGATCACTGCAGACAGAGATGATCAATGCAGAGACAGAGATGATGATCACCGCAGACAGAGATGATCAATGCAGACAGAGATGATCAATGCAGACAGAGATGATCAATGCAGACAGAGATGATCACCGCAGACAGAGATGATCAGCAGACTGATCAGAGACAGAGATGATCAATGCAGACAGAGATGATCATGCAGACAGAGATGATCACAGATGCAGACAGAGAGATGATCAATGCAGACAGAGATGATCAATGCAGACAGAGATGATCACCGCAGAGAGACAGAGATGATCACCGCAGACAGAGATGATCAATGCAGACAGAGATGATCAATGCAGACAGAGATGATCAATGCAGACAGAGATGATCAATGATCAGACAGAGATGATCAATGCAGACAGAGATGATCACTGATCAGCACAGAGATGATCAATGCAGACAGAGATGATCAATGCAGACAGAGATGATCACAGACAGAGATGATCAGACAGAGATGATCAATGATCAATGCAGACAGATGATCAATGCAGACAGAGATGATCACTGCAGACAGAGATGATCAGAGATGATCAATGCAGACAGAGATGATCAATGCAGACAGAGATGATCACCGCAGACAGAGATGATCAATGCAGACAGAGATGATCACCGCAGACAGAGATGATCAGATGATGATCAATGCAGACAGAGATGATCAATGCAGACAGAGATGATCATGCAGACAGAGATGATCAATGCAGACAGAGATGATCAATGCAGACAGAGATGATCAATGATCACAGACAGAGATGATCACCGCAGACAGAGATGATCAATGCAGACAGAGATGATCACTGATCAGCAGACAGAGATGATCAATGCAGACAGAGATCAGATGATCACCGCAGACAGAGATGATCAATGATGCAGCACAGAGATGATCAATGCAGACAGAGATGATCATGCAGACAGAGATGATCAATGCAGACAGAGATGATCAATGCAGACAGAGATGATGATCAATGCAGACAGAGATGATCACCGCAGACAGAGATGATCAATGCAGACAGAGATGATCAATGCAGACAGAGATGATCACAGACAGACAGAGATGATCAATGCAGACGCAGACAGAGATGATCACTGCAGACAGAGATGATCATGCAGACAGAGATGATCAATGCAGACAGAGATGATCAATGCAGACAGAGATGATCACCGCAGACAGAGATGATCAATGCAGAGACAGAGATGATCACTGCAGACAGAGATGATCAATGATCAGACAGAGATGATCAATGCAGACAGAGATGATCAATGCAGACAGAGATGATCACCGCAGACAGAGATGATCAATGCAGACAGATGCAGACAGAGATGATCAATGCAGACAGAGATGATCACTGCAGACAGAGATGATCAATGCAGACAGAGATGATCAATGCAGACAGAGATGATCAATGCAGACAGAGATGATCACCGCAGACAGAGATGATCACCGCAGACAGAGATGATCAATGCAGACAGAGATGATCAATGCAGACAGAGATGATCAATGCAGACAGAGATGATCACTGCAGACAGAGATGATCAATGCAGACAGAGATGATCACCGCAGACAGAGATGATCAATGCAGACAGAGATGATCACTGCAGACAGAGATGATCAATGCAGACAGAGATGATCACCGCAGACAGAGATGATCAATGCAGACAGAGATGATCACCGCAGACAGAGATGATCAATGCAGACAGAGATGATGCACAGACAGACAGCAGATGATCAATGCAGACAGAGATGATCACCGCAGACAGAGATGATCAATGCAGACAGAGATGATCACAGACAGATCAGAGATGATCAATGCAGACAGAGATGATCACCGCAGACAGAGATGATGATCAATGCAGACAGAGATGATCAATGCAGACAGAGATGATCACCGCAGACAGAGATGATCATGCAGACAGAGATGATCAATGCAGACAGAGATGATCACCGCAGACAGAGATGATCAATGCAGACAGAGATGATCAATGCAGACAGAGATGATCAATGCAGACAGAGATGATCACCGCAGACAGAGATGATCACCGCAGACAGAGATGATCAATGCAGACAGAGATGATCAATGCAGACAGAGATGATCACCAGCAGACAGAGATGATCACCGCAGACAGAGATGATCAATGCAGACAGAGATGATCAATGCAGACAGACAGAGATGATCACCGCAGACAGAGATGATCAATGCAGACAGAGATGATCACCGCAGCAGAGATGATCAGAGAGATGATCATGCAGACAGAGATGATCAATGCAGACAGAGATGATCAATGCAGACAGAGATGATCAATGCAGACAGAGATGATCAATGCAGACAGAGATGATCAATGCAGACAGAGATGATGCAGACAGAGATCAATGCAGACAGAGATGATCACCGCAGACAGAGATGATCAATGCAGACAGAGATGATCACTGCAGACAGAGATGATCAATGCAGACAGAGATGATCACAGCAGACAGCAGACAGAGATGATCATGCAGACAGAGATGATCAATGCAGACAGAGATGATCAATGACACGCAGACAGAGATGATCACCGCAGACAGAGATGATCAATGCAGACAGAATGATCAATGCAGACAGAGATGATCAGACAGAGATGATCAATGCAGACAGAGATGATCAATGCAGACAGAGATCACGACAGAGACAGAGATGATCAACAGACAGAGATGATCAATGCAGACAGAGATGATCACTGCAGACAGAGATGATCAATGCAGACAGAGATGATCAGATGCAGACGAGATGATGATCAGACAGAGATGATCAATGCAGACAAGATGATCACCAGACAGATGATCAATGCAGACAGAGATGATCACCGCAGACAGAGATGATCAGACAGAGAGACAGAGATGATCACCGCAGACAGAGATGATCAATGCAGACAGAGATGATCAGCAGACAGAGATGATCAATGCAGACAGAGATGATCACCGCAGACAGAGATGATCAATGCAGAGACAGAGATGATCAATGCAGACAGAGATGATCAATGCAGACAGAGATGATCACCGCAGACAGAGATGATCAATGCAGACAGAGATGATCAATGCAGACAGAGATGATCACCGCAGACATGAGATGATCACTGATCAGCAGACAGAGATGATCAATGCAGACAGAGATGATCAATGCAGACAGAGATGATCACCGCAGACAGAGATGATCAATGCAGACAGAGATGATCAGCACAGAGATGATCAATGCAGACAGAGATGATCAGAGATCATGACAGAGATGATCACCGCAGACAGAGATGATCAATGCAGACAGAGATGATCAGAGACAGAGATGATCACCGCAGACAGAGATGATCACAGACAGAGATGATCACTGCAGACAGAGATCACATGCAGACAGAGATGATCAATGCAGACAGAGATGATCACCGCAGACAGAGATGATCAGATCACAGAGATGATCAATGCAGACAGAGATGATCATGACAGAGATGATGCAGACAGAGATGATCAATGCAGACAGAGATGATCACTGCAGACAGAGATGATCAATGCAGACAGAGATGATCACTGCAGACAGAGATGATCACCGCAGACAGATGATCAATGCAGACAGAGATGATCAATGCAGACAGAGATGATCAATGCAGACAGAGATGATCACCAGCAGAGATGATCAATGAGATGATCAATGCAGACAGAGATGATCACAGACAGAGATGATCAGAGATGATCATGCAGACAGAGATGATCAATGCAGACAAGATCAGAGACAGAGATGCAGAGACAGAGATGATCACCGCAGACAGAGATGATCAATGCAGACAGATGATCACTGCAGACAGATGATGATCAATGCAGACAGATGATCATGCAGAGATGATCAGAGATGATCACCGCAGACAGAGATGATCAATGCAGACAGAGATGATCACCGCAGACAGAGATGATCACAGCAGCAGAGATGATCACGCAGACAGAGATGATCAATGCAGACAGAGATGATCAATGATCAGCAGACAGAGATGATCACTGCAGACAGAGATGATCAACAGACAGAGATGATCAGCAGACAGAGATGATCAATGCAGACAGAGATGATCACCGCAGACAGAGATGATCAATGCAGACAGAGATGATCACCGCAGACAGAGATGATCAATGCAGACAGAGATGATCAATGCAGACAGAGATGATCAGCAGACAGATGATCAGGACAGAGATGATCAATGCAGACAGAGAGATGATCAATGCAGACAGAGATGATCACCGCAGACAGAGATGATCAATGCAGACAGAGATGATCAGCAGACAGAGATGATCACAGCAGACAGAGATGATCACCTGCAGACAGAGATGATCAATGCAGACAGAGATGATCAATGCAGACAGAGAGATGATCAATGCAGACAGAGATGATCACTGCAGACAGAGATGATCAATGCAGAGATGATCACGCAGACAGAGATGATCAATGCAGACAGAGATGATCAGCAGACACAGAGATGATCAATGCAGACAGAGATGATCAATGCAGACAGAGATGATCAATGCAGACAGAGATGATCACCGCGACAGAGATGATCAATGCAGACAGAGATGATCACAGACAGATGATCAGCACAGAGATGATCAATGCAGACAGAGATGATCATGCAGACAGAGATGATCAGCAGACAGAGATGATCAATGCAGACAGAGATGATCAATGCAGACAGATGATCACCGCAGACAGATGATCAATGAGACAGAGATGATCACTGCAGACAGAGATGATCAGAGACAGAGATGATCAATGCAGACAGAGATGATCACCGCAGACAGAGATGATCAATGCAGACAGAGATGATCACTGCAGACAGAGATGATCAATGCAGACAGAGATGATCACCGCAGACAGAGATGACAATGCAGACAAGAGATGATCACAGACAGAGATGATCACAGATGATCAGAGATGATCAATGCAGACAGAGATGATCACCGCAGACAGAGATCAATGCAGACAGAGATGATCACCAGCAGACAGAGATGATCAATGCAGACAGAGATGATCACCGCAGACAGAGATGATCAATGCAGACAGAGATGATCACCGCAGACAGAGATGATCAATGCAGACAGAGATGATCACCGCAGACAGAGATGATCAATGCAGACAGAGACAGAGATGATCAATGCAGACAGAGATGATCAGCAGACAGAGATGATCACAGAGATGATCAATGCAGAGATGATCATGCAGACAGAGATGATCAATGCAGACAGAGATCAATGCAGACAGAGATGATCAATGCAGGACAGAGATGATCAATGCAGACAGAGATGATGATCACAGATGATCAGACAGAGATGATCACCGCAGACAGAGATGATCAATGCAGACAGAGATGATCAATGCAGACAGAGATGATCAATGCAGACAGAGATGATCACCGCAGACAGAGATGATCAAGACACAAGCAGACAGAGATGATCAATGCAGACAGAGATGATCAATGAGACAGAGATCAACTGAGACAAATGCATGATCACCGCAGACAGAGATGATCACCGCAGACAGAGATGATCACCGCAGACAGAGATGATCAATGCAGACAGAGATGATCAAGGCAGACATGATCAATGCAGACAGAGATGATCAATTGCAGACAGAGATGATCAATGCAGACAGATGATCACAGACAGAGATGATCAATGCAGACAGAGATGATCAATGCAGACAGAGATGATCAATGATCAATGCAGACAGAGATGATCACCGCAGACAGAGATGATCAATGCAGACAGAGATGATCACCGTGCAGACAGAGATGATCAATGATGATCAGACAGAGATGATTCAATGCAGACAGAGATGATCACCGCAGACAGAGATGATCAATGATCAGCAGACAGAGATGATCAATGCAGACAGAGATGATCACAGCAGACAGAGATGGATCACCGCAGACAGAGATGATCATGCAGAATGGAGATGATCAATGCAGACAGAGATGATCAATGCAGACAGAGATGATCAATGCAGACAGATGAGATGATCAATGCCAGACAGAGATGATCAATGCGACAGAGATGATCAGATGCAGACAGAGATGATCACTGCAGACAGAGATGATCATGCAGACAGAGATGATCACTGCAGACAGAGATGATCAATGCAGACAGGAGATGATCAATGCAGACAGAGATGATCACCGCAGACAGAGATGATCAATGCAGACAGAGATGATCACAGAGCAGACAGAGATGATCA
This sequence comes from Hirundichthys speculiger, assembly GCA_018398805.1. Lineage (NCBI taxonomy): Eukaryota > Metazoa > Chordata > Actinopteri > Beloniformes > Exocoetidae > Hirundichthys > Hirundichthys speculiger. The sequence goes on from JAGFBZ010000864.1 coordinate 135,534, forward strand.
CCGCAGGACAGAGATGATCACCGCAGACAGAGATGATCAATGCAGACAGAGATGATCACTGCAGAGATGATCAATGCAACAGAGATGACACTGCAGACAGAGATGATCACTGCAGACAGAGATGATCACCGCAGACAGAAGATGATCAACCGCAGACAGAGATGATCAATGCAGACAGAGATGATCAATGCAGACAGAGATGATCAATGCAGACAGAGATGATCACCGCAGACAGAGATGATCAATGCAGACAGAGATGATCAATGCAGACGAGATGATCACTGCAGACAGAGATGATCAATGCAGACAGAGATGATCAATGCAGACAGAATGCAGACAGAGATGATCAATGCAGACAGAGATGATCAATGCAGACAAGATCACATGATGATCAAGACAGAGATATCAGACAGAGATCAATGCACAAGAGGAGTCACCGCAGACAGAGATGATCAATGCAGACAGAGATGATCACCGCAGACAGAGATGATCAATGCAGACAGAGATGATGATCAATGCAGACAGAGATGATCACCGAGAGATGAGACAGATGATCACCGCAGACAGAGTGATCACTGCAGACAGAGATGATCACTGCAGACAGAGATGATCATGCAGACAGAGATGATCATGCAGACAGAGATGATCAATGCAGACAGAGATGATCACTGCAGACAGAGATGATCAATGCAGACAGAGATGATCAGCAGACAGAGATGATATCAGCAGAGATGACAGAGATGATCAGCAGACAGAGATGATCAATGAGACAGAGATGATCAGCAGACAGAGATGATCAATGCAGACAGAGATGATCAATGCAGACAGAGATGATCAATGACAGAGAGAGATCAATGCAGAGAGATGATCACCAGAGACAGAGATGATTCACCGCAGACAGAGATGATCAATGCAGACAGAGATGATCACTGCAGACAGAGATGATCAATGCAGACAGAGATGATCAATGCAGACAGAGACAGAGATGATCACCGCAGACAGAGATGATCAACAGACAGATGCAGACATGATCAATGACAGAGATGATCAATGCAGACAGAGATGATCAGACAGAGTGATCAATGCAGACAGAGATGATCACCGCAGACAGAGATGATCACCGCAGACAGAGATGATCAATGCAGACAGAAATGATCACCGCAGACAGAGATGATCAAGACAGAGATGATCACCGCAGACAGAGATGATCAATGCAGACAGAGATGATCAATGCAGAAGACCAGAGATGATCAATGCAGACAGCAGAGATGATCAGCAGACAGAGATGATCAATGCAGACAGAGAGATGATCAAGCAGACAGAGATGATCAGCAGACAGAGATGATCACCGCAGACAGAGATGATCAATGCAGACAGAGATGATCAATGCAGACAGAGATGATCAATGAGACAGAGATGATCAATGCAGACAGAGATGATCACAGGATATCAATGCAGACAGAGATGATCAATGCAGACAGAGATGATCAATGATCATGATCAATGCAGACAGAGATGATCAATGCAGGACAGAGATGATAACAGAGATGATCAATGCAGACAGAGATGATCAATGCAGACAGAGATGATCAATGCAGAGATGATCAATGCAGACAGAGATCAATGCAGACAGAGAGATGATCAATGCAGACAGAGATGATCAATGCAGACAGAGATGATCACAGCAGACAGCAGATGATCAATGCAGACAGAGATGATCACTGCAGACAGAGATGATCAATGCAGACAGAGATGCATCAATGCAGACAGAGATGATCACCGCAGACAGAGATGATCAATGCAGACAGATCAGAGAGAGAGATGATCACTGCAGAGACAGAGATGATCACCGCAGACAGAGATCAATTCAGACAGAGATGATCAAAGACAGATGCAGACAGAGATGATCAATGCAGACAGAGATCAGAGACAGAGATGACAGCAGACAGAGATGATCACGCAGACAGAGATGATCACAGCAGACAGATGATCACCGCAGACAGATGATCAATGCAGACAGAGATGATCAAGAGATCAGACAGAGATGATCACCGCAGACAAGATGATCAATGCAGACAGATGAGACCAGATGATCAAAGACAGAGAGACAGAGACAGAGATGATCACTGCAGACAGAGATGATCAATGCAGACAGAGATGATCACTGCAGACAGAGTGATCAATGCAGACAGAGATGATCAATGCAGACAGAGATGATCACCAGACAGAGATGATCAATGCAGACAGAGATGATGCAGACAGAGCAGACAGCAGACAGAGATGATCAATGCAGACAGAGATGATCAATGCAGACAGAGATGATCAATGCAGACAGAGATGATCACTGCAGACAGAGATGATCAATGCAGACAGAGATGATCAATGCAGACAGAGATGATCAATGCAGACAGAGATGATCACGCAGACAGAGATGATCAATGCAGACAGAGATGATCAATGCAGACAGAGATGATCAATGCAGACAGAGATGATCAATGCAGACAGAGATGATCAATGCAGACAGAGATGATCACCGCAGACAGAGATGATCACCGCAGACAGAGATGATCAATGCAGACAGAGATGATCACCGCAGACAGATGATCATGATCAATGCAGACAGAGATGATCAATGCAGACAGAGTTGATCACTGCAGACAGAGATGATCACTGCAGACAGAGATGATCAATGCAGACAGAGATGATCAATGCAGACAGAGATGATCAATGCAGACAGAGATGATCAAGACAGAGATGATCAATGCAGACAGATGATCACTGCAGACAGAGATGATCAATGATCAATGCAGACAGAGATGATCAATGCACCGAAGACAGAGATGATCAATGCAGACAGAGATGCAATGCAGATCAGAGATGATCACCGCAGACAGAGATGATCAATGCAGACAGAGATGATCATGCAGACACAGACAGACAGAGATGATCAATGCAGACAGAGATGATCACCGCAGACAGAGTTGATCACTGCAGAATCAGATCAAGCAGATCAATGCAGACAGAGATGATCAATGCAGACAGAGATGATCACTGACAGAGACAGAGATGATCAATGCAGATGATCAGAGAGACAGAGAGAGATGAGATCAATGCAGACAGAGATGATCAATGCAGACAGAGATGATCAATGCAGCAGACAGAGATGATCACTGCAGACAGAGATGATCAAGCAGACAGAGATGATCACCGACAGAGATGCAGACAGAGACAGAGATGATCAATGCAGACAGAGATGATCACCGCAGACAGAGATGATCACTGCAGACAGAGATGATCAATGCAGACAGAGATGATCACAGACAGCAGAGACAGAGATGATCAATGCAGACAGAGATGATCATGCAGACAGAGATGATCAGCAGACAGAGATGATCAATGCAGACAGAGATGATCAATGCAGACAGAGATGATCAATGCAGACAGAGATGATCAATGCAGACAGAGATGATCACTGCAGACAGAGATGATCAATGCAGACAGAGATGATCAATGCAGTTGTAACAGGATGAAATCTCTACACGGACCAAAGTTTCACTAGAAGATTACAGCCCTCAACAGCAACAAAGAGCCACCTGTCAGAGTTTATTTGTCTGTGTATAAAACGATATTTAAGCAGAACTAAATTTCTTTCATTTTCAAAGTGATCGTCAGCACAGATGTAGAAGCTTCGTACTAGCCTGTGAGGATTCCTCTCCAGCTGTAGTTCACAGGTTCAGTCCATGTGAAAAACAACACTTCAGTATCACTCCTGGAAACTCTAGCAAAATAACCTCAATACAAAGAAATGGGAAGGTTTCATGGCTTATTTTATTATTATACAGAATAAACAGTTTTATCCATCAGTCATGGCACATCTGACATGATGAACTCACTGTCCTGAAGATTATTAGGTGATGAGGTTTTTGTCAGTTTTTGTCCAGGTAACATGTCAGTCAGTGGTGTTGTACACAGTATCTATACCATCTATATATAGCCACACGTGTCAAAAAGAACACAAAAAGCTTCCTGAAACATGATTCTTATCTTGTTGCTGAGCACTTCGAACAGAAACCAGCGGATCCAACAGAGCAACGTACCTTCATGTGGACAAGCACGACGTTCCTCGACTTTATTCATCTCTTATTTTCATGTGTTGCTGTTAATCCACTGGGTTTCTGTATTTTTCATTTCACTGATCAGTTTAATTCAATTCAAAAATACTTTATAGATCCCCAAAGAGAAACTGGGTTGTTCAAGTAACTGTTCTGATCTAAGTCTCTTCACAGACTGATGGTAGAAGGTTCCAGCTGTGTTCAGGAAGGATCTCCTGCAAGATCCTCTGACTGAAGACACCCTGCTGCTGAATCTCTGTGTTGTGTAGAGGATGTCCAGGGTTGTCCATGATGTTCTTTGTCCTCAGTCTCTGGTCCACCACTGATTCATCTGAGTGTTTCTGCAGATGTCTGGACTCTGACTGGTTCTGGAGGTCTGAGGTGTCCAGAGTGAAGATCAGTGGTCAGAGTGCAGTCCCCTGTGGTTCTCCAGAGCTGCTGACCACCTGCTCAGACACTCAACCATTCAGTCTGTCCAGCTGTGGTCTGTTAGTCCAGGTCCAGGTGATGGTGGAGACATCCAGCTGTGTCATCTGGAGGTTCTTTGGTAGTAAAGCAGCTGGATGGTGATAAATGATCTGGAGAAATGGAAGAACATGATCCTGACAGAGATGCTTCTTTGTCCAGATGACTGTGGGTTCGTTGAAGCAGGTGTATGATGGAGTCTTCAACTTCAACCCTATGATGATAATAAAATTGCAGTGGGTCCCGGAAGGAGCTTGTTTGCTTATTCAGGTGGACCAATAAAAGTCTCTTCAGGACTTTCATGATGTGGGGTGTTAGAGCTAAAGATCTACAGTCATTACAAGAAGATGGATGAGATCTTTTTGGTACTGGATGTCTTTCACAACTATGGCTACGCATATGGCTATGGCTATGGTTGCAAGTTAAACTACAGCTACAGCTACCACTATGACTGCGGCTACGGTTACAACTAGGACTACAGCTACGGCCACGGCTACGTCTACGTCTACAACTACGGCTACAGCTATGACTACAACTGCGGCTATGACTATGACTACAACTACAACTACGGCTACAACTGCGACTACAACTACGGCTACGACTACAACTACGGCTACGTCTACAACGACGGCTATGACTACAACTACAGCTATGACAATGACTACAACTACAACTATGGCTACAACTACGACTACGACTACGACTACAACTACAACTACAGCTACAACTACGACTACAGCTACATCTACATCTACGTCTACAACTACGGCTACGACTACAACTACAGCTACGTCTACAACGACGGCTATGACTACAACTACAGCAATGACAATGACTACAACTACAACTATGGCTACAACTACGACTACAACTACAACTACAGCTACAACTACGACTACAGCTACAGCTACGACGGCTACGGCTACAACTTCAGCTATGACTACAACTACGGCTATGACTATGACTACAACTACAACTACGACTACAACTACGGCTACGACTACAACTATGGCTACATCTACAACTACGGCTACAGCTATGACTACAACTACGGCTATGACTATGACTACAACTATAACTACGGCTACAACTATGACTACAACTATGGCTATGACTATAACTACATCTACAGCTACGGCTACAACTACGACTACAACTACGGCTATGACTACAACTACGGCTACGTCTACAACTACAGCTACAGCTATGACTACAACTATGGCTATAAAATCTCCCTTTGAGCTCACTAATCCCTCAAAAATAATAATAAAGAAGGATAAATACTATCAAATACAACAGAACAGTGCATAGTGCAAATCTGCAAATACTATGAAGAATTAACAATTGTTTAGCAGTAAAATAATCATGTCTTCCAGCCTCTGAGCCAGCCAGACTCTCTCTCTCGTCACGGTCATCTTCTAAATGTAATGCAGAAGGCATTCGTTTAATAGCATAGCGTTAATGTTATAGTGTGTTTTACAGAGAAGCACATCGGCAGCGGGATAGCTACTAACCAGAGTTACCAGAGGTGATCTTAGCTTGGCTACTGCTGCTGGGTTGAGATCCATCAGTCCAAAGCATCAAAAACACGACACTCGTTAGCATGTTGTGTGTTCAAATGTTTCTCATGTTAGTCGTGTTCCCTCCCAACGCTGTTATCTCCACTTTACAATGACTGCTAGTTGCCTTGTTGCCATCTTTCTTTGGTGAAGTGAAGCCAAACTTTGGAGCGTTTGAACCTGGTGGGCGCCATTGTTGTTTACAACTGCAATGCTAACGTGCTAAACCGACGTAACTTAATCACGTAAGTGCTTTCTGGAATTGACTGTGCGTAACTTGCGTAAATTACGTGAGATTCGTGCTGGTTGGAATCGATAAGAGAATCGCTGGATAAACTGCCAAACAATTCCATGGAATTGAAACACATGGAACCCGTTCTCTACAGGAACCAGTTCTCTACAGGAACCAGTTCTCTACAGGAACCGGTTCTTGATTCCCAACCCTATTTACATGGGGAGTAATATGTCTTTAACCAAGCAGATTATCGTACTGAGGATGGATAGAAAAACAACAGTGAAGCTGGACTTTGGTGCTACCGGTCCCAGGCTGCACCATACTATTCTACATTCTCCTCTGACCTCTGACAACATCTTCTCCGTCTGGGACCATCCTCTGGAAACTCTGGAGATGGTTGTGGAGAAGATCCCAGTAGATCAGCAGCTTCTGGAACCCTCAGACCAACAACCAGGACACGTTCAGAGTCACTTCAGTCCTCTTTCTTCTCCATCCTGATGCTGGTTTGAACTTCAGCAGTCGTCTGGACCATGTCCACATGAATAAATGTGCCTGGTTGATAAGACATTTGTGATCACAAGCAGCTGGGCAGGTGGACATAACGAAGTGGATGCTGAGTGTATATTAACACGTGATGATTTTCTTTACCTGTTCCATGCAGTTTCATGTGGCTGGTACCCAGCTACAGCTGGTCATGTGTGGCATGTGTCAGGATCATGCCACGCACACGCCTCGCAGCCGATTTGAGTGAAGCCAGCCCATGAGGGCGTTGCCAGGAGTTTTAATGAGGTTAAAGTCACATGTTTGGAACCTTGTGCAGATGTTTGTTGATAAATGAACCTATTTTTTTTCTTGGTGAGCGGCCTCGACTGTCGGAGTTGCAGGGTACTGTCACCGTGATGTGACCGTACACTGTCACATCACATCACCTAACCCAAACCCTAGCCCCAACCCTAACCGTAACCCCTAACCCTAACCCCTAACCCAAACCCCAACCCTAACCCTAACCCTAACCCTAACCCCTAACCCTAACCCTAACCCTAACCCCTAACCCTAAAACAACATTTAAATATTTTGAATAATAGGAGTGGCAGTAGTGTCCTTTATAAACATTTTAAACGCCATGGCCAACGCAATGTTTTTAGCATGGGCCTGGAGAGCAATGCTGGTTGGACCACGGGGCGGAGGCGAGCGGCGGAAAGGAGGTGGATCCATCTAATACAAACTATGGACCCTACGGGCCTGAATGAAAAGTGTGGTTGATGGATTCGCCTCCTCTTAACATAAAATAGTTTTATTCATTCACTAGGAATGTACCCTCCCTGTTTCCTATCCTAGCGATAGGAGTGCCACATTAATAAATAAATAAATAAATAAATGTGGAAATAAAAAGAGAAATAAATAAATAAATAAATAAATGTGGAAATATAAAGAGAAATAAATAAATGTGGAAATATAAAGAGAAATAAATAAATGTGGAAATATAAAATAAATAAAATAAATAATAAATAAATAAATAAATAAATGTGGAAATATAAAGGGAATAAATGTGGAAATATAAAGGAAATAAATAATAATGTGGCCCTCTCCCGGGAAATAAATAAATAAATAAATGTGGAAATATAAAGAGAAATAAATAAATTAAATGAAATTCTCAGGTCAGCAGAATCTTTGAGACAAATCTCATATTAACATAACATATTCAAGGGCAGGACAGTTTATCCATGTACATGGAGGCAGGTTCTGTTCATTTAGCAGTGTCAGTGTTGTCTTTGAGTGGTTCTCCTGTTTAAATTACCACTACCTTTCATATGCCAATTTTACATCTCTTAGTAAAGTGGATAAAAAAATATTTAGATGCAATCAGTTAAATTACATTGAAGAATCAATTACATAATTAATGTACTTATTATATATTTAACAGAGTAACTAGTAATGTGTAATCTATTACTTTAAAAAAAAAAAAAAAAAACAACAATGCCATGTTACAGCCATGTAATTTTTTCTAATTAAGATGTTGCGATCACACAATATGAGATTTGAGATCTCAGGTCTGCTGACCTGAGAAATCAAAAAAATTTGCAAAAAGGCTTTTAAAAAAAGGGAAAATACTCAGATATAACCTTTTTGTAATACCACTTTGATTAGTGAATTGTACTTTTAATACATACTTTTTCCTCATGAGTACACACTGTAACTGATTAAGCTGATTTTGTAATATAATTACATAATCCTTTTACATGTAGCTTGTTACTCCTCAACCCATGATAACCTGCACAAGTTTCAGCTGTGGCTAGTATATGATGAATATATATTACACGTTATGTATTCATCATATACAGCATGTGAACTTGACAACCGTCTTCTACAGACTTGTGTATAAATCGAAAAAGCTTACTGATAACATGACATGGTAGAATTTTAGGCTGTGAATAAAGTACCTACCTCTTCAAGATTGTGCCACACAACCGGATCAATGTCTGTATCGATCAGTGCAGATATTTGCCCAAGACTTTCGCTGACATCTTCTACCATCCTCAGAATGTAGTCCGGCTGAACATTTTCATCCACACACCGAGCAATTCTTAAAAGTTCTTGTTGAACACCTCTCCTTAACTCCTCCACGTTTTCCATATTTACTTTTCCACCGTTATCAGTCAAACTACGTGAGTTGTCTGCACGTCCTCCTCAGCGCTGGTGAGCAGGGGCGCCGCTAGGGATTTTGGGCCCAATGAAAAGAATCTTTACCGGGCCCCCCAACACAGCGGCAAAATTTGTTGATGCTATTTTTGATCATCATTAGGGGCCTCTCTGGGCCCCCCTCAATCATGGGCCCCTATAATCCGTATCCTTTACCCCCCCTTTTCGGCACCCCAGCTGGTGACGTCAGGCTAAACGCTAGCATATATATCTATGAGTTAGCGCTCATACCGCCAGGCAGAAATCCAGTGATCAGGGAACGACTATCCATTTGATTGACAGCTCAGTCCACCAAGCTTTTGTCATTGCTTTATCCTTGTGTCACAGGAGTGCCAAAAAGGAAAAGCAAATGCAATACGAAAATTAAGGATGATTTTCCTTTTCATTTATTTATTTCTCTTTATATTTCCACATTTATTTATTTATTTATTTCCCTTTATATTTCCACATTTATTTATTTATTTCCTTTTATATGTCCACATATATTTATTTATATATTTATTTCTCTTTATATTTCCACATATATTTATTTATTTATTTATTTATTTCTCTTTATATTTCCATTTATTTATTTATTTATTTCTCTTTATATTTCCACATTTATTTATTTATTTCTCTTTATATTTCCACATTTATTTATTTATTTATTTATTTCTCTTTTTATTTCCACATTTATTTATTTATTTATTTATTTATTTATTTATTTATTAATGTGGCACTCCTATCGCTCCATAGTTTCTGGGGGGCCCCTACTAAACCATCATGAGCCTTTTAGAAGCACCCATCTAGTCACTGTTTTTCAGTTTAACGGTTTTATTTTATTATTTAGTTATTTATTTATTTACATATTTATTGTATATCAAATAGGATCAAGTTAATGCATCCCCTCAAACTTTTATATGACCTGGTCTTGAATGGATTATGTTTTTATTTTAATTATGTTTAAGTTTTATGCATGTTGTGTTTTGATTTTTTAACCAACAGGGGATGTATTACTTGTATTGTTTTAAAAGTTTTATCTATAGCACTTATCACAGTGACTGGATGGGACTTCCTCCACTAAAGAAAGATCCATTTTACCAGGGTGTATATATTGATTTTTACCACTAGTCTGGATGGGGTTTACGATTTTAATGATTTTAAAGTTTTTTTCTTACAGATACGTGGATCTTTTTTTCCCCAACTGGATCTATGAATGTTGTTCTTGTATGTCATTTTGTATTTTTAAATGAATGGTTTTATATTTTCTGCATGTTTTTTGTATATTTTTTTCCTCTTTTTAATATTATTATTATTAGCACTTATTTATCTTTTAGCACTTATTTTTGAGATTTATAATTCTAATAATTATATATATATTAATTTTAAATTGATTCAGAGGTTGGGAAACTAATATCTTAATGACATTTAAATTATTTGCCATTTACTCGAAACCCCACTCCACCACCCTGGTGTTATGGATCTTGGGGCCCTTGGTCATGGGAATTTTTTAGTAAATATATATCCCTGCTGCGCCTCTGCTCCTTGGCCTGACATGTATGTTATCCACTTTTAAATATATATTTTTTATTCTATTTTATTTCATTTTATTTCATGACATTATCCGCGAGAGCCCGTGCTTCCAGAGTTCTCCTTCGGGAGAACTGCGTTTTTCTCTTGACCTAACCCCTAACCCTAACCCCTAACCCAAACCCAGAACCCCAACCCTAACCCCAACCCTAACCCTAACCCTTACCCCTAACCCAAACCCAGAACCCCAACCCTAACCCCAACCCTAACCCTAACCCTTAACCCTAACCCTTACCCCTAACCCGTAACCCCAACCCTAACCCCAACCCTACCCACCCTAACCCCAACCCTAACCCCCCCCCTAACCCTAAACCCCCCAACCCTAACCCTAACCCCTAACCCCTAACCCCTAACCCCTAACCCGTAACCCTAACCCTTAAAACCATAACTAACCCCTAACCCCTAACCCCTAACCCTTAAGTGCGTGTGTTTGTGCTTTCTGTGTTCAGTCATTTGACATGAATGATTCATGAGGAGCTGCTGTTGATGTGTTAATGATCAACGCCTGGAGCATCTCTCTTCCTCTCCTCCTCTCTTCTCTCCCTCACTCTCTGACTCACTCTCTCTTTCTCTTCCCCCAGGTCTCTCCGTCTCTACCTGAACAGCTTGAATCAGGGTAATCAGGGCCAGAAAAACAGGACATGTCTATTCCTGCTGCCTCTTCCCTCTCCTCCTCTCACACCTTCTCTCATTTACTATCACTTTCTCTCTGTTCACTTGTTTCTTCTTGCCCCTGGTTTCACAGTAAGTTTCATGAGAGTAAAGTGAAAAGAGGCAGAACAAGCAGAGAGCTCTCACGTCCTGCTGTGTGGCAGTTGCTTGTTCAGCTGGTTGGTTAGTTTTTCAGATCAACAAGTAAGTGGGCATGTCATATTCACTGAGGTGAAGTTCTTTTTGGTCAGCTGGAGCTTCACTGTCAAGGAGATCCACATCTTATTGGCCTGAATGACACAAAAACAGAGCATCACGGCTGTGAAATCACTGGTAAGCTGGCACCGTGTTTACACTGGCACGGTTACGTTCATCTGTTGTTTATCTCCTTCTGGAGCTCATCTGTTCTCTTGCTTTTGACCTAAAAACAGACATATCTGTGGAGCAAGAAGTAAACTCAATTATTATCATTATTTTCAAAAGATCATCTTAATGTAATTGTAGCCTACAGCTCCCCTAGAGGCTGCAGTGTGAAGTGCAGTCATCATGTTAAAGGGCTGGCAGAGCCCTGGTTATTACTGATAGAGAGACTACGTCACACTTCAGTGGGTTTTCTATTTCCTTTACTGTTCTTCAGATTTTTGTGCAAGTAAAGCTGTCCAAACTGAAGGGAGTTATTTATTTCTAAAGAAGGGTTAGGGTTAGGACTGCTGCTGAGCCACCTGAGATGCCTCATTGGTTGTCCAGTCTTTTCTTCCTGTACTTGGTGACATCATCATGAAACTATCGTTGACTTTGCCCACCTTGAAAAATCAATGAGTTGCTGGCCGTTTGAAACCACTACAACCACATCATCCATGCATCCGTTGTACCTGTCATGGACGACTCCGGCATGATCCGCTGGTTGACCTGGCCCCGTGACCCAGGCTTTGGTTTGTCACCTGGTTATTCAAGACGAAAGTGTTCTGAAATATTTGTAGTCAAAGTTCGCTCATCTGGAGGGTCCAGCAGCTCTGGCTGATGATGATGCGCTAGAGGAAGTCCAGTGGACCATGTTTCAGACAACGCTGGCTAAAATAGTTTAAAATCGCTTAGGAAATGGTTTCAGTCATCCTCTACGAATTTATTATGATCCGTGCACCACATCAGTGGATTTATGCATATGAAACTGATTTACTGTTGCAGTTTTATGAATAAAAGGGGCTCCTGCTGCGGACTCATGATCTCCAGGGGCTTTGCAGACCTGCGCCTTTCTACGCTACAGCTTCCTCCAGGCAAAATGGACAGGATCGCCATCCGCGTCGCAGTCAGTGTTGACCTGTTCCCAGCCAGACTGAATGAAACATAAACTGGAATTTCTTGTGACGCTCAGCACGTCGACATTTCTTCCCGCTTGTGCAAGATCAGTATCTTCCGAATCAGTGGGAGTTTTGTTTCGTCGCATTCTCGACTGCATGTCTCCATATCCTCTAAAAGCTGTAAATGCAGCAGTAACGGCCGGTTTGGACCAGTGCTGCTAACTGGTGGACAGCATTTTCGTGGTACTCGAGCTTCCTCTGTTGTTGGGAAGTGTTTAAGCAGGTTCTGGGACAAAGATCATAGACGTACAGAGATGAATGTTAATGCCAGAGTCAAAACATCTTCTCATTTGGGATTTGGTCGATGTCATCTGGCTAAACAATGAAGGTAAAAGCTGTTGTTCTGTCTTTTGTTTTAAATGCAGAGAGGTTAGTTTCTCTAGAAACAGAGGATTAGCATCGAGGCACCAGATGAGATAATCATCACGGATGTGTGTGTTCTCTGTATTGTGTTCAGGTGTAATGTGTACTTCCTGTATTTCTTTCTTTGTGGAAAAAATAAACTCTGAGAGGCACTTATTTGAGAAGGCCATTTCCAACCCTTGAATTTTTTTATTTCTCATCCATTCTGCTGCTGTGTTTGGGATCGTTGTCCTGTCACATGACCAAGGTTCAGCCAAGCTTTAGCTGTTGGACAGATGGACTCTAATTTGTCTCTATTCTAGTATACAGAAGAGTCCAACTTTCCAACTTTTAAACTCAACTTCATTTGTAAAATGTCTATTACAATGCAAGTCGTCTCTAGGGGCTTTTCAGAGATCCAGATCATGACCCCCGAGCAAATACTATTCACTATAGTAATATTATTAAATCTTAATCAAGGAAACAGTGACGAGAAAAAAACTCCCCTTTACGAGGAAGAAACCTTGATCAGGACCTGGATCATCAGGGGGAACCTTATGAACAGATGTAGGCAGCAACGGTGAGGTGGTCAGAGGTTTAGACTGCAGGTCAGCATGTTTGTTAATATTCCAGAAACATCTATATAGACAGGTGGAGGTCAACGCTGGGATGACGTCTATATAGACAGGTGGAGGTCAACGCTGGGATGACGTCTATATAGACAGGTGGAGGTCAACGCTGGGATGACGTCTATATAGACAGGTGGAGGTCAACGCTGGGATGACGTCTATATAGACAGGTGGAGGTCAACGCTGGGATGACGTCTATATAGACAGGTGGAGGTCAACGCTGGGATGACATCTATATAGACAGGTGGAGGTCAACGCTGGGATGACATCTATATAGACAGGTGGAGGTCAACGCCCAAAGAAGTCCAGAATCATCCCTTGGGTATGATTCAAGTTCTGAATCGCTCCCAATTTCCGATCCATGTCTTCCAGTCTTTTGATCACGTTGTCAACTTTCTCACACACGTCCGGCGGGGTGGAAGTTTTCCTCGAATCCGAATTTATAGCCTCCGTGCGTTTAATTTTCCGATACACCAAGAATCCACCCGCGCCAATCAGTAGAAATCCTGTGATCATAAATCCAAAAATGAATGCGTCTTCGACATCCTCCACGTGCAGTGGGCCGAGACAATGAAGTTTCCATTTGCCCCAGGAGTCCATCACGTACCCCGCTGAGTGCGTACCCCCCGGGCACGAAGGCATCTATATAGACAGGTGGAGGTCAACGCTGGGATGACATCTATATAGACAGGTGGAGGTCAATGCTGGGATGACATCTATATAGACAGGTGGAGGTCAGTGCTGGGATGACATCTATATAGACAGGTGGAGGTCAACGCTGGGATGACATCTATATAGACAGGTGGAGGTCAACGCTGGGATGACATCTATATAGACAGGTGGAGGACAACGCTGGAATGACATCTATATAGACAGGTGGAGGTAAACGCTGGGATGACGTCTATATAGACAGGTGGAGGTAAACGCTGGGATGACATCTATATAGACAGGTGGAGGTAAATGCTGGGATGACGTCTATATAGACAGGTGGAGGTCAATGCTGGGATGACATCTATATAGACAGGTGGAGGTAAACGCTGGGATGACGTCTATATAGACAGGTGGAGGTCAACACTGCTGGATGACATCTATATAGACAGGTGGAGGTCAACGCTGGGATGACGTCTATATAGACAGGTGGAGGTCAACACTGGGATGACATCTATATAGACAGGTGGAGGTCAACGCTGGGATGACGTCTATATAGACAGGTGGAGGTCAACGCTGGGATGACATCTATATAGACAGGTGGAGGTCAACGCTGGGATGACGTCTATATAGACAGGTGGAGGTCAACGCTGGGATGACATCTATATAGACAGGTGGAGGTCAACGCTGGGATGACGTCTATATAGACAGGTGGAGGTCAATGCTGGGATGACATCTATATAGACAGGTGGAGGTCAAACGCTGGGATGACGTCTATATAGACAGGTGGAGGTCAATGCTGGGATGACATCTATATAGACAGGTGGAGGGAAACGCTGGGATGACGTCTATATAGACAGGTGGAGGTCAATGCTGGGATGACATCTATATAGACAGGTGGAGGTCAACGCTGGGATGACGTCTGTATAGACAGGTAGAGGTCAACGCTGGGATGACGTCTATATAGACAGGTGGAGGTCAACGCTGGGATGACATCTGTATAGACAGGTGGAGGTCAACGCTGGGATGACATCTATATAGACAGGTGGAGGTCAACGCTGGGATGACATCTATATAGACAGGTGGAGGTCAACGCTGGGATGACATCTATATAGACAGGTGGAGGTCAACGCTGGGATGACATCTATATAGACAGGTGGAGGTCAACGCTGGGATGACGTCTATATAGACAGGTGGAGGTCAACGCTGGGATGATGACATCTATATAGACAGGTGGAGGTCAAACGCTGGGATGACTATATAGACAGGTGGAGGTCAATGCTGGGATGATCTATATAGACAGGTGGGTCAATGCTGGGATGACATCTATAGGTGGAGGTCAACGCTGGGATGACATCTATATAGACAGGTGGAGGTCAACGCTGGGATGACGTCTATATAGACAGGTGGAGGTCAACGCTGGGATGACGTCTATATAGACAGGTGGAGGTCAACGCTGGGATGACGTCTATATAGACAGGTGGAGGTCAACGCTGGGATGACGTCTATATAGACAGGTGGAGGTCAACGCTGGGATGACGTCTATATAGACAGGTGGAGGTCAATGCTGGGATGACATCTATATAGACAGGTGGAGGTCAACGCTGGGATGACATCTATATAGACAGGTGGAGGTCAATGCTGGGATGACGTCTATATAGACAGGTGGAGGTCAACGCTGGGATGACGTCTATATAGACAGGTGGAGGTCAACGCTGGGATGACATCTATATAGACAGGTGGAGGTCAATGCTGGGATGACGTCTATATAGACAGGTGGAGGTCAACGCTGGGATGACGTCTATATAGACAGGTGGAGGTCAACGCTGGGATGACGTCTATATAGACAGGTGGAGGTCAATGCTGGGATGACATCTATATAGACAGGGTGGAGGTCAACGCTGGGATGACATCTATATAGACAGGTGGAGGTCAATGCTGGGATGATGTCTATATAGACAGGTGGAGGTCAACGCTGGGATGACGTCTATATAGACAGGTGGAGGTCAACGCTGGGATGACATCTATATAGACAGGTGGAGGTCAATGCTGGGATGACGTCTATATAGACAGGTGGAGGTCAACGCTGGGATGACATCTATATAGACAGGTGGAGGTCAACGCTGGGATGACATCTATATAGACAGGTGGAGGTCAACGCTGGGATGACGTCTATATAGACAGGTGGAGGTCAACGCTGGGATGACGTCTATATAGACAGGTGGAGGTCAACGCTGGGATGACATCTATATAGACAGGTGGAGGTCAACGCTGGGATGACGTCTATATAGACAGGTGGGGGTCAACGCTGGGATGACATCTATATAGACAGGTGGAGGTCAACGCTGGGATGACGTCTATATAGACAGGTGGAGGTCAACGCTGGGATGACATCTATATAGACAGGTGGAGGTCAACGCTGGGATGACGTCTATATAGACAGGTGGAGGTCAACGCTGGGATGACATCTATATAGACAGGTGGGAGGGAGGGAAACGCTGGGATGACGTCTATATAGACAGGTGGAGGTCAACGCTGGGATGACATCTATATAGACAGGTGGAGGTCAAACGCTGGGATGACGTCTATATAGACAGGTGGAGGTCAACGCTGGGATGACATCTATATAGACAGGTGGAGGTCATGACGTCTATATAGACAGGTGGAGGTCAACGCTGGGATGACATCTATATAGACAGGTGGAGGTCAACGCTGGGATGACGTCTATATAGACAGGTGGAGGTCAACGCTGGGATGACGTCTATATAGACAGGTGGAGGGTCAACGCTGGGATGACGTCTATATAGACAGGTGGAGGTCAACGCTGGGATGACATCTATATAGACAGGTGGAGGTCAATGCTGGGATGACATCTATATAGACAGGTGGAGGTCAACGCTGGGATGACATCTATATAGACAGGTGGAGGTCAACGCTGGGATGACATCTATATAGACAGGTGGAGGTCAATGCTGGGATGACGTCTATATAGACAGGTGGAGGGTCAACGCTGGGATGGGATGACATCTATATAGACAGGTGGAGGTCAACGCTGGGATGACGTCTATATAGACAGGTGGAGGTCAACGCTGGGATGACATCTATATAGACAGGTGGAGGTCAACGCTGGGATGACGTCTATATAGACAGGTGGAGGTCAATGCTGGGATGACATCTATATAGACAGGTGGAGGTCAACGCTGGGATGACGTCTATATAGACAGGTGGAGGTCAACGCTGGGATGACATCTATATAGACAGGTGGAGGTCAACGCTGGGATGACGTCTATATAGACAGGTGGAGGTCAACGCTGGGATGACGTCTATATAGACAGGTGGAGGTCAACGCTGGGATGACGTCTATATAGACAGGTGGAGGTCAATGCTGGGATGACATCTATATAGACAGGTGGAGGTCAAACGCTGGGATGACATCTATATAGACAGGTGGAGGTCAATGCTGGGATGACGTCTATATAGACAGGTGGAGGTCAACGCTGGGATGACGTCTATATAGACAGGTGGAGGTCAACGCTGGGATGACGTCTATATAGACAGGTGGAGGTCAACGCTGGGATGACGTCTATATAGACAGGTGGAGGTCAACGCTGGGATGACATCTATATAGACAGGTGGAGGTCAACGCTGGGATGACGTCTATATAGACAGGTGGAGGTCAACGCTGGGATGACGTCTATATAGACAGGTGGAGGTCAACGCTGGGATGACGTCTATATAGACAGGTGGAGGTCAACGCTGGGATGACATCTATATAGACAGGTGGAGGTCAATGCTGGGATGACGTCTATATAGACAGGTGGAGGTCAACGCTGGGATGACGTCTATATAGACAGGTGGAGGTCAACGCTGGGATGACATCTATATATAGACAGGTGGAGGTCAATGCTGGGATGACGTCTATATAGACAGGTGGAGGTCAACGCTGGGATGACGTCTATATAGACAGGTGGAGGTCAACGCTGGGATGACGTCTATATAGACAGGTGGAGGTCAACGCTGGGATGACATCTATATAGACAGGTGGAGGTCAATGCTGGGATGACATCTATATAGACAGGTGGAGGTCAACGCTGGGATGACATCTATATAGACAGGTGGAGGTCAACGCTGGGATGACATCTATATAGACAGGTGGAGGTAAACGCTGGGATGACGTCTATATAGACAGGTGGAGGTCAATGCTGGGATGACGTCTATATAGACAGGTGGAGGTCAACGCTGGGATGACATCTATATAGACAGGTGGAGGTCAACGCTGGGATGACGTCTATATAGACAGGTGGAGGTCAATGCTGGGATGACATCTATATAGACAGGTGGAGGTCAACGCTGGGATGACATCTATATAGACAGGTGGAGGGCAACGCTGGGATGACGTCTATATAGACAGGTGGAGGTCAACGCTGGGATGACGTCTATATAGACAGGTGGAGGTCAACGCTGGGATGACGTCTATATAGACAGGTGGAGGTCAATGCTGGGATGACGTCTATATAGACAGGTGGAGGTCAACGCTGGGATGACATCTATATAGACAGGTGGAGGTCAACGCTGGGATGACATCTATATAGACAGGTGGAGGTCAATGCTGGGATGACGTCTATATAGACAGGTGGAGGTCAATGCTGGGATGACGTCTATATAGACAGGTGGAGGTCAACGCTGGGATGACGTCTATATAGACAGGTGGAGGTCAACGCTGGGGATGACGTCTATATAGACAGGTGGAGGTCAACGCTGGGATGACATCTATATAGACAGGTGGAGGTCAACGCTGGGATGACGTCTATATAGACAGGTGGAGGTAACGCTGGGATGACGTCTATATAGACAGGTGGAGGTCAACGCTGGGATGACGTCTATATAGACAGGTGGAGGTCAACGCTGGGATGACATCTATATAGACAGGTGGAGGTCAATGCTGGGATGACGTCTATATAGACAGGTGGAGGTCAACGCTGGGATGACGTCTATATAGACAGGTGGAGGTCAACGCTGGGATGACGTCTATATAGACAGGTGGAGGTCAACGCTGGGATGACGTCTATATAGACAGGTGGAGGTCAACGCTGGGATGACATCTATATAGACAGGTGGAGGTCAACGCTGGGATGACGTCTATATAGACAGGTGGAGGTCAACGCTGGGGATGACATCTATATAGACAGGTGGAGGTCAAACGCTGGGATGACGTCTATATAGACAGGTGGAGGTCAACGCTGGGATGACATCTATATAGACAGGTGGAGGTCAACGCTGGGATGACGTCTATATATAGACAGGTGGAGGTCAATGCTGGGATGACATCTATATAGACAGGTGGAGGTCAACGCTGGGATGACGTCTATATAGACAGGTGGAGGTCAATGCTGGGATGACGTCTATATAGACAGGTGGAGGTCAACGCTGGGATGACGTCTATATAGACAGGTGGAGGTCAACGCTGGGATGACGTCTATATAGACAGGTGGAGGTCAACGCTGGGATGACATCTATATAGACAGGTGGAGGTCAACGCTGGGATGACGTCTATATAGACAGGTGGAGGTCAACGCTGGGATGACGTCTATATAGACAGGTGGAGGTCAACGCTGGGATGACGTCTATATAGAAGACAGGGGATGGACTCTATATAGGGTGGAGGTCAACGCTGGGATGACGTCTATATAGACAGGTGGAGGTCAATGCTGGGATGACGTCTATATAGACAGGTGGAGGTCAACGCTGGGATGACGTCTATATAGACAGGTGGAGGTCAACGCTGGGATGACATCTATATAGACAGGTGGAGGTCAACGCTGGGATGACGTCTATATAGACAGGTGGAGGTCAAACGCTGGGATGACACGTCTATATAGACAGGTGGAGGTCAACGCTGGGATGACGTCTATATAGACAGGTGGAGGTCAACGCTGGGATGACATCTATATAGACAGGTGGAGGTCAACGCTGGGATGACATCTATATAGACAGGTGGAGGTCAACGCTGGGATGACGTCTATATAGACAGGTGGAGGTCAACGCTGGGATGACGTCTATATAGACAGGTGGAGGTCAACGCTGGGATGACGTCTATATAGACAGGTGGAGGTCAATGCTGGGATGACGTCTATATAGACAGGTGGAGGTCAACGCTGGGATGACATCTATATAGACAGGTGGAGGTCAACGCTGGGATGACGTCTATATAGACAGGTGGAGGTCAACGCTGGGATGACGTCTATATAGACAGGTGGAGGTCAATGCTGGGATGACGTCTATATAGACAGGTGGAGGTCAACGCTGGGGGGATGAATGACATATATAGACTGGAGGTCAACGCTGGGATGACGTCTATATAGACAGGTGGAGGTCAACGCTGGGATGACATCTATATAGACAGGTGGAGGTCAACGCTGGGATGACGTCTATATAGACAGGTGGAGGTCAACGCTGGGATGACATCTATATAGACAGGGTGGAGGTCAACGCTGGGATGACGTCTATATAGACAGGTGGAGGTCAACGCTGGGATGACGTCTATATAGACAGGTGGAGGTCAACGCTGGGATGACGTCTATATAGACAGGTGGAGGTCAACGCTGGGATGACGTCTATATAGACAGGTGGAGGTCAACGCTGGGATGACGTCTATATAGACAGGTGGAGGTCAACGCTGGGATGACGTCTATATAGACAGGTGGAGGTCAACGCTGGGATGACGTCTATATAGACAGGTGGAGGTCAACGCTGGGATGACGTCTATATAGACAGGTGGAGGTCAACGCTGGGATGACATCTATATAGACAGGTGGAGGTCAATGCTGGGATGACGTCTATATAGACAGGTGGAGGTCAACGCTGGGATGACGTCTATATAGACAGGTGGAGGTCAACGCTGGGATGACGTCTATATAGACAGGTGGAGGTCAACGCTGGGATGACGTCTATATAGACAGGTGGAGGTCAACGCTGGGATGACATCTATATAGACAGGTGGAGGTCAGGTCAATGCTGGGATGACATCTATATAGACAGGTGGAGGTCAACGCTGGGATGACGTCTATATAGACAGGTGGAGGTCAACGCTGGGATGACGTCTATATAGACAGGTGGAGGTCAAACGCTGGGATGACATCTATATAGACAGGTGGAGGTCAACGCTGGGATGACATCTATATAGACAGGTGGAGGTCAATGCTGGGATGACATCTATATAGACAGGTGGAGGTCAACGCTGGGATGACGTCTATATAGACAGGTGGAGGTCAACGCTGGGATGACGTCTATATAGACAGGTGGAGGTCAACGCTGGGGATGACGTATATAGACAGGTGGAGGTCAATGCTGGGATGACATCTATATAGACAGGTGGAGGTCAACGCTGGGATGACGTCTATATAGACAGGTGGAGGTCAACGCTGGGATGACGTCTATAGACAGGTGGAGGTCAACGCTGGGATCTATATAGACAGGTGGAGGTCAACGCTGGGATGACGTCTATATAGACAGGTGGAGGTCAACGCTGGGATGACGTCTATATAGACAGGTGGAGGTCAACGCTGGGATGACGTCTATATAGACAGGTGGAGGTCAACGCTGGGATGACATCTATATAGACAGGTGGAGGTCAACGCTGGGATGACGTCTATATAGACAGGTGGAGGTCAACGCTGGGATGACGTCTATATAGACAGGTGGAGGTCAACGCTGGGATGACGTCTATATAGACAGGTGGAGGTCAACGCTGGGATGACATCTATATAGACAGGTGGAGGTCAACGCTGGGATGACGTCTATATAGACAGGTGGAGGTCAACGCTGGGATGACGTCTATATAGACAGGTGGAGGTCAACGCTGGGATGACGTCTATATAGACAGGTGGAGGTCAATGCTGGGATGACGTCTATATAGACAGGTGGAGGTCAACGCTGGGATGACATCTATATAGACAGGTGGAGGTCAATGCTGGGATGACGTCTATATAGACAGGTGGAGGTCAAATGCTGGGATGACGTCTATATAGACAGGTGGAGGGTCAACGCTGGGATGACATCTATATAGACAGGTGGAGGTCAACGCTGGGATGACGTCTATATAGACAGGTGGAGGTCAACGCTGGGATGACATCTATATAGACAGGTGGAGGTCAACGCTGGGATGACGTCTATATAGACAGGTGGAGGTCAACGCTGGGATGACGTCTATATAGACAGGTGGAGGTCAACGCTGGGATGACATCTATATAGACAGGTGGAGGTCAACGCTGGGATGACATCTATATAGACAGGTGGAGGTCAATGCTGGGATGACATCTATATAGACAGGTGGAGGTCAACGCTGGGATGACGTCTATATAGACAGGTGGAGGTCAACGCTGGGATGACATCTATATAGACAGGTGGAGGTCAACGCTGGGATGACGTCTATATAGACAGGTGGAGGTCAACGCTGGGATGACGTCTATATAGACAGGTGGAGGGCAACGCTGGGATGACGTCTATATAGACAGGTGGAGGTCAACGCTGGGATGATGACGTCTATATAGACAGGTGGAGGTCAACGCTGGGATGACGTCTATATAGACAGGTGGAGGTCAACGCTGGGGATGACGTCTATATAGACAGGTGGAGGTCAATGCTGGGATGACGTCTATATAGACAGGTGGAGGTCAACGCTGGGGATGACGTCTATATAGACAGGTGGAGGTCAACGCTGGGATGACATCTATATAGACAGGTGGAGGTCAACGCTGGGATGACGTCTATATAGACAGGTGGAGGTCAACGCTGGGATGACGTCTATATAGACAGGTGGAGGTCAACGCTGGGATGACGTCTATATAGACAGGTGGAGGTCAACGCTGGGATGACGTCTATATAGACAGGTGGAGGTCAACGCTGGGATGACGTCTATATAGACAGGTGGAGGTCAACGCTGGGATGACGTCTATATAGACAGGTGGAGGTCAATGCTGGGATGACATCTATATAGACAGGTGGAGGTCAACGCTGGGATGACGTCTATATAGACAGGTGGAGGTCAACGCTGGGATGACGTACATATAGACAGGTGGAGGTAAATGCTGGGATGACGTCTATAGACAGGTGGAGGTCAACGCTGGGATGACATCTATATAGACAGGTGGAGGTCAACGCTGGGATGACGTCTATATAGACAGGTGGAGGTCAACGCTGGGATGACATCTATATAGACAGGTGGAGGTAAACGCTGGGATGGTGGGATGACGTCTATATAGACAGGTGGAGGTCAACGCTGGGATGACATCTATATAGACAGGTGGAGGTCAACGCTGGGATGACGTCTATATAGACAGGTGGAGGTCAACGCTGGGATGACATCTATATAGACAGGTGGAGGTCAACGCTGGGATGACGTCTATATAGACAGGTGGAGGTCAACGCTGGGATGACGTCTATATAGACAGGTGGAGGTCAATGCTGGGATGACATCTATATAGACAGGTGGAGGTCAACGCTGGGATGATGTCTATATAGACAGGTGGAGGTCAACGCTGGGATGACGTCTATATAGACAGGTGGAGGTCAACGCTGGGATGATGTCTATATAGACAGGGTGGAGGTCAACGCTGGGGATGACATCTATATAGACAGGTGGAGGTCAACGCTGGGATGACATCTATATAGACAGGTGGAGGTCAACGCTGGGATGACATCTATATAGACAGGTGGAGGTCAACGCTGGGATGACGTCTATATAGACAGGTGGAGGTCAACGCTGGGATGACATCTATATAGACAGGTGGAGGTCAAATGCTGGGATGACGTCTATATAGACAGGTGGAGGTCAACGCTGGGATGACGTCTATATAGACAGGTGGAGGTCAACGCTGGGATGACGTCTATATAGACAGGTGGAGGTCAACGCTGGGATGACGTCTATATAGACAGGTGGAGGTCAACGCTGGGATGACATCTATATAGACAGGTGGAGGTCAATGCTGGGATGACATCTATATAGACAGGTGGAGGTCAACGCTGGGATGACATCTATATAGACAGGTGGAGGTCAACATGCTGGGATGACGTCTATATAGACAGGTGGAGGTCAACGCTGGGATGACGTCTATATAGACAGGTGGAGGTCAACGCTGGGATGACGTCTATATAGACAGGTGAGAGTCAACGCTGGGATGACGTCTATATAGACAGGTGGAGGTCAACGCTGGGATGGGATGACGTCTATATAGACAGGGTGGAGGTCAACGCTGGGATGACGTCTATATAGACAGGTGGAGGTCAATGCTGGGATGACATCTATATAGACAGGTGGAGGTCAATGCTGGGATGACATCTATATAGACAGGTGGAGGTCAACGCTGGGATGACATCTATATAGACAGGTGGAGGTCAACGCTGGGATGATGACGTCTATATAGACAGGTGGAGGTCAACGCTGGGATGACATCTATATAGACAGGTGGAGGTCAACGCTGGGATGACATCTATATAGGGGATGAGTCTATATAGACAGTGGAGGTCAACGCTGGGATGACGTCTATATAGACATAGACAGGTGGAGGTCAACGCTGGGATGACGTCTATATAGACAGGTGGAGGTCAATGCTGGGATGACATATATAGACAGGGGAGGTCAATGGGATGACGTCTATATAGACAGGTGGAGGTCAACGCTGGGATGACGTCTATATAGACAGGTGGAGGTCAACGCTGGGATGACGTCTATATAGACAGGTGGAGGTCAACGCTGGGATGACATCTATATAGAGACAGGGGGAGGTCAATGCTGGGATGACATCTATATAGACAGGTGGAGGTCAACGCTGGGATGACATCTATATAATAGACAGGTGGAGGTCAACGCTGGGATGACGTCTATATAGACAGGTGGAGGTCAACGCTGGGATGACATCTATATAGACAGGTGGAGGTCAACGCTGGGATGACATCTATATAGACAGGTGGAGGTCAACGCTGGGATGACGTCTATATAGACAGGTGGAGGTCAACGCTGGGATGACATCTATATAGACAGGTGGAGGTCAACGCTGGGATGACGTCTATATAGACAGCTGGAGGAGGTCAACGCTGGGATGACGTCTATATAGACAGGTGGAGGTCAACGCTGGGATGACATCTATATAGACAGGTGGAGGTCAATGCTGGGATGACTAGATGGATCAACTGGGATGATCTATATAGACAGGTGGAGGTAAACGCTGGGATGACGTCTATAGAGGTGGACAGGTGGAATGCTGGATGACATCTATATAGACAGGTGGAGGTCAACGCTGGGATGACGTCTATATAGACAGGTGGAGGTCAACGCTGGGATGACGTCTATATAGACAGGTGGAGGTCAACGCTGGGGGATGACGTCTATATAGACAGGTGGAGGTCAAACGCTGGGATGACGTCTATATAGACAGGTGGAGGTCAACGCTGGGATGACGTCTATATAGACAGGTGGAGGTCAACGCTGGGATGACATCTATATAGACAGGTGGAGGTCAACGCTGGGATGACGTCTATATAGACAGGTGGAGGTCAACGCTGGGGATGACATCTATATAGACAGGTGGAGGTCAACGCTGGGATGACGTCTATATAGACAGGTGGAGGTCAACGCTGGGATGACGTCTATATAGACAGGTGGAGGTCAACGCTGGGATGACATCTATATAGACAGGTGGAGGTCAACGCTGGGATGACGTCTATATAGACAGGTGGAGGTCAACGCTGGGATGACGTCTATATAGACAGGTGGAGGTCAATGCTGGGATGACATCTATATAGACAGGTGGAGGTCAACGCTGGGATGACGTCTATATAGACAGGTGGAGGGTCAACGCTGGGATGACATCTATATAGACAGGTGGAGGTCAACGGGGATATATACAGGTGGAGGTCAATGCTGGGATGACATCTATATAGACAGGTGGAGGTCAATGCTGGGATGACATCTATATAGACAGGTGGAGGTAAACGCTGGGATGACATCTATATAGACAGGTGGAGGTCAACGCTGGGATGACGTCTATATAGACAGGTGGAGGTCAACGCTGGGATGACGTCTATATAGACAGGTGGAGGTCAACGCTGGGATGACGTCTATATAGACAGGTGGAGGTCAACGCTGGGATGACGTCTATATAGACAGGTGGAGGTCAACGCTGGGATGACATCTATATAGACAGGTGGAGGTGAGGGTCAACGCTGGGATGACGTCTATATAGACAGGTGGAGGGTCAACGCTGGGATGACGTCTATATAGACAGGTGGAGGTCAACGCTGGGATGACATCTATATAGACAGGTGGAGGTCAACGCTGGGGATGACGTCTATATAGACAGGTGGAGGTCAACGCTGGGATGACATCTATATAGACAGGTGGAGGTCAATGCTGGGATGACATCTATATAGACAGGTGGAGGTCAACGCTGGGATGACGTCTATATAGACAGGTGGAGGTCAACGCTGGGATGACGTCTATATAGACAGGTGGAGGTCAACGCTGGGATGACATCTATATAGACAGGTGGAGGTCAGGTCAACGCTGGGATGACGTCTATATAGACAGGTGGAGGAGGTCAACGCTGGGATGACGTCTATATAGACAGGTGGAGGTCAACGGTGGCTGGGATGACGTCTATATAGACAGGTGGAGGTCAACGCTGGGATGACATCTATATAGACAGGTGGAGGTCAACGCTGGGATGACGTCTATATAGACAGGTGGAGGTCAACGCTGGGATGACATCTATATAGACAGGTGGAGGTCAACGCTGGGATGACGTCTATATAGACAGGTGGAGGTCAATGCTGGGATGACATCTATATAGACAGGTGGAGGTCAACGCTGGGATGACATCTATAGACAGGTGGAGGTCAACGCTGGGATGACGTCTATATAGACAGGTGGAGGTCAACGCTGGGATGACGACATCTATATAGACAGGTGGAGGTCAATGCTGGGATGACATCTATATAGACAGGTGGAGGTCAACGCTGGGATGACGTCATATAGACAGGTGGAGGTCAACGCTGGGATGACATCTATATAGACAGGTGGAGGTCAACGCTGGGATGACATCTATATAGACAGGTGGAGGTCAACGCTGGGATGACGTCTATATAGACAGGTGGAGGTCAACGCTGGGATGACGTCTATATAGACAGGTGGAGGTCAACGCTGGGTGGGATGACGTCTATATAGACAGGTGGAGGTCAACGCTGGGATGACGTCTATATAGACAGGTGGAGGTCAACGCTGGGATGACATCTATATAGACAGGTGGAGGTCAACGCTGGGATGACATCTATATAGACAGGTGGAGGTCAACGCTGGGATGACTTCTATATAGACAGGTGGAGGTCAACGCTGGGATGACGTCTATATAGACAGGTGGAGGTCAACGCTGGGATGACGTCTATATAGACAGGTGGAGGTCAACGCTGGGATGACGTCTATATAGACAGGTGGAGGTCAATGCTGGGATGACATCTATATAGACAGGTGGAGGTCAACGCTGGGATGACGTCTATATAGACAGGTGGAGGTCAACGCTGGGATGACATCTATATAGACAGGTGGAGGTCAACGCTGGGATGACGTCTATATAGACAGGTGGAGGTCAACGCTGGGATGACGTCTATATAGACAGGTGGAGGTCAACGCTGGGATGACATCTATATAGACAGGTGGAGGTCAATGCTGGGATGACATCTATATAGACAGGTGGAGGTCAACGCTGGGATGACGTCTATATAGACAGGTGGAGGTCAACGCTGGGATGATGACATCTATATAGACAGGTGGAGGTCAACGCTGGGATGACATCTATATAGACAGGTGGAGGTCAACGCTGGGATGACGTCTATATAGACAGGTGGAGGTCAACGCTGGGATGACGTCTATATAGACAGGTGGAGGTCAACGCTGGGATGACATCTATATAGACAGGTGGAGGTCAACGCTGGGATGACATCTATATAGACAGGTGGAGGTCAACGCTGGGATGACATCTATATAGACAGGTGGAGGTCAACGCTGGGATGACGTCTATATAGACAGGTGGAGGTCAACGCTGGGATGACATCTATATAGACAGGTGGAGGTCAACGCTGGGATGACGTCTATATAGACAGGTGGAGGTCAACGCTGGGATGACGTCTATATAGACAGGTGGAGGTGGAGGTCAACGCTGGGATGACGTCTATATAGACAGGTGGAGGTCAACGCTGGGATGACGTCTATATAGACAGGTGGAGGTCAACGCTGGGATGACATCTATATAGACAGGTGGAGGTCAACGCTGGGATGACGTCTATATAGACAGGTGGAGGTCAACGCTGGGATGACGTCTATATAGACAGGTGGAGGTCAACGCTGGGATGACGTCTATATAGACAGGTGGAGGTCAACGCTGGGATGACGTCTATATAGACAGGTGGAGGGCAACGCTGGGATGACGTCTATATAGACAGGTGGAGGTCAACGCTGGGATGACGTCTATATAGACAGGTGGAGGTCAACGCTGGGATGACGTCTATATAGACAGGTGGAGGTCAATGCTGGGATGACGTCTATATAGACAGGTGGAGGTCAACGCTGGGATGACATCTATATAGACAGGTGGAGGTCAACGCTGGGACTGGGATGACGTCTATATAGACAGGTGGAGGTCAACGCTGGGATGACGTCTATATAGACAGGTGGAGGTCAACGCTGCTGGGATGACGTCTATATAGACAGGTGGAGGTCAACGCTGGGATGACGTCTATATAGACAGGTGGAGGTCAACGCTGGGATGACGTCTATATAGACAGGTGGAGGTCAATGCTGGGATGACGTCTATATAGACAGGTGGAGGTCAACGCTGGGATGACGTCTATATAGACAGGTGGAGGTCAACGCTGGGATGACGTCTATATAGACAGGTGGAGGTCAACGCTGGGATGACGTCTATATAGACAGGTGGAGGTCAATGCTGGGATGACATCTATATAGACAGGTGGAGGTCAACGCTGGGATGACGTCTATATAGACAGGTGGAGGTCAACGCTGGGATGACATCTATATAGACAGGTGGAGGTCAAACGCTGGGATGACGTCTATATAGACAGGTGGAGGTCAACGCTGGGATGACATCTATATAGACAGGTGGAGGTCAACGCTGGGATGACGTCTATATAGACAGGTGGAGGTCAACGCTGGGATGACATCTATATAGACAGGGTGGAGGTCAAACGCTGGGATGACGTCTATATAGACAGGTGGAGGTCAACGCTGGGATGACATCTATATAGACA
>JAGFBZ010000866.1:0-180000 GCA_018398805.1 Hirundichthys speculiger
GTAGTGTTGAGGCTTCAACGCTAGTGGTTTAAAAAGTGAAGTAGTACAGTTTTCTATTGATGTGAACTACTGAAAGAAAGTGGAAAGCTTGGTAAAGCTACTTTGTTTTCGACAAATTGCTAAAAATGAACTAATTTTGTGTCCCGCTATCGTAGCTGCTAACCATTCAGCTACATGCTGTGCTTGGTTTGTTACTTTGCCTTCATCACTTTATTACAGGTTTCTGTCCGTTTAAGTGTTTACTCGTGTTTATCAGGCGTTTATCAGGTTGGGTATAAAGGTGTGTGCGTGATAACACACATGCGGGTGCGTGCTAATGGAAGTTTGAGCTCATTTCTGGTCTGAGCGTAATATCCGAAAAACGCCTAGAGGCAGTTTGTATTGTAATAGACGCTGTACTAATAAAGTTTAATTGAACTGAGAATTCTGCCAATAATGTTTGAACTATTAATTAATATATGTATGTTTAAAAAAAAATAATAAGCGATTAAGTGTGTCAGTATTTTGTATAAAAGTTATAAATGACAAATTACATAATAATTGCACGTTTTTCTTTAAGTTTTGACTTATACGAAATTGACTGAAAACCGCATAATTTAACTGTCACAGTGTTACTGTAAACTTGTATTTCAAATTCTGGGAACCAGACATAGTTTAGCTTTTTGAGATTTGAGTAAATTCAGAAGGGGAAAAAAGTAGTAAAAGTAGAAGCACAGTTTGATATGTTGTCTTGTATTTCAGATGGTGACTTAAGCTATTTATGGATTATTTAAGACTTTGGTGAAATCAGTAATGATTTCCTGACTCTTAACTACCTCTTTCTTTCCTTCTGCTTCCACTGTAGCTCTCTAACAGAAAGGACAACCCTCGTCCTCTGGCTTGATGGTGATAGTGAAGGATTTTGGACGGGTATGCAGTAATTCATATTTTCCCTACACTTGGATCCTCTTCCACTGTGAGGTTTTATTGTCAGTGTTGCCATGAACTTTCATGCAAATCTTCTTATTATATGAGAATCTTGATGGGGACTGAAACTTAAATTACATTGACCTCATAACTCTAAATTAGTCACTTGCTTTTTGTAATAGAGATTGTTCTTGAACACAAATGAAACAGCACACAGTCAGCTCACAATGCAACTTTCAGTAGTTTAAACAGGTTAGACTGACATTTTACATAATCAGGCTTTGTATGTCTAAGTATTGACTTTATTTTGTTCCTGAGCATTTTAATCTTTAGCTTGGTATTTGTTTTCCCACTTGGTTGACATTCACAGAAAGGTGGTTGAATTAAAGAGGAAATACACTTAAATGTACTGTAATTGTAAATCTTGCAAAAGGATAAATCTTTATTCTTAACTGCAGGATATTGTTGTCTTTCCTGAAAATGTTGTTTTTTTTTTCCAGCTGCCATGACGATAGTAATTGGGTTTGAAGGCAGTGCCAACAAGATTGGGATTGGCATCATCAGGGATGGCGAAGTGCTTTCCAATCCCAGAAGGACGTATATTACTCCTCCTGGTCATGGCAAGTTTCTTTTACTGTCTTTTTTTTTTTCAAAACATGTCTTAACGTTTGTGTAACGCTGACAGCGTGTTGATGTACACGTCAGGGTTCATGCCAAGCGAGACGGCCAGGCACCATCGTGCAGTCGTACTGACGGTGCTGAAGGAGGCGCTGGAGCAAGCGGGGCTGAAACCAGCAGACATCGACTGCGTGGCGTACACCAAAGGTAACAAAACCCAGAGTCCTGCTTTCAGAGAATCACACCTGAGCCACCACCTGAAGGAACTGGAACTGTTCTGCTTCAAAACCTCTTTCTATGGCCGATGCTGAGTTTTAGAGATTATAAGACTGTGATTGGACCATAGAAATCCCATCTTTCGTTAAATGAATTCTTTGAGTCAGTGTTTCCGCTAGAAAAAATTGGCACCGGGCAATGTGACCGGCAGGTTTTCAATTTACCGGACAAATGTTTGAAATTCCGGTAACATAGGCTGTATGAATTTATTGAGGTTAAAAATAAATCATATGCAGTAGTACGATATCAATGCAAGTCATTTAATAGTATTTTTATTGAAAAACAGGCTATTTCAAATAAAATAAGTCCGTCAATTCACTCACGAGCATAACTTCAAAAAATAAATAAATATTGCAGTAGCTTGCGCGCTTTATGTTCATGAATGAACATAAAAAGATGAAGGCCTATATACTCTAAGATAAAACAATTTGCAAACAAATAAAAAACACATCTGGAATGGCAAATAACATTTTAATAACGTGCCCATGCTGCCAACTTGAACTATTACCCATTTTATTACAACTGAAATTGTGCTTGGGAGTATTTTCACCGGATATTTTGACCGGTGTTAGGGACCAAGCAGTCAGCAAGGAGGAAAACAGTTTTGATTGAAAAAAATTGATTTATTTACTCCAAAAAATATATGCAAAACCAAGAACTTATTATCTAAGTTTATAAAAGAGGTCAACAAAATAGAATTACACTGAAACTACTAACAACTTAACAAGATACCAACTAAACAAAACAGACCCACCTATAATGACACAGAAGGGAACATATATAGTGGCTTGGCCAAACCAAATAACACACAAGGGGAAAACAAAATGGACAACAAGTACAAATAATACAAAAGGAAACTAACTAAACCTCAAATCCCCCTCTAACATAACAGCACATAGTATGGCTTAATGGGCATGCCACAGGATTTAGCAGTCCTCCACCCTTGGCCACGCCTTTTGCCTCACCAGGAAAGGTATCTCCTCCACCAGCACGGTAACTCAAAACAAGGAAATAAAGATTAATATAACAGAAAAAAAATGAACTCTAACCTTACAGTGAAGAAACATGTGCACTCTATTTAAACAGTGTAAGGTTACAAACAAACAAATTATATATCAAATAAACGTTAATGTTTTAACTGAATTGTTTGGGGTGTGGCTGACGGCAAATAAAATGAAACTGTGTGCTTAAAGTAATGAGGGCCTAGTGTGTAGGATACTACCCTTCAACTGGCCTGTGTGGCTGTGGCCATCACAACCGGAGAGATTATAAAATACCGGACTTCGGCATATTTTACCGGACAACGGAAACCCTGGTTTGACTGTTCCCAGCAGGGTTTCCGTTGTCCGGTAATTGCCGGACTTTGTCCGTTAAAAATATGCGGAAGTCCGGGATTTTATAATCTCTCCGGTCTCAAAATGTCCGGTGAAAATACTCCTCCCAAGCACAATTTTAGTTGTAATAAAATGGGTTATTTCCACATAATTTTATGAAAAACGCCTCGGGATTCTCCCAGAGGAGCTGGTGGAAGCGGCCGGGGGGAGGGAGGTCTGCTGAAGCAGCCACGACCCGACTTCGGATAAGCGGAAGCTAATGGATGGATGGATGGATGGATGGATGGATTTTATGAAAAAACATATACTTTTTTTTACTAATGAGTAGTGTGTGAGGACGAGTCGGCTCCAGCCACAGCTCCACTCATTGATGCCACAGGTGCACAGAGACGCATCTCCGTAATGACAGCGCTCCGCGGTTATGGAGGCTTGAACTTCTCAACGTCCTGTGAAGTTCTCATTCGGGATTTCAGTGAAATCTACCCCGAGTGGCTCAACTGGCCCAGATAGCCTGCTGATCCCTGTCTCCAGTGTGCCAGCAGAGAGAGGTTTCCCTCTGCAGAACCGCATTAAAACAGCGCAGCGGAGTCAGAAGAGCGCAGCTTCTACAATATTTATTTATTTATTTTTTTAAGTTACGCTCGTGAGTCAATTGACGGGACTTATTTTATTTGAAATAGCCTGTTTTTCAATAAAAAACACTATTAAATGACTTGCATTGATATCGTACTACTGCATATGATTTATTTTTAACCTCAATAAATTCATATAGCCTATGTGACCGGAATTTCAAACATTTGTCCGGTAAATTGAAAACCTGCCGGTCACATTGTCCGGTGCCAATTTTTTCTAGCGGAAACACTGGTTCCCAGGTCTGTTAGAAAGGCTCATCCAGACCTCAGAGTTTAGGGAGGATGTTTCCATGTCTCACATGAGTGAGAACTCGGTTGGGTTTAGGTTTGCTTGATTATGTATCATCCTATTACTTGTTTGAGTCTGTATGTTCCTTTATAATTCTGTATTTTCCTACTATGACTCATTCAGACGTTTGTTCCAGACTAAAAGTCTTGCGGATTAGAATCACATTAGTGTCATTGAACCGATATTAGAAACTGCTCTGTTTTGAAGGTATTATACTCTGATATATGGACGACTTTCAGCACATCTGTCAGTTGTAAAGGCTGAACCTGACAGGTGCTCAGCGTCCTCGGTGTCTGGTTTTATCTCCCGCCACAGGTCCAGGTATGGGTGCTCCTCTGGTAACCGTAGCGATAGTTGCACGCACAGTTTCCCAGCTCTGGGGGAAGCCCCTGCTGGGAGTCAACCACTGTATCGGACACATCGAGATGGGCCGACTCATCACCGAGGCAAACAACCCCACTGTGCTTTATGTTAGTGGGGGCAACACGCAGGTTGGTTTCTGCACGTCAGCCTCACAAATCTGCACTTTATAAAGATTTGATGAAGCACCTTTTGCACTACAGCGTCTGAGTTCAAGTGTCGAGTCGCATGTTTATCAGGTGAGAATGTCATTTCTTGTGTTTTATTGAAGGTTATTGCGTACTCAGAGCAGCGCTACAGAATATTCGGGGAGACCATTGACATTGCAGTCGGCAACTGTTTAGACAGGTTTGCAAGAGTTATTAAGGTTTGTGTGTTTTTCTTCATAAAATCAACCAATTCCTCTTTTCCGTTGCAAACAGTTAATGTATGTTAAGGTTTTCATGTGGAACTGTCTCCCCTCAGATCTCCAATGATCCCAGTCCAGGTTATAACATAGAGCAGATGGCCAAGAAGTGAGTGGGGTCATTAAGTAGTTTTGTGATGTGTAGCCGGTTTGCTTAATGTTTTCCGTTTCTATACAGTTTCAGTTTTTCTGAACTTTTCTTTTCCGTGCGGTCAGAGGGAGTCAGTACGTGGAGCTGCCGTGCCGTATACAGTTAAAGGAATGGATGTGTCATTTTCCGGGATTCTGTCCTATATTGAGGTATGTTGATCACCCGTTTGAGGAAATTGAATTGAATTGAATTGAAAATACTTTAATAATCCCCGAGGGGAAATTGGCTCGTTGCAGCAGATACAAAAATATACATAAATAGACAGGACATTAAATAGACATTAAATAGGCAATAAATAGACAAAAAAACAGTGTGCAGAAACAGAACAATAAAAAGACTAAAAAACAGTGTGCAAAAACAAGACACTAAATAAAAAAAGTAAGTAGACAAAAACAGTGTGCAAAACCAGTAATAATAAAACTGTAATAATAAAATGTAATAATGTAATAAAGTGATAATGCGAAAATGCATTTGGGTTTGAAAATATCTGACAGTTTTTATTATTTAGTTATTTTGCAGTAGATTGTAATTTTCCATTTCTTTTATTATGATGGGATTCACCAGTTGTCTTAAGCTTCTTCACACCTAATGTTTTTGGAAGTGTTGATTAAAGGGAAATTCTGGGCCACTTTAAAAACAATTTTGTGATAAATATATTCAGTAGGTACCAGTCTGGTTCTGTAGAACCAGAACTAGACTGGTACCTCCATGTACTGACATTAGTTTGTGCAACATCAAGTATTGGACTCCTACAGACTTATAACAACATAGGAGTGAAGAGATGGTGAATCCTGTTCAAACAGTCCTTTTGTATAAATTTTTTTGTTCACATACAAAGTTGAAATTCCCTCGTTTATTCTGTCAGGTCTCTATCCACATTATCACTAAAGTAAAAAAACACTTTTGAGACGTGTCAGAGGCTTAAAATAGCGATTTATTCGGATGTAGGTATATTACCCTCAGGGCTAACGTTAATTGTCATTTTTCTGCACACACACATTCCACTCTAACACAAAACTGCATTAATAAACGCCATTTTGGTCCAAAACGTTGCACTCTTTACAATCTAATAATGAACAGGAGGTTTTTTTTTAACTCCTTTAATGACGGCAGGACAGAATCCTCTCAGTGACGGGATCCGTGAAGCAAACCTTATTGATCAGGAAGATCAATTTCAGATGAGATGCTTTTATTCTTGTCCAAAAAAAAAAAAAATAGAAATAGCATGATCAGTGGCACATGAACTCACTCCAGTACAGAAATGCAGATTGATTTATCTGGTAATTATGCAACTCAGATTCTGTCATTGATATCTTTACTTATTTCTTTTCTGATCTTTTTCCCTTAGTTTCTTTTTTTTTTAAAACAGTGCTTGATTTATAAACAACACGGTGTTGTAATATTGTTAGAAATTTAGCTGAAAAGGATCATATTAAAAAGGAAAAAACAAAACTCAGAAGGTTATTTTATGCTTGTATATTTTTGTCCTGTTTTGTGTCAGAATTGCAGGTTGTTCCAGTTGTAAAACTGGATATTTGCCTTCCTGACAATATGTTATCAAACTACATGAACTAATTACTGATTTATGGATGAATGAGCAAACCAAAAACCATTAAAGAACACTACATGCAGCACAAATACTAAAAAAGAGTAAATAATGCCTGAAATATTACGTAACAGAATTAACGCTGTTGCACAACAGCTTCTACATATAAAACCAAAATCTAATTAAATGGTAGGTGGTATTAGCCTGAGAAAAAACTGAGAAATGAGTCACTCTTCAGTGCTTTTAGAAGCTTCATGAGGACTTCACTACTTTTAATGTTAAAGATAAATCCCTGCACAAACCTGCGCAGACGACTCATTAATATCCAGGTGAACCTTAAGGAGACTTGAGGACCGCTGTCGTGGAGAGAAATAAGGCATCTTGGGTGATCTCAAAAAAGGGATTTATTTAAATAGTTCATACATACAGCCACACTCAAGAGAATCCCAGAACTCCCAGTCTCGTATGTTACTGGGTCCATTTTATAGTGAGGTCTCGATCAATCAATCTATCTTCACTTCTTGTCGTGGAATATCAAGTCGTGGCCTTGTGCTCGTGTGGTGATGCACATCTTCGTGACAGCCGGAGGACTAGAGGAGTGGTTTTACTGATGATGAAATAAAATAGATCCGATCAGACAAACCAGAATCTAACTGTTTGCCTGAAGTTGAAACTATAATTCAAATTTTCACTAGACTCCCTCAGAGCTACAGTTTGATGTTCACTCGTTCGTCTCTGGTTTTGAACGTGATCCTGACCAGTTTTATTTCCTTTCACAGGAAGCTGCCAATAAAATGCTGAGCTCCGGACGGTGGTAAAGCGGTGAAGATCTGTGTTTCTCACTTCAGGTGCTAAGAAGCTAAAGTTTATTAACAGCACTTAACTGAAGAGGTGTGATGAAAGAAAAAGTGTTTTTGAGCTTATAAAACTATTTCCAGCTCAGTTTCTGATGATAGACTATTACAGCCTGATGTTAAATAACTGATGTGTTGGACTAAAACGTCCTCTGGCTCTGCAGGAGACGCTCTTCTCCATGCTGGTGGAGATCACGGAGAGGGCCATGGCTCACTGTGGCTCTCAGGAGGTTCTTATCGTCGGGGGAGTCGGCTGTAAGTAGATCAGAAGTTAGCAGCTACAAATCAATTTCAGTTTGATTGACGGACTCTTAGCTCAGTTTTCGGCAGCGCTGTGTAGCAGCCGAGCTAACTGGACTCGTGACCTGGACTTTTCTTCTGACTGCTGCTTATCGTTATTCAGCACAACGTGAAACATTAGCAAAGAAAAAACATCTGCAGTCGACACGTTGACGAGTGATTCTGTCATAAAAGTGACTATAGGAGACCTTCTGAGCTAAAATAGCAAAAGTTATTTTTTGTCACACTGGAAAAAAGGCCACTCAAAAAATAAGTAAAAAAAAAACAAACTTACAATTATACAAGATATTTTTGTATTAATACTTGTAATAAGCAAAAAAATCTGCCAATGGAACAAGTGAAAATTCACTTAATTCAGTCTAAAAAAGTCTAAAAACAAGCTCCTATATCTCACTGAAATGTTACTCTTTAGGTGATTTTGTCTTATATTAAGTGTGATGAGATATTTTGACTTGAAATTAGAAAAATACACTTGGTAAGATTTTGAGTTTTTGCAGTGCACTTTAATATTTCTGTAAATTTCAGTCTGTAGAATTTAGGGAAATCTAAAGGTAGATTTATAATATTCCCTGGAATAAGGAATACTCGGTCCCTGAGTCCCAAAGTTTAAATCAGGACAGTCAAGTTGCTTTGATTCAAACCTGTAAGAGTTACCATGACGACTGAGCATCTACACCAGCAACCTACCAGATTATTTTGTAGAAACTTAAAGCTCATCATCTCTACAAATGCTATAAATGAAGTTCACTGCAGAATCATTTCAGTAGAGATTAATGAACGCTGCATTTAACCAAAAAATGTCTTTATTCTTAATACAGAGGTTCAATCATACTCAATAATGAAATATTAACCCCACAAAGTAAATGAAATAAACATGAAAAATACTCAATTAATCCCATTAATTGAAGTGAGACATAATTCTAAAGTCACTACAGAGTAAAGGTAGAAGGTTCTAGCTGTGATTTAATGCATCGGTCTGTTGTTTTATTAGTTTTTTGTGTGGAGGATAAGCAGCGGGCTTCAATGTTTTTGCAACTTATGCAACATTCTTCTTTTCCCAATGAAGATGGATATGAGATGTTGCACTTTAACGTTTCAGTGTAGAGAAGGTGTGAGGTTTTTAGTTAGTTGCAGTTTGTGCCACTAGATGTCACTGCAACCCTTCACACGGGACCTTAAAGTTTATTTTAGAAATCTCGATAAAGATAAATTTTGCATCTGCAACCAGGAACTTAGGTTACTTTCTCAAGCTCCTTCACTCCTTTACTTGGCTTTTACTCCTCAGACTACCCGACGCACACATAAAGACACTCCTTATGTCTTTATTTAAACTGTTTTTATCTAAACTTTTCTCACTTATCCTTTAGTTTTTTAAGATTCTAAGCAGTTTTCTTACAGGAATCCTGGTAAATGTCATTTACTTGAGTTGGCTGGAGCCATGATTGCAGAAAATGGTTTGAAATCTTCAGAAGATCCTGCACACATATTTTTGTCACGTTTAACACGACCCAAAGACATTTATCCCCACAAGAAAGATGATTTTGAAATGTGATTATTACTAAACAGTGTAAACTACCATAAACGCTGCTCACATAAATAATTAAAACCTTCACCCTGTGGTGTTAAAAATAATTACTCGGTTTCATTGAGTCAACTGAACTGGTTGAAACCATTAGTGAAGACAACTAGTTGACTGACTAAAACCAGTCAGCTGTGCTGCTGCTGGTTGGAACAGAAACCTGCAGCCACGCGGACCTCTCACGGATCAGTTTGACACCTGTGCTCCAGAACACCTGGAAGATGTGACCTTTGGTTTCCCTCTCAGGTAATCTGCGTCTGCAGGAGATGATGGGGGTGATGTGTAAGGAGAGAGGAGCCAAGCTGTTCGCCACAGATGAACGGTAAAAACGTCAACCTTCATTTAAAATGACGGCGTATATTTAAAGTTTCCATCCGTAGACAGTCGGCTGGAGGTTTCTGTAAAGGAACTCTGCAGGTATTTTTTTATGACAGTTGAGTTTCAGGACGATGTTAAGAAACTGCTTCACAGAACTTGTTAAATGTTTAAAAGCGCATTACTGTCACTTGGGGACAGTGTTAGTAACGTATGAAACAATCTGGGGGGTGAACAAACAGCATCAGTCCATCTGGGTCAACACCAAGACAGTCTTACAACACGTCTCAGATCATTATATTTGATTATATCAAATAAGGATTGTCTCATTTATAAATAAATCTGTCATTTCTGGAATCATCCTCATGAAAACAGCAACACCAGGGAAAAGAAAACCTTTGGCTGGGGTGTAAAAGTAAACATTTAAAATGAAATGTATTTTGCAAGGAATGTGACTGATATACAAAAATGTGTCGGTCAAATTTATATAAAATATAATTTATCTATTGACATCTTTGTGACCAGTTTTGGTTCAGAATGAAAGGAGATTGGAGATGGTAACCCAGATGTTGATGAGCCCGGCAGATGTTTGGCAGCTGTGTGGGAAAGTGATCCAGAATCAGCTCCAGTTGGTTTCTGACGGGTTTGAGCTCGTCAGCCATATTCAAGAATTAAATTCTTCTCTGAAAAAATACAGTCAGATATCATCTGGCATTCATCTAAAGCAGCCGTTCCCAAACTTCAGAACACCAAGGCCCAATTTTAAATGTGAAAAATCTCCACGGCCCACCAGAACCTTTAATCACAACTGTGATCAACATACAGGACCAGGAACCATGTTCTGATATTAATGTAGGGGGTCAACAAATAAGGTGACACTTGTCATATTAAGTTAAGATGACAGTAGAATAACACTTAACTGGTTTGTTTTGTTACGTCCTAATGTTTTTAAATCATGTCGTTAATATTTTACAGTAATTAAAAACATATTTTCAAAAAGATTGAGGATCTAAAACATATAATGACCTCTCACGGTCCACACGCAGTACCGCGACGGCCCACCAGGGGGCCACGGCCCACACTTTGGGACTCACTGATCTAAAGTAAACCAAAAATGATCAGTATTAAAACAACATTGCTTGAATTTTAAAAATATTCCTTTAGTAACATTTTATACTTTGATGGATTTTCTAAACGGTGAACTACTTACATATTTAATCACACACTGTTTTTTTTTTTTTAAAGCATATGTTAAATATAAGCAGTTGTTAACAGTAATGCTCATCAGGCGTTTTAAATGGACCGTCCTCCAAACACATCGGTCTCAGATATTACCGTTTACTGCGACATCTTTCTTTAATGAGGACAGAAACATTTGTGCCACAGATTCTGCATCGACAACGGAGCGATGATTGCACAAGCAGGCTGGGAGATGTTCCGGTCCGGTCACGTGACAGAACTGGAAGACTCATGGATCACACAAAGGTAGACTTCTCCGTCCAGGTTCTTCCCGTCTCTTTGCATTATTTCCCCTCTCATCAGTCTTCATCTAACATGTACGACAGCCGTGATAATATGTTGGTTGGTTGTGACTTTATTTTGCTTTTGGGCTCCCAGATGCTGTAAACGTTTTACTATACCATCAATAACTGTCCTCGCCCAAACTGATCATTGCTGCGTCTGCAGGTTCAGGACAGATGAAGTGGAGGTGACGTGGAGGAACTGACTGGACTCAGTGGTTCTGACTGCGTGGTCCATTATCACACGCATGCAGGAGAACACCAGGCCCGGAAAGGTTCTGCTGTTAAATGAAAGATCCTCATTCATGTTTCAAGAGTTTGATCATTTTCTGTTCTGCTCTTCCTGTCAATAAATACCACAGTTACAATCTACGTAGCCGTCCAACAGTCGCTCCCTGTTTTCCAATCCTGACATGAGAGAGAAAAACACAAACATTGACCAGCAGCAGAGTTATCATGAATAAACAGGTCTTTGTGTAACATCATCAGAGACGACTGGAGGCAGGAAGCACTTCTCATCCCAGTTGGTTTTTAAGCTGAGATAAGGCATTTAAATATCCAAACTGTAAAACGTAATATGCAAATTGGTCACAGATCACATGGCTTCACAATGAGCTGAAGATTGTGGATCCAAGCAAGAACACACAAAAAAAAAGGGGGGGGGGTTAATTGGGGTCTTCCGACATTTTCATGAGTTATATTACAGGATCAGTTTTGACTCGAAACACTTCAGAGCTTTTTCTGCTATGAAAGAGGATTAATTTAAGGGTTTGTATGCGCAATATATTTTCCTTTGAATCAGCACTGAGTTTCTCAGTGTCATATGTACACACATAATTTGTGATTAAAAAAAAAAAAATACCAGTAGTTTCCATGAGTTAATTTCTCTGCTTATAATTACCAAACTGATAGTTGTTTTAGTAGAAGACAACAACATGAACGGGACTCCTGTCTTAAGTGTTTTTACAGTTGGTCTAATTTGTTAAATGTGGCAGGTTTTAAAGTAGCCCTGCTGTAAACATTTTCACGTATGTAACCCAGCATTACCACCAAGCTATAAAAGCTTTGTCTTTAAAAAAAAAAAAAAGCATAAACATTAAACCTACTGAAAAAAAAAATTGAGAATAATTTTTCCTCAATTCTGTATTTATCTCTGAGCTTTAAAATATAAAATTGTGTCAATTCATTATGAGTCAACATGAAAGAGAAAAACAATTACTGAGGTCAATAACAGTCTTGTGACTCCAGAAAGTGCTTTTGCCCTCTGGATGTTTGCGTATCTTGTAACGTTTCAATGCAGAAACTCGTAACGACTCAGGTTTATTTTTATGCAACAGCTCTGGAACGAACACGTGAGCTCCTTTTAAGGAAACCTTTTAGTTAGATGTTCTGTTGCTGCAGTAAATAAACCCGACTGTTCCTGGAGTGTCAAGGACGCAGCACATCGAGAGGAAGATGTTCTCCTCCTCCTCCAGGTTTCTGTCAACGTCTGAATTATGAACAAGCAATACGAGCCCAGGACGTAATGGAAATGACGCTTACACCTTTCAAATCTTAATAGCATGAATCTGACAGTTTTTAAAATGTCTGGGCTTGCACTGCACATGAAAATAAGTTTTAAAATTACGAACTTGAAATGCATCAATATATTTTCAGTGTAAAGCATAGAAACCTTATTTACTGTAAAAACAGCAAATATTCTGAAAAGTTGGTCTTTGACTCTGTAGTGAAGCACTGAAGTGTTTGAGCACCTGAATTACATGCATTCTATTAAAAAAAAAAAAGGACTAAGAAATCTTAAATTTAATCATTTTTATTAAGCAATACTGTTCTTGCATTTCTCCTCTTCTCCAGTGTATTTTTTTTAATTCAATAAATCATTTTCAAAACTCAACATTCTGAACATGGGGACATCCCTTATGGATTTGTGAATAACACTCACTTGATTAGGGACCAAATAAAAACAAGCCAAAAAAAAAAAAAAGGAACAGCATTAAGATCCGTCATGGTAAAGGGTGATTCTGTAAACTGAAGATGAAGAAGTCGCCCTGCGTACAGGAACAAGAAAACACATTCCTCTGGTTTAGAACTGAGACGGGGAAATAAATCACTCTGGTGAGGGCTTCTCGCACACAGAGATTGGTCAAAGATTTTTAAACAAAGTGCTTGATTGACCACTCGCTTTACAGAGGACAAAAGTTTGATAAAAACAGCTTTCAAAAAGGGAACAAGGATTTAAATTGAACTCCTCACAGATTGTTAAAAAAACAAAAAAAAAAAAAACAGCTCCACACATACAAGCTAAAACGTAATGAGGTGGTGAAACACGTCTGATTAATTAAGGCAGGCTTCCTGTAAGGCATTAAAAAAAGTCCATTGCTGTAGGATCTCAAAGGAGTTAGTCCAAAGTGTCTCAGTGTGGCTTTCTGTGAAAACATCATCCTGAGTGCAGTGTGTGAACAGGACTCAAAAACATTTGCCCATGTGTTACATGTTTTTAATGTGCATGTAGGTGTGTGTGTGTTTGTTGATGCGTGGCGTTAGTGACACTGCTAGGCAGGGTGCTCCTGGGTGTCCTTGTACCAGAGAACTCTTTTTGGATCTGAAAAACAAAGCAAACAAGAACAATTGGAGGAATCTGAGAGACAGTTTAAGTGAAATTAAGACAGGTTGTCACATGTCACAGCAGCTCTAAAGAATGACAGACAACATTCCTATTTAAAAAGGAAAAAAATAAAAAGTTAACTTCAGGTCAACTCACCTTTCTTCCGTCTGTTACAAATAATATTCCATTCTAAGATGAAGAAAAGGAAATATTTGTTAAAAACTGAGTTTAACCTTTCAAAGACCAAAAATAGTTGATTGGGGAAGTATTTACCTCTACTGTGATAATTCAAAGCTTCCACTAGATGGCGACAACTAAGCAGCAGTTCTCCATTTCCCTCTGCCTCCGTACATGTGATGGGGGGGGTGGAGGCGGCGGGGGCGGGATCTGGCGTTTCCTCGGGGAGCGGGACGGTGAGGGCTGTGTCATGCTGTAGGTCTGCTGGATGCTGAGCGTCGGCAGGTGAGGGGGCGTCGCCGGCGGGGCGAGCGCCGGAGCCCTCTGAGACCGGCCTCGCCTCGCTGATAAAACTGAGACCCCACTGGTTCTGTAGCAGCACCCCGATGGCGGGCCGGTCCTCCTCCAGAGCGCCGCTCACCGCTCCCGCCTTCACCTTGGAAGCGTAGCTAACGGCGGGCTGCAGCTTGGCGGGGCTGTCCTGCACCGGGAAGGCAGGTGGGGGCTTCAGCAGAGACAGACTGTCCTCCACCCACCTTTCCTTCGGGTTGACCTTTTGTGGTCGCTCGGAAATCCGGCCGGCGCCCTTCTGACTCTCCCTACGGAGGCTGCGACCTTTGTACTGATGGCCCTTGCGTTCTTTGTCCCTGCGGAAGCTAAGAGCGTGTGTTTGGCCGGGACTGATGGGGTCACCCTCAGGTGAGAGCTGTCGGGGGGACTGGGCGCTTCCAGGAGAGCAGCCTCCACCTCCGCCACCTCCACAGTTACCTGAACCAGGAGACAGGCGTCGGTTGCGGATGTGAGGTTCTGACTTGGTGGCTGAGACGAGGACCGCTGAATCACACAGGCTATCGGACTCACACACGGTGTTGTTGGCTTCCCATGTACCTGGAAGAAAAAAAGTGATGACATGTTGTCATATTCTGCATCAATAAACTCATCTCTACTTATCACAAACAAGAGTCCGCTAAGTCTTAAGTCGTTTTACACAACTCCAAAGTCAATTCATGGCCTCTGAAAAACAGCATAGTTTTTGGTAAACAAGTGAACCAAACATGTCTTCAGATTACAATTTATTGCTTCGCTTCTGTTCATAAAGGATCTTTGCACTTGACTTTTCCAGTAAACAAACATTGGTGGGGTGACACGTAGTCATGTGACTCCACTTAGACACTTAAGTTGAATCTGAACAACAGCTCCCTGTCTTGCTTCCTATTTATCATGTTGTGCAGAAAAAGAAAAACAAATAGCAAAGACAACTTCACGACAAACCAAAGTCAACTGATTTATGACTTACAGAATCAGTTTTGATGAGCCAATTTAAGAAACAAAAGCTTTAAAACAAAACAAAACAGTATTTCACTTCTGCTTCTAAAAATGTGATAATCTGCTCTTTTCTGGAGAGAATCAGTTTAAAACAAACTTCATAAGGACGTCCAGACCACAAA
Organism: Hirundichthys speculiger; assembly: GCA_018398805.1. Classification (NCBI taxonomy): domain Eukaryota; kingdom Metazoa; phylum Chordata; class Actinopteri; order Beloniformes; family Exocoetidae; genus Hirundichthys; species Hirundichthys speculiger. The sequence continues at coordinate 15,317 of JAGFBZ010000866.1, forward strand.
TTACAGCTGATTTTTATGAACATTCACCGTATAATGCTTATTTTTTAGCCTAACGTTCTTAAAAAGCTTATTAGCATCGTTGACCACGTACCCATGTTGCATAATGAACTGTGTTACTTGCTAGCTAATGTTTTTAATACAAGAACAACTATAAGCGAACCACATGGCACAGCATGGACCTTTTTATAAATCCTTTTAAGGCGTGTGAGGTAGAAATACTCGACGCTAAAGACGTGGAAGGAGAAACGAAACCTACTGACCAAAGGTTTAACACGGTTAAATCAAATCCTACCGGCCTCAGTAGTGAGTCAGCTCCAAAGCGCCACAGTTTATCAAGTCGGTGACCCTGTCCCAAATTGCGAGATTTTTTTTTTTTTTTTTGGTCCAAGTGCAATGGCAAGCATGCTATAGTTTGATTATTATCAATAATAACAACAACAGTTGTTTTATATTTAATACAACCGTAGTTTTGATAGTAAATGCAGATGACATGTAACGCGGCGCTGAAACGCTACAAACAAGCACCGGTGTTAGCCAACTGTAATTAGCACCGTCATGCTTCTGACAACTGAAAACAACGGTCGTCTTCGTTTAAAATCTGGGGAGTGAGTCTGCTTCAGCGGCGTCTTAACAGCAACACCACCTGTCGTCGACGACATATCTTCATTTTTACAGCATTCAGAATCCGGCGGTTAGCTACCATGCTAACCGAAGTCAAAGTTTCGTAACCCCCCCATTCAAAGTGGGGAGCAGGCAGTTGCCGCTGCCGCCAGCGCAGCGGCTAACACCATGGACGCACAAGTAAACATCACCTCTCCAAGTTCATATTATCCACGTATCTCAAAATAGTTCTAAAAGCGTACCTGTTTTGATATGCATGTCGTTTGGTTGAGTGTTTCGCGGAGGATGAACCGTTGGATAACTTTTGTTTACAGCGATGAGATAACGAGCCTGTAGCCACCACCCGGAAGCGACACAGGAATGTGGGTGGAACAGGAAGTCCCTGCAAATAAATCGTCCGGCGGGAAACTTGGAGGTAATTTCAATATATTCAAAAAATGGAACGACAACCACGTGATGATGACCGCATCGGTTATGGTTTCATCCATTCATCGGTGGAAGGGCTGTGGATTGTTGTTTCGAAGGCAAACATTTAGATCTGAATAATGTAATCATTTATTTCCTTTTTACTTACAGTAAGAAGGAAATACCATAATTTAACAGAGTAAAAATAAGACACATTTATTATGAAAGTACAATTTTATTTCTGCACAGCATACCAATGTTGTGACATATACATACAGATAATATTCTGTAAGATATTACAGTTGAAAACCCAAGCAATTACTACTACATTTTTTTTTATTTCTTTAATCACCTCACTGGACCCTAGAGTGTAATCATGAAGACAGGAATAGGATTTAGTTTTACTCTCTATTGGTAAACAATGTATATACCCCATCAGGGGCATAACCTGTAGACCTTAACATGTAGCTCAATTACACCCTAGTGTAATTTGATTATAGGAATAATAGGGGTAATTATAGAGATAGATTGGTCTGTTAAATCAATCTAGTCTTTTTCTTTCTCTACCCAGCTGGTCTTCATCAGGAAGGTCTCCCCATATGATCCAGGTCCTGGTCCTGGTTTCTTCCTCTTAAAGTGGAGTTTTTCCTTGTTGCTGTTTGGCTTAAAGGTTTTTTTTCTCCCTCTGTGGGAGTTTTTTTTACCTTGCCATTATCATTGGTTGGATTTAATATTACAATTTTAGTTAATATTTGCTCGGGGGAGGACACATGTTCTGGAGCTGCCCCAAACTATCAAATTATTGGGAATCTATCTTTAAAACTTTATCCGGTGTTTTGGGCAGATCTATTGACGCAGACCCACTGGTGGCAGTTTTGGGAATCATTGATACAAATACGACAAAAAGTAATGTAGAGGATCGAATCATTTTGTTTGTCAGTATTCTTGCACGAAGACTGATATTACTCAACTGGAAGCAAAAGGCAGCACCGACTTATTCGAATCTTATGAGTGATGTCATGAGACATTTAGAACTTGAGGAAATTACATTTTCATTGAAGAATCAAGAAAAAAGGTTTTATGAGGTTTGGCAGCCGTTTATCAATCACTTTAACCACAAAACATAATCTGAGGGCAGAACTTCAGAAATATTTAAACCCCAAATAGAAGGAAAGAATTTTTTTTTTTTTGATGTTCATTTTTAATTTTTTTTCTTTCTTCTTGTCTTTTATTGTCTCTTTTCTTTGAAAAGTAATATATATATATATATATATATATATATATATATATATATATATATATATATATATACTTATTTATCTCCATGTTGTCTCCTCATCTTTTTATGTCTATTTATTTACTTTTAATTTATATAATACAAGTAATACCATCTATTGTCCAAGATGTACATGTATGTGATGTGATGTGGCCGTTTCAATGTTATGTTTGTGTTATAAAACTTGAAAAACAATAAAAGAGATTTATAAAAAAAAAAAAAAAATTTGCTCGGGGTCATGCTCTGGGTCTCTGTAAAGCGCAGAGATAATTGACATTGTAACAGACACTATACAAATAAAATTGAATTGAATTAGTCTTTACTCTTGTTCTATAATCATTTATATCCTGAATAACTCCCTCTATCTGTAGTTGATGTCTTTGTCTTATTCAGTGGAGTTCCCTTTTATCACAAAACTATTCCTTGAAGCTTCTTATATGTGTATGTAAAGACTATTTATGTTATCCTCATTGAATTTACATCCTTTCTACTAGATACAAAAAAAAAAAAAAAAAAATCAGATCTGAAGGCTTCTGAGCTAATTAATGAAACAGAACACACAACCGCATACTATCTTATGTTTCTTTGTTATTAGTGGCATTTTCTTTTCAATGCTTTTGCTCCACAAATACCCATCTGGGATACACATTACAGTCATGGAAAAAATTATTAGACCACCCTTGTTTTCTTCAGTTTCTTGTTCATTTTAATGCCTGGTACAACTAAAGGTACATTTGTTTGGACAAACATAACGATAACCACAAAGATTGCTCATAAGAGTTTTATTTAAGAGCTGATATCTTACCATTTTCCATGGTTTTCTTGATTATAACCTATATCACTTAAGTTTTTACATCAATAGCTATGGCGTTGTACTGCCAAAAACACTGCTTTTATGCATTCAGTGTTTTCTTTTCTGTCTGTTTTAGTCACATGATGACGTTTAGTGGTACCAGGTATTAAAATGAACAAGAAAGTGAAGAAAAAATGGTGGTCTAATAATTTTTTCCATGACTGTATGGATAACACGTCCTGTGGAGATGTATTTAGTGTACGCTGGAATAATTAAAAGTATCTATTAATGACACTACTGTTCTAATCTTCCAAAATCAGTACAGAACTGTACTTTTCCATAAATTGATTTCTTAAAGTTAAGCTCAACTATAATAAAAATAAACTCAATTGAGACTTTTATTCCTAATGACAAAAAACAAGTTTAAATAAATACACATTTAGTTTGTGACAGATCAAAGACCTAAAGATTCCACCACCACGTCCTTGTCCATGTGCGTACGCATGTGTCTCTTGAGCCTCGTAGCGCTGGAGAAACACTTCTTACAAAGCAGGCAGCTGTGAGGTTTCTCCCCGGTGTGGGTTCGGGCGTGCACGTTGAGGTCGGAGGAGCACCTGAACCTCTTTTCACAGTAGGAGCACGGATAAGGCCTTTCCCCTGTGTGGATGCGTTTGTGGAGGAGCAGCTCACTGGAGGTGATGAAGGCTTTGCTGCAGTGGGAGCACTGGTGTGGACGCTCTCCCGTGTGAACGAGATTGTGTCGGATGAGTGACGTTGATTTGGCGAAGCTCTTTCCACAGCGGGTGCACGCGAAAGGACGTTCGCCCGTGTGGCTGTTCAGGTGTTCGACCTGCGAGCGTTTTGTTTTGAAGCACTTGGGGCACTGGGGGCAGGTGAAAGGTCGAAGGTTGCTGTGGGTGTGCTGGTGTCGCACCAGTTCTCCGTTAGTAAGGAACGCCTTCTCGCAGGTCGTGCAGACATACGGCCTCTCACCTGTGTGAATTCTCTCGTGCCGTGTGAGACTGGAGAGCTGCGTGAAGCTTTTCTCACAGACTGAGCACTGAAAAGGCCTCCGGCTACCGTGAGTCAGTAAGTGCCTGTTGAGAATTTGCAGCTGAGTGAAACTCTTTCCGCACTCTGCACAGGTGTACGGACGCTCCCTGGAGTGGATCTGCTGATGCTTGTTCAGAAGCCAAACATGTGTAAAGCTCTTCCCGCACTCGCAGGAAAATGGCCGCTCGCCTGTGTGCTTCATCTGGTGTCTCTTCAGGTCCGACGCTCGGCTGTAGATCTTCTCGCACTGAGAACATTTGTACTGACGTCTCACCACGTGGCTCTGTCTGTGCTTCAGACGATCCAGGATGCTGCTGAAGCTCTTGCCACATTTCTGGCATCTGTACCGACCGACCTCCGTCTCTGCGGCGTCGTCTTCTGCCACCACCACCTCTGTTGGTAACTCGAGTGGAGGGTTACAGGTCTGGCCGCAGGAGGTCCGTTGGAAATGCAGCTTGAGCAGCCCCATCTGAGTGAACCGTTTGCCACAGTGGGAGCAGAGGAAGGGACGCTCCCCGGTGTGAGTCCGCTGGTGTCGAGTCAGATCCCAGGAGTTCTTGAAGCCCTTCATGCACTCCTCACAGGTGTACGGCCGTTCACCTGTGTGGGTCCGCTGGTGGCGAGTTACATCTGAGGCCCGTGTGAATGTTTTGCCACACTCCTGGCATGTGTGGGGGTCCGGCCTGTCGTGGATGGGGAAGGGCTGAGGAAATTCGGGTCTCTGGGGCTTCTTCTTCGGGGCTTCAGCTGCCTCTGCTGCAGCCCTTCTGCAGTTTGTCGTAGTGCTCAGGGTGACTGCGCTCCAGGTGCTGCAGCAGGTAGGACTCCTGCATGTGGAAGAACGGACACTCGGAACAGGCAAAGACCTGGGTGGACATCTCCACGGTGGTACCTATTTAGAAAACAGATGATACACACAGGAAAAATATAATTAAATATCTAATTGGAGTAGGTCTTTGGATCAATCATATAAAACTCAGACAAACAACAGCATATACTTTTTTGTTTTAACTGTACCATTATTTGACATAAATGAAGCCAAAGCGCGGAAAAAAACCACATGGGTAGTACTAAGTACCATCTTACTCCTTCCATCGGATTTAAGAGGGCAGGTTAGAGACAGGTGCTGCCCATCACCTGAAAAAGCAGATGTTTTGGCAGTTCACTGGTCTGAAGAATTCAGGTGTGTTTACGTGCCAAGAAGGGGGAAGAAGCAAATTCACTCGAACATTTGTTGCTGCACATCAATCTGGAAAGGGTTATAAAACCATTTCCTCTGCAAAACACCTTTGGTGTAGTTGTTTTATACAGTCATGGAAAAAATGATTAGACCACCCTTGTTTTCTTCAGTTTCTTGTTCATTTTAATGCCTGGTACAACTAAAGGTACATTTGTTTGGACAAACATAACGATAACCACAAAGATTGCTCATAAGAGTTTTATTTAAGAGCTGATATCTTACCATTTTCCATGGTTTTCTTGATTATAACCTAAATCACTTAAGTTTTTACATCAATAGCTATGGCGTTGTACTGCCAAAAACACTGCTTTTATGCATTCAGTGTTTTCTTTTCTGTCTGTTTTAGTCACATGATGACGTTTAGTGGTACCAGGTATTAAAATGAACAAGAAAGTGAAGAAAAAATGGTGGTCTAATCATTTTTTCCATGACTGTATATATCAACAGATGCTTATTTTCATCAGCTTTTAAACACGACTGACAGATCTAATTTACCTTGGCCACCAAGGGACTCGAGGCTTTGGTGGTGCTGCAGGAGAGACCTCAAGTCTTCAGGATTGGAAAGCGCTTGCAGACAGTCCTTCAGTACAGAAGGGGGCAGACGACAGCCAAGAAACCGTCTGTTTATTGGTGAAAACAAACTCATGAGCAAAGATGAAATGCCTTAAATTCCATATAATATTTATTCTGTTCCTCTGCCTTTCGCCCAAAGAGAGCTGGGAGAGGCTCCAGCAGGATCCCCGTGAGCCCCGTTTAGGATTAAACGGGTATGGATGGATGGATTTATAGAGTCAGGATAACGGTCAGGTGCGACTAAATAAGGTTCTTTTCAAATTAAGATAATTAACCATTAAATGCTAATGCGTTTAGATGTACAATTATTTCAGGCAGCTGTAACTTCAGTTCCTACCTGACCAAGATCTGGCACCGGCAGGAGTCTTTCTAGTTTGGAAAGAAACTCCCACACAAGAAGCTGCATGTCTGTATCGTAGCTGAGGCCATAATCTGTTGGAAAAACCTCCTATGAAAGACAAAAGATTATAGCTACTTTAGATTACAACGATGAAGAGGGGCAATAACAGGAAGAGACAAATAAGTACATGAATAAGCTCTTTCCAGACACGGTTTATGTTACATTAATGGTTTACACTGTCTTTTACAATAACCATAGATCACTTTTATGAATGTTTTTCAGTACAGACATCATAGAGTGGAAAGAAAAAGTATGAGAATTAAGTGTATTTCTGCATTAATTTCCCATAAAATGTGATGTGATCCTCATCTCAGCTGAGGAAGTTCAACCTTCCCCAGCAGCTGCTGATCCCGATCCACTCTGCCGTCATCACCGTCGGTTCTGTGCACCGACATCACTGTCTGGTTTGGACAGACAGAGACTGCAACGGACATTTTTTTTTATTTTTACAACGGATTTATTTTGATACTCAGGGTCATTTTCCTGGTGCATCATTTAACTTCTATCGAAGCTTCAGCTGAGGGACAACCACCCTGAAATGATCCTGGAGGTAATAAAAACACTTTGTGTTTGTCTGTTACAGTGACTGAAATGAAGATCAAACCACATTATGACAAATTAATGCAGGAAAGCAGTTATTTTGAAATGGTTCACATAACTTTTTAACACCATATTCGTTACATGCATGACTTTGGACAGAGGATCAAGTGTGCATGAAAACAGCTTTTGTAACCATAACAAGCTGCAATAACAATACATAAAAGCCTAACAAGCTTGCAGAGGTTGTGAAAATTGTACTGAAGGTGGATGGAAGCAGTTGAAATCAAGAAAGGGGGCATTATTTATTCATTTAATGAATAATATATGCAGGATTCTTCTGAAAAGCAGAATATTTGCCAGATTAACCCATACCTAGCTGTACATGCTAATCCATTAATGTCTGCAGATGTGTACTGTGTTGAAAGCGATGCCACTTAATGTCAATATGTCAAGTTTCTGTCTGCTTCATGAAAAAATGGGAGTGTCTGAAAGGGTCTGCTTGTACATTGGTGAGGTGTTTCTTACCTGGTAAAAGTGTTCCCTCTCTGCTGGATCTTTCAGTAATGTTTGGGTTAGTTCAACAAAAATGGCCTCTTCTGCATCCACTTCTGCATCCCCACTCTGAAAGAAATCAGCAGATCAACCAACAGATCAATAATTACAAAGAACCGGTACCGTGCAGAAAGCATTGATATGTTTCTACTTTACTTCTTAACATTAAAATTCGTATGTTGTGATCACTGCTCACGCTTACACCTGAGTATCCTGGAGGCCGTATTCTCTCCAGGTGAGGCTGCACACACAGAATGTTAGCCGTGTCCTCACTTCTGGCACAACTCAAGAATAATCTGAAAAATAAACATTAAAAAAAAAATTTTTTTTTTTTTTTTTTTTAGAAAGTATTACCTTATAAGATGTTTGGCTAATTTAATATGCTCACTGACTCACTTTTGCTCTCAACCTGAGAAGTAGCTTTCCTCGCTGCTGTGGACTGAGCAGGTCCGGGACCGTTTGTGTCACCAGGGTCACGAACTCATCGAGCTTTTCATAATCAAGAACGTCTTTCTGTTGAGCCACTTGCCACATGGCAGCAGAAAGCAGCCGCAGAGGAGGGATGAGCAGCCTCAGGGACGCCAGGGGCAGGAATATATCTGTTCAACCACAGACATGAAGATTGTTGTTCTCGTTTTACTGTTTTTGTTGCATTTCGTCTATAAATCTGTTGTGGAGAGCCCTACCAGCATCAGAACCAGTGACCTGCAGAAACTGAACAAACTAATAAAGAAGGCTGGATTTGTTCTGGAGCTGATTGTGCTTCATAAAATGAAAAAACATCATGGACAACCCTGAGCTTCCGTCTTCAGATTCGCTGAAACACAGACCTCCTTCCCGCCACAGCTAAAACCATCTATTAACAAATTCTTGAAGAGACTTCAATGATAATATCTGCAACAATTAATTTTCCTACAGGGATTAATTTGATATTTTTCAATTAAATTACTCAGTGTTGTGTAATTATTTAAAACGCAATACTTTGGCTTAAAAATGTCTTAAGGGAAGGGGCTGGTTATTAAGAGAAAATGTTCGGGGATGGTATGAAATGTTATATGAAATGTATGATATGTTGGGAGTTAGTGCTGGGCGATATGGAAAAAATCATATATCATGATATGGACTATTTTATATCATGATAACGATATATATCACGATATACCATAATAAAGTATGTTTTCAGTTATTCTCTGAAAAGTTTGACAAAAATTTCATTGCCTTACTTTTCAACTTTATTTTGAAAGGACATTTAGCTGAACTGTCACAAACATACATTTTAGTGCAGCAAAAACAGGTAGGTACAGAGGTACAGTAGCTTTCACATTTTTTTTAAAGTGCACAACAGTTTCTGAGAGGAAAAAACACATTTTTGCACTGAAGTTCAGCTATAAAAATAAACACAAATTACTTTTCAACTTTCTGAAATCTGTAACCTTGTAGTGCAAAGTTTGCAAACCAATATAAAGTGTCTAAAGTAAACATCAGGGTTGAAGAGAACTCTGTTTAAGGCATTAACCATGAATAAAAGTGCAAACATAAAAGGCTACTTTGTAGAAGTAGATATGATTCTATCAAATTTATCGTTGCAGGTTATTTAATTACATATTTGCTGTAATAATTGATAAAATTAGGTTAGAAACGATAGAAGAGAAATGGCACGATACACACTTTTATATCGTCCCCACGATATGTATCGTCATATTGCACCCAGCACTAGTTGGGATGGTATGAAATCCCATAAATCGATTACTGACTGACTATTCTTAAAATTTTAATTGTCCACATTTCACGTGGTAACAATAACAGAAACACGTGTCACACCAGTTACCAATAAAAACAGCTCTGGCCAAATAAATAAATAAATAGGTTTTCAGGACTGTCACGAATGATACCATGATATTTGTATGTTGGGTAACCTTTTCAGTTTTATTTTTTGACAGACATTACAATTCACTTCATCAGTACTTTATTAATCCTTTAGAATTTACGGAATATATATTCCACAATTTAGAGTTGTAATAGTTGACACCAATTTAAAACTATTTAAGGAGCAAGACGTTTAGGGATAAATGCTTAAAAAAAAGTAAAAAGTACGATAAAAAAAAAAAAAAAACATTTGCAGTGGGTAATCTAATTGTTCAATAAATCTTGTGTAATTCCACACGTCGAGCACTTAACTTTAAATAAGGCATACTAGCATACTAGCAGTAGATGCTCTATCATGCCAGAACAAAATTATAAAATGCACATTTTGTAACTTCAGTCAGGTTTCAGTGTAAAATGATGCTGGTCTCAATACAATAAACGAGTTGTTCATGTTTGGTTTGCTAGTTTCAATCACAGCCGTTAGCTTCGGCTACACGCTAGCGTCCGCAGGTAAATGTACAAACAAAGCAAATAATACGTTAAACATTTAAATAGTACAGACCTGTGTTTTGTCCTTGACTAACGTTGTTCATAATGTAGATGATTTGTCAACAACTTAAAGTTTCTCAGAAACTATCACAACACAGCATTCTGCGTGCTAAAGACTCCCCGAACCGGAAACGCGAACTTTTGTTTCCAAAATAAAGGCATTCACTTTTAATACAGACGTTCACACAGTAATATTATTACACGTTAAAGCTGGTTTTCAAGTCATTAGAACGTCCCCCCAAAAAAAAAAAAAAAAACAGGTCTTGCTTTTAAATAAGCAGTACATTAACCAAGCACACAATTACATTAAAATGACAGACCTTATACTGTATAGTTGTGTGATAAGAGATCTGACATTAATACACGTGAACACTACATCATTTGGAAAACTAAGATGAAAAGGTCTCCATTTAGTGAGAAGGCAAAACACTTTATTTGTAGCATTGTTCACATACAAAACTACCAAGACTTTTTGCATTGACAGTACACTGTTAAGTGTAACTGTCTCAGATCATCATTGGTCCTCTGACTAATTCATCATATGACATATTATGACAAAACACACACCTCAAGATGAGAGGCATTTCTCTTCTTCCTAGTGCCATTCATATTGATAAAATCAACAAGGAAAGTGTCAACAAAATATTAGAAGTGATGAAGCATTTATAACGATAACAATGTCACATTGAAATTACAGTCATTAAATTTTACAAGTCCATAAACTGGGAGTCAATCAAAGTGTAGTGAGTTTTTAAAAAATGTAGATAATTGAAACTTTCTTCTTCCGCATGGCCACAAAAACCCATCCAAGTAGTCAGTTAGTTCCCAGGTTCAGGTTGTATATCAAAGAGAGACGCTCGTGGTTCAAAAGTCTGACACAAAGTCTGTGTTTAGACCAAGATGAGGAAACCTGATGGTGTGGTATTCAGTAATAAGGCATTAAATTCAGTCAAAGCTGGATTAGCGTTCCTGACAGCAGGGCAAGACCACATCCTCCGGCTCCAACGTCCAGCGACAGACCTTTGACAAAAAACAAGTACTGTAAAAATCAAATATAACTCAAACACATGACAGAAATCTGTCCAAAAATACTGAAAAGTTTTGAGAAAAATTCACACACGAAAACTTAATGGCATTTTTCAGATAAGAGGAAAGATGAGCAGATTAAAAACATTGAACAACCCACAGAACACATTTTTATGAGAATTTAGATAAGGTAGAATTAATGCAGCATGATGCAGCAAAGAAAGGACCGCGACTTTTCAAGCAAATTACAGAGTTAAATATAAGTAACCTAGGGTTTAAAAAAAATAAATAAAAATCAAGGTGTCAATGAAAAAGCTAAGCGCAGAGCTGATTATTTGTAAGTATAAGACTGTTTCAATGTCATATTTAAATAAATCTAAAAGCAGTCTGTCTCATCAAGTGGAAAGTGCCAAAATATCCAAATATAATCTAAGCATATAACAACAGTATGAATGAAGAGTTCAGTGGGGTGAAAACTGCCTCAACTGTTTCTCTTCAGAATTAATGAAGTACTTGAACAAGCTGTCAAATAGAGACACAGGTGCTGCTTTAATTCTACGTACAGGGCACGAACTTGGCGCTTAAAAAAATAAATATGATTCACAGCTAAACCGACAACACTTCAAAAGCTTATAAATTTCATGAGTTTTTTAAACAGGTCCGACTTTTTTTCACTGCGTTTTGGACTCACTTCCGTAGCCGCCCTGCTAGCTAAAAAACTTCTGCGCTCCATTTTACTCACTTTTTTACGGGACGAGGAAATATACGAATATGAATAAGGCGACGTCAAACAGCACGAACAGCCAGAAATCAAACCAATAGGAGTGTTGAGGTAAAGAGACCGGAGCTCCTTTGGATTTTAACATTTTGTGTTCTTCTGAATCTGTCAAGAGAATCGCACCCGACCCCATCGCTGCCGTCTGCGGAAGTGACGTAGCTTGAACGTCACTTCTTCAAAATAAGTTTTCGTGACTTTTATTTTTTATTTTACTATTATTATTATCTAATGGAAAATTTAGGCCATTCCTTGTCTTTGAGGAACGTGAATTCATGCCAAAAAGACATGATGTAGGGTTTATACCATGATGTTATAATATCCAATAAATAGTTTTATTTTTTAATTTAAAAAACTGAGTATTAAATGTTGAATGTACAGACCGATAAACAGTGGTTGTGTGCATATCAAAGAAAGCAAGGTTTTTACACTCGACTCTCAGTTTTACAGATTTGTTGTTTGAGCTTTAAAAACATTCAGTTTTACAAAACAAGGTCCAGATTTAATCTTCTTTCTTTCTTTGGATATCTGCAAGAACCAGATCACCCACACATACCACCACCATTGATACAACCTCCAGAAAACCATTGTTAAAAGGTTTTGGAAGGGTACCCAACACCTTTGAGTTTGAGAGCAATGTTACCAAATACTGAGGAAATGTATAGAAACTTCTGACTTTGAAGAAAATAATAATAATAATGATAAAATATTTCATTATTCTGGCATTTATCAAATAGAAATAATTTGGGCCATTCTAACTGACCTATAAAAAAGGAAAAGTTTAGTCCGATTTATGCCAGACAGTGAGAAAAGGCTGTGTGTCTTTCTATACAGTATATGTAAACTTCTGGTTTCAACTGTAGATAGATAGATAAATCACTTTATCTTTGCTCTCCGCTGTCTATCAGGCAACAAGAATTTAAAATGGACAAAAAAGAAATTGCAGCATATTGTTCGAGTGACACCAAATACAATTTATTAGGGCTTTACAAAGACTACAAAATCCTCCAGATGAGTTAAATCACTGTCTCTGTATATTTACATGATATGTTACATACAAATGTACAAAATATAAAACATTTAAGGACAAATGTTTCAACCATAAAAGAAGAAAAAAAAAACATTCTCTCAAACCAGAGTAAAAACAATGGCCTCCAACTGAGATGTAACTGTAAAGTGTAAGTGAGAACAATGACCAGTTGATCATCAACACCACGGTGCACGTTGTTAATGGTGTCAAGGCTCTGCTATCTTGGGAAATAATTGCCTATAACAGGAGTGTAGATAGGTTTGATACATGGGTTTAAGTGTAACCATGGTAAATACCCCTTTTTATCATGCAACTACACACCCTTGTAGCCATAAGGCTGGCCAAACTGACCAGAAGTACATTTGAACCATGTGAGGCTTGGCTGCAGAGACATGTAGGAAGCCGAGCGCAGGTAGGATTGTAGAGGTGAGGGTTGTCCTGAGGTTGTGACAGAATGACTTCCTGGTCTCTGAGGGGCTTCGACTGACCGGTAGCACCTGTTGGATGTTGTTTACAGTAACATTGTCAGACAAGCGTCGGCGCCTCAGACAGCTAGCAAGCCTCATGTGGATATGAGTTTGGGTTAAACTGTTCAGAAAGGAAGTGCTTCTAATTCCTAATGACAGTGAGGATCCAAAGGATATTATGGCAGGAAAAGTAGTATTGGAGAAGTGCCTATTTATTTTTTTTTTTTTTTCAGCATGTGATTTTTGTGAGATAAAAACAGTTCCTTACTGTACACTGTATGCCTCCTGCATAGGCAAAACATCCAATCACCACAAGACACATACCTGTTTCTGACAGTGTGAGAAGTTTTTGCATTTGTTTTTTTTTTTTCTCTCTCTGTTTTGAAAGTACAATAATTTACTCACCGGGTTAAGCATATTGTAACATCAACAGGGTAGGATGCATCTTTGATTCACTGTGCAAGACTTAAGTATTTACAACCCACCCCAACCTCAAAATGTGCAAAACCAACCCACCTAAGCAAAGAACAGGACAATCAAAATTGTAAATGGCTTCCGTCCGATACACGCATACATAAAGGTAAAGGTCTCTTCTCAATGCATCCCCTTTAAAAAGCTTCAAAACATGCTCATCAAGCTAGAAAACCCTAAACAGTTTGGTTGTGCTCCTGTCGGTTCAAGTGAGCCCAGCTCAACTGGGCACAAAACAACAACTAAAAAAATACCGCCACCACTTCCCACGTTTTTACAATATTAGTCTGTTTTTCATTCAAATACAATGTCAAGTCAATATTTTCTGACTTTCAGAGAGAAGAGCGAGTGATTTCGAAAGAGAAGGAGGGGCAGCAAACACATACGTGGCTCTTTTTTCTGACTACAAGCAGCATCTTTGACGTAGCAGGAAGCAGATCATCGTCTAACACTAATGTCCCAGTTGTGACTGTCGCCGTGGGAACAGAGGATGCTTCAGGAGACTGAGCACATCTAAGGCAGTGAGGAAGCACCGATATCATTGTTCCCTAATTGAGCTTTTGGTTGATCTGGTTAAATTCTATAAGAATGTAATACTTTTTTGTCTTTTTGTCTGGTACCTCATGGACAGAGATTGGATACATATATCAAACAATAATGTATGCATTTTTCAACTGCCCGGTTTACTATTACTGGTTACTTTAATTAAAATCAGTCTGGTGCTTTCCTATCACTTTCTGAATTTCCTTTGTGCATCAAACCATGTGGCTTAAATGTGAAATAAATTTGGCTGTTCCAGGGGGAGGAGCCACAGAGGTCGACGCCTGAACACAAGTCGTGTTGTGTGTTAGCCAAGAAAAACCGAAGTGCACTACCTTTGTGATTTAAAGTCTGTGGGTGCAAACATTTGGCAGTCAAATCAAAGGGAAACATTGGCACTTTTCCATTTTGTCTTCACAGTAGCAGTGTGGCCAGACAATACGCTTTCATTTGTGCTTGTTGTTGGCGTGAGGGGCAGCGAGGAGTGGCTTGGCAGTGCCTGACAGTGAGGAGGTTCAGGTCTAGAGAGGAGCACCATGGGAGTTAACTGACAACCAATACGAACGAGTGTGTTACTCTGGGTATAACTATGCAATTCTTGTGATCCTGGTTGGGCTGTAAAGGCCTCATGACTGTCTTAAATCAGCCACCTGTGGTGACATCATAATCATGAAATGTAAAGGGTTATATATTACAACAAACATCCGCTTCATTCTCAATATTATTGAGACAAAACAAGAATCTGATGGTCTATGTAAAAAAAAAAAAAACTGTATTTGGCCACTAGAGGGCACTACATGACTGGAAAAAAAAACACCTGTTTGACTACCTCTCTGTGTGAAATTCAGGGTTCCCACATGTGGACAATCTGCCAGGCTGGATAATTAATCAACCAAGAGCTTGAACTGATAAAAGTCTCTAAAAGGAGATTCTCCTCCTGCTGCCTTTGTGTGAGTGCATTCATAAAGAGTGTATGCGTGTCTGTGAGAAGCACCTCTGTAAACAAGGAAAGACTTAACAGAAACTTCCCTCCCAATGTAAACATCTAGAAGTATCACCGGGTAAAAAATAATAATAATAAAAAAACAGAATCCAGTCTGTCACGTTAAACTCAAGGCTTCCCATGTGACACTTTGGACTTTGACGTCTGAAGTTAAACTGATGAAAGTGGCTGCACAAACATGGGATTCATTCAGTGGAAATAAACGTCAAAGGAACTTAAGTCCCTCAACAGAAACATCCCACATAAACATATATGAAAAGTTGTATTCTTAAAATGTTATACATCCATTAAAATTACATCTTAATGCTAATTGATGTCTGTAAAATAGACATAAGCCAACATGTTTTTTTTTTTTCTTTTTAACATCATGACCTCTGAGGACCAAGTTTGCAAAGCATAAAATAAAATAATTGGATTTTTTTTTTTTTTATATTGCACCATCACTTTGTAAAAATAGGCATTTTCTTTCAAAATGGTGAGCATACCATTTTTGGATAATAAAACTTTTCATATATCATACATCTGTGGACTCGAGGGGTGATGAGGGTTCAAAGGAATCCGGGATCTCGGGGGTCCGGGGTTCACGGGTCCGTGGGGTCTCATAGTGCCGACTCCAGGGAGGAGTCCAGCTGGTCATCATGGTGACTGGTGCTGTCGCTGTCGCAGCTCTGCGTGCTGGAGTAGTTCGCCGCCTCCTGCAGCCGTAGCAGCATGTTCATCTGCGAAACGCAACACGGCAGAGAGACACTGAATCAGAATCAGAATCAGAATCAGAATCAGAATCAGAATCAGAAACAGTTTTATTGCCAGGTACGTTTTCACATACAAGGAATTTAGCTTGATGTCTGGTGCAGAACATATAAACATATAAGATATAAGAAAAATATAGAAATATAGGAAATAAAGAAAAATATAGAACAGGTACTAAAATGGAATAAATGCACAATAGAATGACATATAAATATTATAAATTAAAGTTAGAGGCATGGACAATATGGGAAATGTTTTTTTTTTTTTCCATATTGTCCATGCCTCTAACTATAATAATATAAATAATAATAATATAAATGCCTCTAACTTTAATAATATAAATAACTGGATAACTAGACAGGAGAAGACAAAAGAACTTTTAAATCAGAAATCCACTTACATACTGTACTGTTCACTCATTGTTCCATACATTACTTACTCAAATCAAATCAAATCAAACTTTATTTATATAGCACTTTTCATACAAATTATGTTGCAACGCAAAGTGCTGAACAACAAGAAGATTAAAAACACAGAAACACCCCCAAACCCATATACAAATGCCCACACACAGTATATACACGGACACACATTCAAACATACATCCACCCACCACCCCTCACCTAACCCCAAAAAAGAGCGACATGAGCAGAACAAACTGTGTCTAAAGCATGGCTGTGTGGAGCTATGGGGAAATACTTACATAACAAACATTGATCCAATAATTAAATTACAAAAGAGAGCCATAAGAATTGTAAATAATTCAAAATACCGCGACCCAACGAACCCACTCTTCATTAAATTAAATACTTTAAAATTTGTAGATCTAGTCGAGCTAAGGACTTCACTTATAATGTATAAGGCACACAATAACCTACTTCCTCACTGCATTCAGGAAATGTTTTCACTCAGAGAAAGTCGGTATGAACTTAGGGGAACTTGTATGTTTAAAAAAATAAAGGTAAGGACAAACTTTAGAAGCAGATGTATTTCCGTTAAAGGGGTAAACTTGTGGAATAGTCTCTGTGATGAGCTAAAAATGTCTAGTTCTATCTGTAAATTCAAAAAAATGTTTAAACTTAGGGCATTAGATAAATATAAACTTTTAGTATGACCAAGAGCAGCTTCTCCTGTAAATCCTTTATATCACAAGTTTTTGTTGTAATTGACTCTCTGTAATCCCTTTTATTTTGATTTGTTGTGATGTGATATGTTGTAAAAAAGGGTAGGCATTATATAAGCTACGGCTTCAGCCTACACCTTTTTGGTTCATTTATTTACACATCCAGCTTTCTGTGATGCATGTTTTTGATTGATTAATGGACCAAAATAAAAAACTAACTAACCAACTAACTAACTAAGGAGAAGCCTTAATTAAAGCTGCAGGTCTTAAGTCCTTATTTGTTTGCTGATTCTCAACCTGGTGGTAAACAGATTAGCATTTACTGCTCCAAATGTTTATTATGGAAGTAAAGATAAAAAAAGAAATTCTGCTGAAATATCTTTTTTTTTTTGGGCTGACTTTCATATGCCCTTGAGTCAACAGCCTGGGAACGAATTCAGACTTCAAGAAATTATTCTTCCAAGTGAAAACCTGCAATATTAAACTGCAAACTTTATAGGCGTTAATAGATGGGTTTTGCTGCCTTTAGACGGAGCCGAGCCAGAACCTTTAACCCAGTTTGTGATTGGCAAAGCCAACTGACTGAATGATCGGTTTCCTGGATGTTGGACCCGCGCTGACGTTTCTGAGAATTCAAATCCATCAGTTCCTAGCCCAGACCTCAGAGTCGCGACTCGCAAATTTTAACACTTTTACATAAGTGCTTCTTAAAGCTCGTGGTCAACCAGGACCCATAAACCAGCAGAACCCTCGGTCCCTGAGACAGAACTAATGGTCTCAATGATGCAGAAGTGCTGCTGCATCTGGTGAAATTGCTTCCAGTGTTCCTAAAATGAGCTTTGGCACACCTGCAGTCAAACACACACACACAAATGTGCACACACACACACACACACACACATGTAGTTTCTTGCTAAGTCATGCCAGTCGTTTTTCGGATGACTACTCTTTAATTCCTCTTGGGTTGCAATAACCCACCAAATGGAAATTAAGTCTCTCTACGCCCATTTGCCTTCTTTTCTCCTGCCCTCCGTTCAGAGTTCATCCTCTAACGTGCGCATGGGTGTGCGTGCATGTGTGTGTGATGGGGCTTGTTTTACTTTACAGCCTGGTTACAGTTACAGTGAGTTAAGCTTTGAGTTGTAAAGTAAAAATCTTATCTAGCCTCCCGCTTTGTAAAAGCCAGACTAACCCTCATTAGGAATAAGTATTTTCATATCCTTTACTGGCACCGTGTTCCAAACAAGATGGCGTCCTCACCAGTGGGTCTCCCTCGGTGTCACTCTGAGACACCTGTTTGGCCGACGCCCCCTCCTTGGAGGAGCTGTAGCCGTCGTATCCGACGTCCTCCGGCCGCAGCTGAAGCAGCGACTGTCCGTCCTGCGTCTGCGCGGCGGCGCTCCACGGGTACGTGTCGCTCACCCACTTGGACGGATCCTCCCACAGAGCTCTTTTACCGTACAGCTGCAGGGACGGACAAAAACACGCTGGAGCCATTTTGTTTTCGGACAAGCCGTCTATCAAGAACGCATCACGTTGTCAAAAATAATTTCATCAGCAGAAGCAAAAGATATTTTATTCCAACTTTAAGGACAGGAGTGTATATAAGTTCATAATGGCTGCGGTTACATGATGTTTTTTAATTCGGAATTAAAATTAGGAATTAAATAATTCCGAATTAAACTATTTTCCTTCGAGTTTACATGGAAATAGTAATTCCGAATTAAGGTTTACATGGAAAACACGTTAGTTCGGCTTTATCCAACTCCGCTTTAGGTCTGGGGGTTGGGAAGGGTTCTGATTGGATGGGGGGGCAGACGACTTTACATCTACCGGAAGAAAACAAACTTAGCTAACTCGGTTAGCAACAACATTTCACTTATTTTTGACCTGGGTGGCGTCTCTATCTGTGAAACCTCCTTCATTTAACCTGGCCGCTTTGAAAAGCTCACAATTTTTATGTTTCCTGCCATCTGTTCTTTTAATTATTTCCAGTTCCTCCAAGCTATTTATTAAATAAATCGTCTCTGCTCTTGAACACCGTTTACTGAGTGCTGCCGGAATATAAGCATCATCGCGACAGAAGGGCAAGAGAACTAGCATGCGCAGAAAGACGGGAATTAATTTAAACAGGAATGAGTGTTTACATGACCGTGGAATTACTTAATGTGGAATTAAAATGGGAATAAACCAGCCACTTACTTCGGAATTAAGTTAATTCGGAATTGACATTTTCATATGGAATTAAGTGTTTACATGGTAACTTTTATTCGGCTTTAACTTTAATTCTGAATTAAAGAGGAATTAAACTTCCCATGTAAACGCACCCATTGTGTGCAAATAAAGCAAATGCAAGAACTGCATTTTCCATAACGTCCCAGCTTTTTCTGATTTGGGACGTATTACAAGTGCTGACTCAAAACTCTCTGGGCTTCAGCGTGATTAATCAGTTGATGTGGCAAAGTGGATCTTTCAAAAGAACTGCTACTCCTGCTGGAAAACTGAGCGGTGATACATTTTCAAATCTAGGTATAACTTTGACTTGTCATCCAGAAAATTGAATCCATGCATCACTAGGACGTACCTGGAGTCCTTCCCTGACAGCCTCCAGCAGGTAGGGAACTAGAGAGTAGTTCCATAAGTCCGTGAACCAAACCCGAGAGCCCTCGACGTCCATGGGACAAGACAGGAAGAGACGAGGACCTGTGGAGACAGAGCAGCAGGACGATGGGAGACAGACCAGGACATGGAGCAGACATACGGGTCAACAACGTGAACCAGTAAAGTAGTGCTGGGCGATATGGAAAAAATCCTATATCACGATATGGACTATTTTATATCACGATAACGATATATATCACGATATACCATAATAAAGTATGTTTTCAGTTATTCTCTGAAAAGTTTGACAAAAATTTCATTGCTTACTTTTCAACTTTATTTTGAAAGGACATTTAGCTGAACTGTCACAAACATACATTTTAGTGCAGCAAAAACAGGTAGGTACAGAGGTACAGTAGCTTTCACATTTTTTTTTTAAAGTGCACAACAGTTTCTGAGAGGAAAAACACATTTTTGCACTGAAGTTAAGCTATAAAAAATAAACAAATTATTTTTCAACTTTCTGAAATCTGTAACCTTGTAGTGCAAAGTTTGCAAACCAATATAAAGTGTCTAAAGTAAACATCAGGGTTGAAGAGAACTCTGTTTAAGGCATTAACCATGAATAAAAGTGCAAACATAAAAGGCTACTTTGTAGAAGTAGATATGATTCTATCAAATTTATCGTTGCAGGTTATTTAATTACATATTTGCTGTAATAATTGATAAAATTAGGTTAGAAATGATAGAAACGATAGAAGAGAAATGGCACGATACACACTTTTATATCGTCCCCATGATATGTATCATTATATTCGCCCAGCACTACAGTGAAGTAAAAAAAAAACAACATCTAACTTCAGAAATAATCAATGACTTTAAAATGTGATTGTTCACATTCAAAGGACACCAGTATGTCTTGTAGTTTTGCCTGAATGAAGACATCACAGAGCCTTGGAGGGCGTCCCCACAGCTGAGCGCCTGTAACTGACCGATGGTGACGTCCGAGGAGCTGTGCGCCTCCAGGAAGCCGTTGAGGTGTTGCCAGGTCTTGGGGATCCAGTCGATGATCTTGATCAGGTCGTTGCTGCGCATGTTCTTCTCGATCTCCGTCTCTATCAGCTTGCGCCTCAGGAAGCGACCCAAGAAGCCTTTGACTGGCTCCGTGTGGTTGGTGCACAGCACCCACCTGTGGCGGGACAGGTGATCAACGGTGAAACAACGATGCATCAGCTCCACGTCAAACAGGGTTTCTAATCTGCTCAAGAATCTATGATGACAACTACAGTCACGGAAAAAATTATTAGACCACCATTTTTTCTTTACTTTCTTGTTCATTTTAATACCTGGTACCACTAAACGTCATCATGTGACTAAAACAGACAGAAAAGAAAACACTGAATGCATAAAAGCAGTGTTTTTGGCAGTACAACGCCATAGCTATTGATGTAAAACTTAAGTGATTTAGGTTATAATCAAGAAAACCATGGAAAATGGTAAGATATCAGCTCTTAAATAAAACTCTTATGAGCAATCTTTGTGGTTATCGTTATGTTTGTCCAAACAAATGTACCTTTAGTTGTACCAGACATTAAAATGAACAAGAAACTGAAGAAAACAAGGTGGTCTGATAATTTTTTCCATGACTGTATGTCAGATTTCCCTCCATCATTTTATCCAAGATTAAAAGGGAAATATTATCATGTCAGGATGATCAAACTCCCTCATCACACTGTATTTGTCAAACATGCCAAGGAAGAATTATTCCCACTTAGAAAATGCATCCCAGCTTATTAATTTTCATTTAGCGAGCCTAACTATCCAGGGGACATAATTACAGCTCTTTCTGCGGAAGAATGCTTTTATTTGACATTGTATGGGACACAATATGGAGACAGGAGATTTAAATTAAACTCGTTTTCTGACAGAGGAGACGTTGTTAAACCGCTAAAGCAAAGTGTCAAGAAGGTTAAGTCTATTTGTATACAACGTGCTCTTTTCTCATTATGACTGTTGTGTATGAAAATGATCATAGAGTTTGTGTTGGACCAGTATTCTATCGTACAAGACAGTTTTTGTCCTTGGATGTTTACAGATGATGTAATATTTGTTTTAATGGGAATAGTGAAGCAGTTCACTCCAGAGTGATGAATCTTCCTGAAGTGATTTTCTAGTTGTGGAGTTAAAATGTCCTTTAGCTCTTTAAGATCTCAGCTTGACCTCCATTGTTCAGGTGAAAACATCAAACTACAGACACAGCCACTGGAAAACTATTTGCAACTATCAAAAAGCAAATTCTTGCTCTGAGATAATCAGTTATTAGAATTTCCACAGTTCATGAAAATTTGAAAAAGTGACTGCTTACGAGTAGTAACTTTAACACGCAAAACAAGTCTTTTGTGGTGGTTTTTCTCGCTTCTTTTTTAAATCTAAAACAGCACAAACAAGATCAAAATACTAATCTAATTTAAAAGAATGTCCTGTCTTCAACGTTCTTCTTTTCATCTCCGACTCCTTTAACGTCGCAGCATCTCTGACCCAAACTAAAGCATAGAAAGGTTTCCAACCTGAAGTTGTGGTGCAGCTCAAGGTTAGGAGACGAGGAAACTCCCTGGCTCATGGTCCCAATAACGTACGGGCTGGAGACAAGTAGAACAACACAAACAGTTACTCACAATCAGTTGCACTAACTTTCTTTATAACCATTTGAATGTGCATTTTATAACGCGTGACGACTAGCTTCCTGCTACTAAACTCATAAAAATAAGCTCTCTGGTACTCTGGATGGCTTTACTTTGGTATCTAGTACTACTGTGGCATCTACTGCTGGTACTACTATCTAGTAATACTGGGGGTAACTTTGTAGTTGCTTTGAACAAGATTTGAAAGTTAATTTGCATATAAATGCCCTTTTAAAATCTGTGTAATATTGCAAGTCTTTACTGTTCATGTATGTTTATACCAGTCTTACTACTGTTTGTGTTTCTCTTTGTCTTATAGCAAGTATATCTGCTCTGATCTCATTGGGTGTGTTTACATGGGAAGTTTAATTCCTCTTTAATTCAGAATTAAAGTTAAAGCCGAATAAAAGTTACCATGTAAACACTTAATTCCATATGAAAATGTCAATTCCGAATTAACTTAATTCTGAAGTAAGTGGCTGGTTTATTCTGATTTTAATTCCGCATTAAGTTATTCCACGGTCATGTATACACTCATTCCTCTTTAAATTAATTCCCGTCTTTCTGCGCATGCTAGTTCTCTTGCCCGTCTGTCGCGATGACGCTTATATTCCGCGCTGGCTCTTGTTTTCAAAACAAAGTTTCAAGATGGCAGCACGCAGTAAACGGTGTTCAAGAGCAGAGACGATTTATTTAATAAATAGCTTGGAGGAACTGGAAATAATTAAAAGAACAGATGGCAGGAAACATAAAAATTGTGAGCTTTTCAAAGCGGCCAGGTTAAATGAAGGAGGTTTCACAGATAGAGACGCCACCCAGGTCAAAAATAAGTGGAATGTTGTTGCTAACCGAGTTAGCTAAGTTTGTTTTCTTCCGGTAGATGTAAAGACGTCCCCCCCCCCATCCAATCAGAACCCTTCCCAACCCCCAGACCTAAAGCAGAGTTGGATAAAGCTGAACTAACGTGTTTTCCATGTAAACCTCAATTCGGAATTACTATTTCCATGTAAACTTGAAGGAAAATAGTTTAATTGGGAATTATTTAATTCCTAATTTTAATTCCGAATTAAAAAACATCATGTAACCGCAGCCATTGTGCTTGTCCCTGACTCCTCCCTGTCCTCTGGCCTCCAGCTAAAGATTTGGAAGTATCTGAATTGGATTTAACTCTAATGAAGTTGATTATAAATGGATTTAATTGGGATACAGTTGAACTGGACCGGATGATAGTCACCTGGACTTCACTAAACCCTTGTTACATTCTGTGTAAAGTGCTTGGAGATTACTTTTGATATGAGCTGGTGCTATACAAAATAAACTGAATTAAATTGAATTGAATTTTTTATCAACTCCCAGCGTGCTCATCTTGCTCCTACATTCATCAATGTGAAATAAGAGTAAATGCTGTGGCTGAATACAAATGCTCTTCCTCAACTGTCTACTTCTTTCTTCCCTCATTTGAAGGAAAAACAACCAAGTAGTGGTCCTACCTCCCTCTGAGAAGCAACTGACTCCAGGCTGTGGAAATAAATCTGAACAGACTTGACTTCCAACGGTACGATCTGTGCCTCTGAGGCGCTCGAGCTTCGAGGAGACGACGCGCCGACTCACCATTTGTGGTACTTGCAGTTCAGGAAGCCGTTGAATATGTCGCTCAGAGAGCCGATGTGGTGGAGGTTGTCCAGGATGACCACGGTGGGGAGCTGCACGTCCATCTCCTCAGAGTTGCACTGCTCTGCCAGGCTGGACAGGTACTGACGCAGGTCCTGGGAAAACAAGCAGTCTTGACTTACGATGGTGGAAAGCAGGTTTTGGAAGCCACATTTTGAGCTTTAATGCCCTAAAAGAAATCAGTTATACAGTCATGGAAAAAATGATTAGACCACCTTGTTTTCTTCAGTTTCTTGTTCATTTTAATGCCTGGTACAACTGAAGGTACATTTGTTTGGACAAACATAACGATAACCACAAAGATTGCTCATAAGAGTTTTATTTAAGAGCTGATATCTTACCATTTTCCATGGTTTTCTTGATTATAACCTAAATCACTTAAGTTTTTACATCAATAGCTATGGCGTTGTACTGCCAAAAACACTGCTTTTATGCATTCAGTGTTTTCTTTTCTGTCTGTTTTAGTCACATGATGACGTTTAGTGGTACCAGGTATTAAAATGAACAAGAAACTGAAGAAAAAATGGTGGTATAATAATTTTTTCCATGACTGTATATGCACATGATCAGAGCTGATCAGCACTGTTGCCTCACAGCTAGAAGGTTCCTGGTTTGAACCTGGGCAGGTGTCTTTCTGTGTGGAGTTAGCATGTTAGCATCTCCCTGTGGCTTGCTAAGGTTTCCTCCGGATACTCCGGGTACTTCCTCCCACAGTCCAAAGACATGCATGTTGGTTAACTGGTGGTTCTAAATTGCTCGTAGGAGTGATTGTGAGTGTGCATCGTTGTTCGTCTACATGTGGCCCTGCGATGGACTAGCAACCTGTCCAGGTGGACCCCTGCCTTTCACCTGAAGAGAGCTGAGACAGGCTCCAGCAGATCCCTTTGACCCTGCATAGGATTAAGTGGGCGTTGATGATGGATGGATGAATCAAGATCAGTTTGTAAATATCTCCTTCATTGTCCAAACTTGTGGCTCATATATTTTTAGCTTAAAGAGAACATTTTTAGCTCGACTTTAACTTTCACAAACACATTTTTAGCTCGGCTTCTCCTTCTGGGCAAACATTTACTACTGAAAGTTACAAGTGAGCAAAATTAGCATGTTGCTACTGGGGATGAACGCAATTTCAGCTCCACGTTAATGGTTTGTGCATCCTGAGGGACGCAGTTATTAGACGGGCTGCAGGGGATGAGAGGCTTTAACCCGTAATGACCAAATTAAAAATGCTTTCTGACAACTAAGGGGCTTTCTGTATAATCTTATAATGTCCATTTGTCAGCCTGGTTATGTGTCTTAAAGGTAATGCTAAACCAAAAAAAAAGATGCAAATCACTTTTAAGGATTAATTTGTATGTTAAAGAAAGCTTTCAGATACAGGATGCTTGTATCTTGGAGGGCAAAATGCCCTGATCAGCATTTAAAACAAAGTCAGTTACGTTGCTTATTAAAATATCGTACGTGGCCATGAGGCAAAACTCTGTTTAGTTCCTCCTACCTTGCTGGAGTTCTGGTCCACGTTGAAGCTGGCCACGTTGTGCTCAGTCACCTCCTGCCCCATCTGGGACATCATGTGCTCCGCCAGCTTGGCAGCCAGGAAGGATTTTCCGGTGCCGCTGGGTCCTGAGAGGATGATCCGGCGGTGCTCCATCAACAGGTTGAGGTACCGCTGGATTATGGGCTTCGGGATGAGCGTGTCAAACACGAGGCTGTCGATGCTGTTCTCCTTCATTCCTGCGACGAGGAGGAACACAAAATGAAACGCTTGGGTTATTTTCTGGAACTAAACCCGGAACAAATGGCACAAGTCCCTCTGGAGTATCTTTAAAAGGCATTTTCAGGGCTGCGGCGGATATGTGTGGAAGACTATGGAGCCCCGTTTGGGTCATAATTAAATTAATAAATGAGTCTATTATTATGAAATACAGGTGTTTGTTATTATGAAATACATACCCATTATTATGAAATGTTTCCCATTATTATGAAATACATGTTTATTATTATGAAATGTTTCCCATTATTATGAAAAAAATGTAATTATTATGAAATATATTTTCATTATTATTTAATCTTAGTTTAATGCATAATAGTTTATTTCAGAATGGCTTTTTTATTTAAGAATGAGCTTTAACATAATAATGACATTTTGCCAGTGGGCGGGACCAGTGGTTAACCTGCCACGCTCATTGGCTGATCCTTCTCCATGCAGTTGGTGGGGGACTAGCATCGAGCCTGTTGGCTACCTCTCGGAGTAAGTCAGAAAAGGATCTTTCTCCTGTCGCCATGCCATCAAAATCAAGTTTTCCCTACATTTTGCGCTACGTTTCTTAGTCGACGTCAACTCCGAGAGCTAGCCAACAGGCTCAATGCTAGTCCCCCACCAACTGCATGGAGAAGGATCAGCCAATGAGCGTGCAGGTCAACCACAGGTCCCGCCCACTGGCAAAATGTCATTATTATGTAAAAGCTCATTCTTATGAAAAACGAAGCCATTATGTAAAAACTCATTCTTAGATTAAAAAAAAGCCATTCTGAAATAAACTATTATGCATTAAACTAAGATTAAATAATAATAAAAATATATTTCATAATAATTACATTTTTTTCATAATAATGGGAAATATTTCATAATAAGGGATACGTATTTCATAATAATAAACACCTGTATTTCATAATAATAGACTCATTTATTCATTGAATTATGGCCCAAACGGGGCTCCATAGAAGACAGCTTCATTCTCTACTCTTGAAATAGTGACAGACCTTTCAGGTTGACCTTGATGATGTTGTTGTCGCCCACCAGGTAGCCGCAGGGCAGCAGCTCAGGTACATCGGAGGCGTGAGAGCGAACCACCTCACCCATCCTGTAGCAGATGATGCTGTCTGAGTTCAGACCCAGGCTGGTTACAGGATCCACCCGAAACACATACTCCTGCAGGGAGGGGGGGGGGGGGGGGGTACAACGTCAACCATCCACTGGACAACTCTGCAATAACTTCAGAAAGATTCTTAACCCTCATTCTACCGACATATTTCACATACATGGATCACCGACTGAAGAATAAATACTGTAATAAACAACCATCAAAGAAAAATTACAACTTTTTTTCTTCTCAGAATATTATTACTGATGTATTAAATGTCATCTGAGGAAAAAAACAACAACAGATTATTAATATTTTAAGAAAGTTATAGTTAATTTGCATATTTTATAAAACGAAAATATACTTTTCTTTAACCCAAAAATGTCAACAGTGGAATTTTATGATCTTCTTAACAGCAATTAAGATCCTATCTGAGCTAAGCACAAATCCATTGAAATGTTTCAAATCAGTTAAAGAATGAGGCTCTCTATTACCATCTCTATGGTAGTCACGTTAGACTTGATTCTGATATAATTTAGTGTTCAGTAATTTCAAGTTAACATTATTTGTGTTGTATTTATATGGTGAAACCAACCAAGGTCATTTTGAACCCAATATATATATATAAAAAACTTAAATAAACCCACAATCATTTAAATGTCACTACATTTTAATTTTATTTGAATTATCTCCCTCAAAATGACTGACAGAGTGCCCCCACCCCCCCTGAGAGTGTGTGATACTTTAAATTAGGACCCATGGCAAACATTGACTCAATAAATGGTTCCATCTATTAAAATACATCGGCGGAATTAGAGATTTTGACTGAGGTCCTTTTGGACCCCAATGCATTGGAATTTTTAAAAAGCACAGATAAAGACAGAAACAGAAAAAAAATCATATGACATCATTAGGAAAAAATTGATTGACACAGTCATGAAAAATTGGAATTATAGAATAAAGCACCTCTGAGATAGTCGGCGGTATGAGGGTTAAAAGACTAAGTTAAGACCCCCATATATCTAAACACTATAATACAGAGTTTTAAGTCACAGACTAAAGGTTTATATTAACTAAATGAAAAAAAAAACATGTTTAAAGGTGTGTGCTTACTTTGAAGAGGCGTCGGATGACCCCGTCGAGGACGTCCCACTTGGTTTTCCCGCTCACACCTATGGACCCGATCAGGTAGTCCTGGCTGTGCGTGCCCTGAAGAGGTTGGCAGGGATTGTGATGAGTCGTTACAAATATTTAATATTTAATTTAAAACACGCTGGTTCTGATTCTCCAGGTATTTAACAAACCTTGGTGGTGTTCGGACCCACTGCTGATGCTAACAACTATTCTCACGCTCCGACCTTCTTTACGCAGATTTCCCTCGTAGTCATCGAGCATAATATCTGCGAGAAAAAAACAAAAGCAACCAAGTTAACGATATCAGAGTTGTGATCCATCATGAAAGAATTATCTACAGTATATCTGCCGGCTGGTTAGCAGGGGGACGCTAACATGATCTGCTCTTCTCCCTTTCCTTTCCTTTCCTCCTCCAGTTCATTCCAGTTAATTAGCAGCACCTCGTTACTGTAACTGGGCTCCATTTTCTTTTCTGTAGTTTGTTGTGCTGTTTTAATCCTTTTTTCTCTTTTCTTTTTGTACGTTTGCAGACCAGAGTTTCCTGAGTTGCATTTTGACTTGCAGCCTGCAACTCAGGATGCACTATTTGTGTTTTCTATCTTCTCTCTGTCCTCCATCCTCTCTCCTCCTCCTCTCTGTCCTCCTCTTCTCCTCTGTCCTCCATCCTCTCTCTGTCCTCCATCCTCTCTGTCCTCCATCTTCTCTCTGTCCTCCATCTCTCTCTCTGTCCTCCATCTTCTCTCTGTCCTCCATCCTCTCTGTCTCTCTGTCCTCCATCTCTCTGTCCTCCATCTTCTCTCCTCCTGTCCTCCATCTCTCTCTCTGTCCTCCATCCTCTCTCTGTCCTCCATCCTCCTCTGTCCTCTCCTCTCCTGTCCTCCTCTTCCTCCCTCCATCCCTCTCTCTCTGTCCTCCATCCTCTCTCTGTCCTCCACCCTCTCTCTGTCCTCCATCCTCTCTATCCTCCTCCTCTCTCTGTCCTCCTCCTCTCTCCTCTGTCCTCCATCCTCTCTCTGTCCTCCATCCTCTCTCTCTGTCCTCCATCCTCTCTGTCCTCCCTCTGTCCTCTCTGTCCTCCATCCTCTCTCTCTGTCCTCCATCTTCTCTCTCCTCCTCTCCTCTCCTCTGTCCTCCATCTTCTCTCTGTCCTCCATCTTCTCTCTCTGTCCTCCATCCTCTCTCTCTGTCCTCCATCTTCTCTCTGTCCTCCTCTTCTCTCTTCCTCCATCCTCCTCTCTCTGTCCTCCATCTTCTCTCTGTCCTCCATCCTCTCTCTGTCTCCATCTCTCTCTGTCCTCCATCCTCTCTCTGTCCTCCATCCTTTCTCTGTCCTCCATCTTCTCTCTGTCCTCCCTCTTCTCTCTATCCTCTCTCTCTCTGTCCTCCATCTTCTCTCTATCCTCCATCCTCTCTCTGTCCCTCCATCTCTCTCTGTCCTCCATCCTCTCTCTGTCCTCCATCCTCTCTCTGTCCTCCATCCTCTCTCTGTCCTCCATCCTCTCTCTCTGTCCTCCATCTTCTCTCTGTCCTCCATCTTCTCTCTCTCCTCCTCTCCATCCTCTCTCTGTCCTCCATCTTCTCTCTGTCCTATCTCCTCTCTCTCTGTCCTCCATCCTCTCTCTCTCCTCCATCCTTCTCTCTGTCCTCCATCTTCTCTCTTCTCCTGTCCTCCATCTTCTCTCTATCCTACATCCTCTCTCTCCTCCATCTTCTCTCTGTCTCCCTCCATCCTCTCTCCTGTCCTCCATCCTCTCTCTCTGTCCTCCATCTTCTCTCTGTCCCTCCATCTTCTCTCTGTCCTCATCCTCTCTCTCTCTGTCCTCCATCTTCTCTCCTGTCTCCCTCCATCCTCTCTCCTCCTCCATCTTCTCGCTGTCCTCCATCTCCTCTCTGTCCTCCATCCTCTCTCTGTCCTCCTCTTCTCTCTGTCCTCCATCTTCTCTCTATCTCTCTATCCTCCCTCATCTTCTCCTCCTCCTCTCTCTGTCCTCCATCTTCTCTCTCTCTGTCCTCCATCCTCTCTCTGTCCCCATCCTCTCTCTGTCTCCTCCTCCCTCCATCCTTTCTCTGTCCTCCATCTTCTCTCTGTCCTCCATCTTCTCCTATCCTCATCCTCTCTCTGTCCCTCCTCCCTCCCTCCTCTCTCTGTCCTCCATCCTCTCTGTCCTCCATCCTCTCTCTGTCCTCCATCTTCTCTCTGTCCTCCATCTTCTCTCTGTCCTCCATCCTCTCTCTGTCCTGTCTCCCCCTCTCTTTTTCTTTCTCTACCCGGCTGGTCTTCATCAGGAAGGTCCCTCCATCTGATCCAGGTCCTAATCGAGGTTTCTTCCTCTTAAGTGGAGTTTTTTCTTGCCACTGTTTGGCTTAAAGGTTTTTTTTTTCCCTCTGTGGGAGTTTTTTACTTGCCAATATCCTTATTTTGGATTGAATATTATAATTTTAGTTAATGATATTTGCTCTGGGTCTCTGTAAAGCGCCTAGAGACAATTGACATTGTAACAGACAAATATACAAATAAAATTGAATTGAATTGAAGTTAAAACCTGGCAGACCTCAAAATAAAATGTAGCTAATGAGTTTTATTCAATGTGATAATTACATTATAATATACGAGCTTCTGAGTAATATCTAGTAAGTGAATACAATGAATATAATTATCAAACTTAAAGTCATTGGACAAAAAGAAGTTTCTGTATATCATCCATGTGATATTTTGATTGAAGCACGGACATTTCAATTAAACATCAAGAAACTATGTCAGAGTTTGAAAAAAAAAAGCCGTCATATGTTTCTTTCAACTCTATTATTCCCATTATTATTTTTTTTTGAGTTAAAGGTTTGGCGACTAAGTGCTCGACTATATTCACATGTGAACTTCTTCTGTATGAACCGAAGTGCAGGAACGGCAGTAAAACTATTTTACTTTTCTTTTTTTTTGCTACATTTTCCAAACAGCTACTTGTTGCAGCTGAAAACTGTCATCAAATAAAACGCGATGCCAACAACTGTCTGTCCGTTTCTTCCCGCCTTAACTCTGACAGCGAGCGTCTGTCACCACATTCACAACGCTGCTCCAAAATCTCTCTTTATTCTTTTTTCTCAGACTTCCTTTTGAAGCGGGAAAGAGAGCGTCTGGCACTCTTCCCTTTAGCTGAGGGCTCTGTGTCGCGGCGATAACGTTCCCTGAGCGCGCTCATCTTCCCACGCGTCCGCTGCTTTTGGCGGATCCCGCCATCAGTTAACGAGGGTCCGGGCCCTTCGGAGGGAGCTGTGGCGTCCATGTCAATTAGGAGATGAGTGAAGAGGTGAAAACGCTGCCACTTCTCAAACGGGCCGGGCCTGGAGAGTTCTTCAGCACGCTCATGTGGATGTTACTGTGATTATGTAACACGGTCCCGCTCTGCTCATATTTCATCATCCAGCTTTTCTGCAGCTATGAAGCAGATATTGAGGGAGGATCTGAAGGAGGACGCTCCAGAAATATACTTCTGGCCTTATAGGTACTGCAGTCTTTCAGCAAAGTTTGTTGACTTTAACTGAGCACAATTATATTTCCTCTCAAGCAGTCATTCCCAAAGTGTGGGCC
This sequence comes from Hirundichthys speculiger, assembly GCA_018398805.1. Classification (NCBI taxonomy): domain Eukaryota; kingdom Metazoa; phylum Chordata; class Actinopteri; order Beloniformes; family Exocoetidae; genus Hirundichthys; species Hirundichthys speculiger. The sequence goes on from JAGFBZ010000866.1 coordinate 46,907, forward strand.
GCGGCCCCCTGCTGGGCCGGCGAGGTACTGCAGGTGGGCCGTGAGAGGTCATTAAAATTAAACAAATACAGTCATGGAAAAAAATATTAGACCACCTTGTTTTCTTCAGTTTCTTGTTCATTTTAATGCCTGGTACAACTAAAGGTACATTTGTTTGGACAAACATAACGATAACCACAAAGATTGCTCATAAGAGTTTTATTTAAGAGCTGATATCTTACCATTTTCCATGGTTTTCTTGATTATAACCTAAATCATTTAAGTTTTTACATCAATAGCTATGGCGTTGTACTGCCAAAAACACTGCTTTTATGCATTCAGTGTTTTCTTTTCTGTCTGTTTTAGTCACATGATGACGTTTAGTGGTACCAGGTATTAAAATGAACAAGAAAGTGAAGAAAAAATGGTGGTCTAACAATTTTTTCCATGACTGTATGTTTTAAATCCTCGATCTTTTTTAAATATGTTTTTAATTACGGTAAAATATTAACAACATGATTTAAAAACATTAAGAAGTAACAAAACAAACCAGTTAAGTGTTTTACTACCGTCATCTTAACTTAATATGACAAGTGTCACCTTATTTGTTGTCCCCTCACATTAAAATCGGCTCATGGTTCCTGGTCCTGTATGTTGATCACAGTTGTGATTAAAGGTTTCGGTGGTTGCCGCGGAGATTTTTCACATTTCAAATTGGGCCTTGGTGTTCTGAAGTTTGGAAATGGCTGCTCTAAAGAAATGACTTGACCTTTGGAAACACCTACGCAGACGCTGAACCGACCTGACATCATGGTGTCGCTGATGTTGAGGTTGTTGAGGGAAAGGCCCAGGGACTGACGTGAGGAGGACGAGGAGGTGCTGGACGTCTCCGACGGCGGCCGGGCGGTCTTGACGGGTGTGGCCGTGGGCGTGGCGTTACCGCTAGACTTGAGACGATCGTTTTCCGCCTTCAGTATCTCGATCTCGTTCTGTGCATCGAGAAAATAATGGAAATGAGACAATCAAATGGAAACGGCATTAAAAAAAAAAAAAAAAAGCACAATCTGGCTGCTGTTATTATTTTCAATCAGTGCCGTTGGAATTATGGGCCGTAAGAAGCTTTCTGATCTTCAAGGTTCTCTTTGTACTAAAGGTTAAGTCTTAGATAAGGGGTTTTATACGATCCCTATATCTGAGAAGAGATTAGACGCTGCTACACAGTCGGACAAATCCAGATCCACAAAGGCCTTTTTAAGTGAGACATTCACGAGGACGTGAGAAATTCTTTGAATTTGTGCTTTTTAACAGGATGAAATGACACGGCATCTCTGAAATCTTGTCCGTATAAACGACAGATGCCTCTTTCAGTATAGCCGCATCAAAAGTACTAAAATAAATAAATCAAATCCATATAACTTCAATGAGAAGCTTCACCTTTTTCCTGTCTTCTGTGCTTCATGAACAGTTCAACAGTTACATTCACCTCTGTGAACTTCTCTCATCACAACAGTCTTCTCCAGACTGATAGCGACCTCGTTATTAAGAACCTCGTTTGGATCGAAGATTAGTGCGTGTAAAAAACTAGTTAACAAGTAGTACCCTTCTTCTACAGCATATACATCTGTTAATCTTTTAATTAATCTAAAGTTTTAAAACTTTAAAACTTCACATTTTGGGAAACACGCTTATCTAGTTTTTAGCCATAATTAAAAAAAAAAAAAAAGGAATTAATATTGAGTGGGAATTACAGTGGAGATTTCCACCACAGATAATATTCAGGTGTGCCGCTCACAAACCAGAGCAACACCTTGTTACCTGCAGCAGTTTACACTCTTCCTTCCTCCTGGATTTTAAAGCTCATCCACTGACCAATATTAGGATTTTAACAGGAAATAATGTTTGGTTTTATTCTACAGCAGATCTGATAATTCCTAAAAACAATCAACCAACAATGGAATCAGGAAAATACAACAAAGTAAAGACAGTTATACAGGCGTTAAGCTAATCTGATCACAGAGATTTAAAACAGATTTAGAAGACAAAAACTCTTTGACGTGGGCGCAGATAGATAGTTCACCGAGCGTTCTTGGTCTGCAAGGAAATGGATGTCGCCAAGTTTGGTGTGAGAAATTAGTGCGGGTAAAACTGACCATTAAAAGTACACTACAATATGAACACGAGCCAGTACAGCCTGCATGAAATCAATTGTTTTACCTGGAAAATTAATTTTATATGCACAAAAAAAAAAAAGAAAAAAAGAAAACAATTATTCACTGTCAAACGATAAAGGACATCTACTGAATCGTGCTATCAAGTGTTTGAAAGGAGCTGATGTGATGATTTTATTTCATTAAGAGCTTCGTCTGGATTGTGATGGGAATATAAATCCTGTAAATCAGTAGAAACACCTCTACATAGTTCATAGGATAAAATCGATATTACCAAAGGTTCAAAAGCCCCGCTTAATGCCACATTCAAACCCTTGAGCACAATATAAAATAAATACCGTATTTTCCGGACTATAAGCCGCTACTTTTGTCTTTAAACCATGAGGTTTATACAGAGATGTCGGCTTTTCTATAAATCTTTCTTCAGCCATCAGGGGGCGCTCTAGCAGGAAGTGCAAAAACCAAAAAACAAACCGAGTAGTTAAAGGTTATTCTGTTTTTGTTCAGTAGCTGATGTTGGCTATGCTACTCTACATTCATTTAGCATCAGTACCTGTTATTATTGGACAAACTGATTAATCCAGGTGTGTCTGACCATTGTAGCTACTCAGACACACCTGGATTTATCAGTTTGTTGGTTCCTCAGCGGGTTTCAGGGTTCTGAGTGGACCCGCCGACAGAGGTGAGGTTTTAATCACAGATGCAGATCAGTTCAGGTATGTGAATAAACACTTATGGTACAAAATCTTTTAATGTAAATATCTTATTTCTCAGCCTGGATACCGGCGGCTTATATGTGACAAAATATATATTTCGATTTATATTTTAATGAGTGCGGCTTATATTCAGGTGCGCTTTATAGTCCAGAAAATACGGTAAATAAATAAATAAAATCAGTTAGACATCAGAATGAATAAACTGGTGTAATTAAAATCTGCTTAGGAGCAGGTGCAGCTTAAATGACTCATGGAAAAAGGAAGAAAGAAAGAATTATTGCCAGACGGCTAGAGATGCAACTCCCAGAAGTTCTTTTTCTGAAATTATTGCTATTATCTTTATCACAAAAAGCACCGTGGCCGCCCTCGTGCACGGGGATAATGCACCCTGGCAGATCAATTTAACAGCAGAATTTAAAGGCTTTATGGAAGCGCACGAAGGCTGATATGCCAAACCAAATGAGACCTGGAGCTGGTAAGCCAGGTGATGTCACCGTTCCCGCCGAATCTTCTGACAGCGGTAACAGGACAGCGAACATCTTCCACCAGAAGGCAGGTATTATTGTTAGCGTCATCATTGTTACATGTGAGGATGCGTGTTAGCCTCGAGCAAACATAATGCAGTATAAATGTGTCTTTAATTTACAGGCAGCACCTTCCAGGAGCCGAGCCCGTACAAGGAACTGGTCCACGTGGCGGGAAAACTCACCTGCATCCGGTTCATGGCCTCTCGGATCTGGTCCAGGTGGTGGGCGGAGCTAAGGGCCTCCAGGCGGATGTCGGTCAGCTTGAGCTCTTTTTCCCTCAGCTCGTTCTTGAGCTGCAGGATGACTTCAGCCTCAGCCTCGGTGCATTCGCACAGCCTGCAAGCAGGATTACACACAGGGGGAGGGGGGGGGGGGGGGGGGGTCACCTTCGGGGTTACACCACGCACACCCACAAACTACACCCAACCTAGAGACGCTTGATAGGAAGAAGTTCAGAGTTCAGAGGGAGGCTGAAGTCAGTGGTGAAGAGTTTGAGTGGGGTGAGGGGGGGTGGGGAGGGGCATTTGGTCCAGCAAATCGCTCCCACTGATAGTTGACCAACAATTAAAAACAACAAAAAGATTTAAGTTGTTTCTGCTATGGGGTGCCGAATGTAAAAACTTGATTACAGTTTTCAAACTGATATACAGTCATGAAAAAAATTATTGGACCACCTTGTTTTCTTCAGTTTCTTGTTCATTTTAATGCCTGGTACAACTAAAGGTACATTTGTTTGGACAAACATAACGATAACCACAAAGATTGCTCATAAGAGTTTTATTTAAGAGCTGATATCTTACCATTTTCCATGGTTTTCTTGATTATAACCTAAATCACTTCAGTTTTTACATCAATAGCTATGGCGTTGTACTGCCAAAAACACTGCTTTTATGCATTCAGTGTTTTCTTTTCTGTCTGTTTTAGTCACATGATGACGTTTAGTGGTACCAGGTATTAAAATGAACAAGAAACTGAAGAAAAAATGGTGGTCTAATAATTTTTTTCCATGACTGTATTTTCAATATTTAGCTCATTTTCTTCACATTTAGCTCATTTTACACACATTTGAGACATAAATTATTTAAAAATTTGGTTATATGTGAACAAAAATGAAATGTTAAATCTAAATGTTAAATCTAAATATTAAATGTAAATGTTAAATCTAAATCTAAATATCAAATCTAAATCTAAATGTTAATATTTAGATATAACATTTGACATTTAGATTTAGATTTAACATTCAATTTCATGAATGTTAAATGTTAAATCTAAATATTAAATCTTAAATTCTAAATCTTAAAATCTAAATGTTAAATGTTAAATCTAAATTTAAATTCTAAATTTAGATTTAACATTTGACATTTAGATTTAGATTTAACATTTCATTTTCGTTCACATATAACCAAATTTTTCAATTTATGTCTCAGATGTGTGTAAAATGAGCTAAATGTGAAGAAAAGAAACGAGCTAAATATTGAAAAATATATCAGTTTGAAAACTGTAATCAAGTTTTTCATTCGGCACCCCATTTTGCACTTCTTTTCTTTCAAATATCATGTAATGGGATAAATCATTTTTCTTAGTTTGGCAGTATAAATATAAGGCAAAAACAACTATAGACCACATCTGTTGTTGTGTCATCATTATAACAGACATCAGTTATCTGTTGTGTCAAACATTAGCTCCAGTAACTCATCATTTTAAAATGGTGCTGCATTTGTCAAGTAGTTTTCCTTTGCATCAAATTCATGTTTTCTTCTAAGCCTTTTTCACTAAAATGCTTTATTTAAAATTTTTCCCCACTGATTGGAACTGCTTAAAGCATATCAACAAATCTGGCACTTTTTTTAAACATCCGTTACGATGAATAAGTCTAAGAAATACCCAGAATAAACCCTAAAACCCACATCCAGACTGTTGATGAGGACGTATCGAAGATGGTGAAAAAAGTTGGAAGCTTAAACAACTTCTTCTCTTAATTGTCGCTGAGAACGTAAGACCACTTCCACCTGTATCCTCCACCAACGCTGCACCTGAGGTCATCAGCTCACTTGTTGCCAGGCGACAAACCCTAACAGCCCGCCGTGCGTCCACGGTGATCTCTGGGCCTTTTTCAAACATTCTTCTCCTTCTGACGCAGTTCAAACTTTCCAAGAGTTTGTTGACTGATAATTGCAGAAACGAAGCGCTACTGCAGATAATTACAGAAATAATGAGAAGCACCGTGTGAGCATGTTTGAGTGAATGGGTCAATGAGAAACACATTAAAAAGCACTTAGTAGAACCTACTGAAGGTTAAAAAGGGACTACATAAGTGGAAACCATTTCATCCTTGATTTGATCCTTGATAAGGTCCTAGTTCAATTTTTTTTTTTTTTCTTTTTTTTTTTTTTTTTTTAAAGGCATGTTTTCTCTCCGACATGCCACTCGTGGGTTTTACAGCAGTGAGATGCAGCCACAGCAGCACAAACCACAGCACACAGGTGAGCATGCCACTCAGTGCTGTTACCGAGATCTGTGCTTGTAGACCACGTGACCGTTTTGCTTTTTCTTTGATGTCCAAACGGGGGAGGACTTGCTATCGCAAATGCACTGGCTACAGCAGACGGAGAAACATTACAGAGAAAGGATGGACAGAGCGGTTAGAGGAAAGAGCGAGGCGAGGATTTAAAGATATTTGTTAAAAGACACAAAAAAAAGAGAAAGTTACTCAAAAAGAACAAAACAGGTAACTGTGTATCTCAGAGGAGACGCTTCCCTTCTCGGACGGCTGATGTTGAGCGGGGGGGAAACTCACTCTGTGGTGGAGGGGGAGGAGCGCAGCGTGGAGATGCTGCCTTGTCTGTTGTCGTGCTGCAGTTTGGGCGAGGACGGCAGCGAGTCGGTCATCTCCTCCGTTTCGTCGTGGGCAGACTGCGACTTGGTTTTCTTCTTGCTGAACGCCTGCTTGAAGGAGCTGCGTAGCTGCAAAAAACACACGACACAGACGAGCTTGTCATTTCTTTTTTGACGTAACTCCTGATGACATCACGTCTGGTCAGATGAGGAAAATACTCTGTGCTGTTTCCAAGCAATGGCCATTGTCTGGTTTAGGTAAAGAGCCAAAAAGCAGGGCTGTAAGAGTAGACGAGAACGACAGGATGGATGGATGAGGAGGAGGGGGGGAGGGGCAGGTTTTGTTTTAATGACCCTAAAAATTAGGAATGAACAAGCAATATTATGAACAAGGGGGGGGGGGGGCGAAACAAGGATGTAAAGAAAGGGGCAGGGGAAGGTTTGTTGTATCCATGCCGACGTTCCAAGAAATGGGAGAGAAGGGAAAAGAGGAAGTGGAGATGGGAAATAACCACTGCACGCATACAGAAGTCACTCTGGAAACCACTGACCTGAGCTGGAATGGAATCAGCCACCTGAAGATGCAAAGCACACGCGCTGTTAAGCTGCACGGACACACACACTCATCGCCACCGCACACACATCTGCAGCAGACTTCATAAACCTAAGTTACTACTCAGCGCTGGAAGTTTAAAACGCTGATAATCATGACAGCTGTTGAGTCACCTCTGCAAAGCAAAGCGTGATCAGTCCGGTTGGTAACCGCTTTATGTGCACTTTATAATAATAATAATAATAATACATTTTATTTAAAGGCGCCTTTCTGTCACTCAAGGTCACCGTAAAACTTTATTTGCATTAAAGAAGCAGAACGGAACAACGTAACCCAGACAATAAACCCTGAAAGACAAAACTTTCATTCAATGGAAGTTATTCCAAAATAAATTACACTGATATCAAAGTGTCTATGTGAATGCTGATTTTTTGATTCATAATTGGATTTTGAGAGTTTTCTAGAATAGGTTGACATGATTTAATATTAAAACGGAGTGTCTGAAATTCTCCATTTGAGCTCCTGTTGGTTTAAATCAGGGGTCTTCAACCTTTTTTAGCCCAGGGACCCCTGCTTCAATGTGTCACATTTTAATGCCTGGTTTATAATAACTTTTAGATGTATTTTATCCTGCTTATTTCACCTTATTAACCAATTCTTGACTGGGTTATTAGCCTACATGTGTTTATGGTTGATAAAACTTTCATGCATATCATCATTATTATTATTATTAGTTGGTAATGAGACAATATTTTCTGTTATTGTTATTTTCCAAAAATGAAACTTTTAACTTCAGGCAGTTATATATTTAGAACTGCCTGTGTGTGTGTGTGTGTGTGTGTATATATATATATATATATGTACATATATATATATATATATATATATTATATATACAGTCATGGAAAAAATTATTAGACCACCATTTTTTCTTCACTTTCTTGTTCATTTTAATACCTGGTACCACTAAACGTCATCATGTGACTAAAACAGACAGAAAAGAAAACACTGAATGCATAAAAGCAGTGTTTTTGGCAGTACAACGCCATAGCTATTGATGTAAAAACTTAAGTGATTTAGGTTATAATCAAGAAAACCATGGAAAATGGTAAGATATCAGCTCTTAAATAAAACTCTTATGAGCAATCTTTGTGGTTATTGTTATGTTTGTCCAAACAAATGTACCTTTAGTTGTACCAGGCATTAAAATTAAAATGAACAAGAAACTGAAGAAAACAAGGGTGGTCTAATAATTTTTTCCATGACTGTATATATATATATACTATATATATATATATATATATATATATATATATATATATATATATATATATATATATATATATATATATATTTGGTTAAAATTGCCTTTGTTTCTTTTTAAGTTGGAGGACCCCGTGCAGTACCTCCGCGGCCACCCTAGGGGTCGCGGACCCCCGGTTGAAGACCACTGGTTTAAAGAGATGCAGCAAAAACACTTCTACAAAGACTTACTGTTTTCTGTTTGGACAATTCATTGGTCAAAAATGGCACAGTGTGAGACAACAGCTAATTTTGTATCTGAAGCATGCCAAACTAGGCGTTATGCAAATATATCTCATGGTGATGTCAAACAGAAGACATCACCATCACCGCGAAAACTAAGGGATCACTGTATTTATAAGTAAAATGGAGGGAAAAAAAAGTGATGAAATCACAGATCAAGATGTTGGCTGTAGCCCGAATACTGAAAACCTGTAAGAAGTATTTACATGTAGGTTTTAGGAATATCATTAAACCACCTTCACCATCCCCACTCCAACAAAGCTCCTGTCTGATTGAAATTCAATAATCTAACCTCATTACACTCCTCCTTCTCTTGCCGCCCTGCTTCCTTTTCACTCTTCGCTCACATGTGACTAACCTCAGTTCAACTCTGTCCACCCATGATGCACCGAGGCAAAATTTATGCACATGATTTATTAACTGCTGCTGACAAAAAGGAGCTGGTTGGTATTCATGAGGCTGCCACGCTCGGGCGTTACAGTCGGCGGTGAACTTTGTTGCTGTTAGCTTGTCTTTCTTTTCAAGGGCAGGCGGGCGTTGCACTGCAGCAGAGGCTGAACTCAGAGCAGCAGGCTCTGATTTTACACTCTTTGGCTGAGAGAAAAACTTCTAATATGTCAGCTGTCTTACTCGGGGGACTGCAGCAAATAAGAGCGCTAAGCTAGTGACGCTGAGCTGCTGCTGCACAGCGAAACCAGAGAAACCAGAGAGGAGGGCAGAGCAGAGAGAAAGGGCTTCGTTACATAAATTATCTTTATGGATTTGTGAACATGAACATTTGACACTGAAACACAAGAATTAGTAGAACAAAATACAAGATCAGTCTAACAAACATCATTGCTAAGCCCCCCCCCCCAACATCTCCTCTCTGGTTTCATCTGTCCAAATGATATTTTTCCAGAAGTCTTTTTTAACACCTTCAGATGAAAATTTGCAAAGCTTGCTGCTATGTTCATTTTCATTTTTCTGGCAGCCATTCCAGACTAACTACACGTATGTATGGAAGTATTTCTGTGCCACCTGAGTTTGAATACGAATTTTTAAGATTGAAATTTTTCAGCATCAAAATCAGACTTTGAATTTTGAAAAACATCAGATTTCTAGCACTGAATTCTTTTTTGCCTCTGAATTTTATTTTAAAATAAATTCAGTGTTAAAAAAAATTGTTGTCTTAAAATATTCAGTTTTTCAAAATTCAACACGCAAAGAAATTCAACACCCCAAAAAATTCAGTGTAAAAAAAAAAAAATCAACATCTCAAAAAAATTCAGTGTAAAAAAATTCAATTTCTAAAAAAAAAAATCAGTGTAAAAAAATTCAACCTCAAAAAATTCAGTGTAAAAAATTCAACCTCAAAAAATTCAGTGTTAAAAAGAACCAGACTCAACATCCGGGTCACCAGGGAGAAGCAATCGATCCCTGTCTCAATTCAGCCAACGTCCAGTAAACAGTAAACAGACTCACCGCAGCACCATCACCTGAGTTTGCTGCCATGGCCGACCGGTCCGTCTTACTATCTGGGTGGGTGTCACATGACCAGTGGAGCGTAACGTGATTGGCTGGACGTTGGCTGAATTGAGACGGGATCGATTGCTTCTCCCTGGTGACCCGGATGTTGAGTCTGGTTCTTTTTACACTGAATTTTTTGACGTTGAATTTTTTTACACTGATTTTTTTTTTAGAAATTGAATTTTTTTACACTGAATTTTTTTGAGATGTTGATTTTTTTTTTAAACTGAATTTTTTGGGGTGTTGAATTTCTTTGCGTGTTGAATTTTGAAAAACTGAATATTTTAAGACAACAATTTTTTTAAACACTGAATTTATTTTAACAAAATAAAATTCAGAGGCAAAAAAAATTCAGTGCTAGAAATCTGATGTTTTTTAAAATTCAAAGTCTGATTTTGATGCTGAAAAATTTCAATTTTAAAAATTCGTATTCAAACTCAGGTGGCACAGAAATACTTCCATACGTATGTGTCTCTTTCCTGTTGCACTTGAACGAACATTCAACACTGTCCTAAACGTTTCCTACTTGTGAATATTCTTTCTCACTGCAGGATGATGAACTTCAAAACCTTTAAAACACTTTAAAACACATTAAAAACTTTAAAACCCTTCTCAGATTGTCAGACGGTAACAATCGCTGCTGATTTTTTTTTACTTCTTGGCGTTGTGAAAACATGCGCATGATTTCTGATAATCATAAATCCGCAGCATTTGATCTTATTTGTTCCTGTAGAAGAAACAAGTGTGTATTTCATTTTGTACACACTGCTTGTGTACTTCAGTTCAACTGACACAAACATGCCATATGTTTGTGTTTCTGTTGTCATGTTTATCCTAATTTCAACACACAATAAAGACCAGACATTTTCTTTTTATGATGCTCCAACATGTTTAATCTTAGAATTGAAAGAGATTTTAATTTTTTTTTCCCTCACACGAATGTGAATTTTGAAGTTCAACTCCAGTCATGACTAAAAGAGGTCCTTCTGAAAAGTACTCTCACAGCATATTTTGAGGGAGCTAAGTTTCTCTTTTGCCAATACAGAAACCAGTACTTACCTCACCTGAGTACCACTACTGGACTTTTTTCAAGTTGAACTACTGTGATATAATATATATATATATATCATTTTAAACTAACTGTGTTTCCATTAACTGCTGCACGCTTGATGCTGCTTGACTTTCTGTCGCTACCAGATGGTATCTTTGTGAACAACAGTGACCAAACACTGCTGCGCTGATGTACAGCTCCTACCTGTACGGTGCACACCTTACTGACAGTTTTAGACTGCAGCTTTGGACAAACATTTACACAAAAGACTGCACTGCATCATTCTCATCCCAACATCATGGCACAGGAGGAATGTCATTGCACATTTATTTTTCTTAATTCACCCAACAATGTTTCAAAATGCTTTGTATTTCATTAAATTTTTTTGTATGATGTACTTTTTTTTTTTTAATTTCTATTCTGAGTCATAGTTTTCTTCTTTTTGTTTTTTAATACTCTTATATTCTTGCATCCTCCCTGGAAGAGTAGCCACACACAATTTATTTGTTATTTGTAGTGCTGGGCGATATGAAAAAAATCATATATCACGATATGGACTATTTTATATCACGATAACGATATATATCACGATATACCATAATAAAGTATGTTTTTAGTTATTCTCTGAAAAGTTTGACAAAATTTCATTGCTTTACTTTTCATTTATTTTGAAAGGACATTTAGCTGAACTGTCACAAACATACATTTTAGTGCAGCAAAAACAGGTAGGTACAGAGGTACAGTAGCTTTCACATTTTTTTAAAGTGCACAACAGTTTCTGAGAGGAAAAACACATTTTTGCACTGAAGTTCAGCTATAAAAAATAAACACAAATTATTTTTCAACTTTCTGAAATCTGTAACCTTGTAGTGCAAAGTTTGCAAACCAATATAAAGTGTCTAAAGTAAACATCAGGGTTGAAGAGAACTCTGTTTAAGGCATTAACCATGAATAAAAGTGCAAACATAAAAGGCTACTTTGTAGAAGTAGATATGATTCTATCAAATTTATCGTTGCAGGTTATTTAATTACATATTTGCTGTAATAATTGATAAAATTAGGTTAGAAACGATAGAAACGATAGAAACGATAGAAGAGAAATGGCACGATACACACTTTTATATTGTCCCCACGATATGTATCGTCATATTGCCCAGCACTAATTATTTGTATGACAATTTAAGATTTTCATTCTCAATTTCCCCATCGTTGGATGAATTTTATCTTATCTTTCCATATTTAATAGAATATTGTGGCCAAAAACATACACTAAAAATGCGTTGTCTTTAAATATCCAGTCCCAACTGTATCTAAATTAAATATTACAACCCTGTTGTCTATAACAGCTGAATAGACATTAAGAGACTTGTGCTTTAGGAAGCCTTTAGTATGAGCATGAAATGTTGTTTTAAATCGTACGGTCTGTCCCAAAGTACCGTATTGGCCCGAATATAGGACGACTCTGACTTATAAGACGAGCCCTAGTTTTCAAATATCATTTTGGAAAAAATATAAATATGTTGAAGACAATGAGGCTATTCATTAAAAAAAAAAGTTTTATTGTACAATTTATTATAGAAAAACTCACACAGAGATAACATTCTGCTGTATTATTAAACATTTTAATGATTTCATCTTTTTCAGGTACTGTGGTACCATACTTAAGGTAAGGTAGTTTAGTACTATTTAATAAACTGATGTTTATTATGTTAATAAACATCAGATCTGCTCCATTCGCTTACTGGTTACTTTGGTGCGGCTCCATCTAGTGGCGCAGATGTGTAATGACACTAGAAAAGTCTAGTCCTCCATTATAAGACGACCCCAATTTTCGAAGAATATGATTTCTAGAATAAAATATAGTCTTATATTCAGGCCAATACGGTACTTTTATCAGGAACAGTGCAGTTGTAAATCTGGACATGGCTTCATTTTGCAGATATCATTTTATACTTCTTTTATTTACTTACCCAGCTCTTTTTCTTCTTCTTCTTATCCTCGGCATCCTTCCCCAAACTTCCCAGGCTGGAGTGACTGGCTGCGCTGTTAATGCTGGACATACTTTCTGACGAGTGCTGCCGGCGGATGCGCAGGTCTGGAAAAGCAGCCAGAGTCTGAGCTCCAGTGCACGTGAAACCATGGCTGGTATCAATTTTCTCATTAAGGTTTTACAACACTAGACTGAGCTCGATTTGCATAAGCATCTATGAGGAACTTAGACGCTTAAAGGTAATTATAAAAAGTCAATTATGCGTCAGAGCTGGTTTCCTTGACCAATCAAGGCTTTCAAAAAACTGAATTATACAGCAGATACACTTCAACTAACGGAGGTTCAGGTTCTTATGAGTCCAATCAGGATAAACTGCATGTGTGGTTCTTTTTTCATTACCTCTGTGCAGGTGGTCCGGGCCGTTCAGCGCCACCTGGATGGCGGTTTGGGCGTCTGTGTTCTGGGTCTTCAGCGTCTCTATTGTTTCCCTCAACTCAGCCAACTCCGACTCCTGAACGGAGACAAAGAACAAGATGTGCCTCTTTTAAATTCACCGGACACAGAAATGAACAAACTCAACATAGAAATCGTACTTTTGAGGAAATCTAAACTTTTTAGTATAAATAGAACTAGAAATGATGGCCAGACTCGGTCATTTTTAATGGATGTTTGGAAGCAGCACATCACTTACATCAGTTTGAAGAAATTATTAAATTTGGCATTGATTGGGCTTTCAGTGGAAGAACAAAACCAAACAAAATATGGCGGCAGGTATTTTGAAGACTATTTTAGTGTAGATCTGTTCCTCGGCCAGCACCACCTGCTTGGAGTTAAATAAAAAAAAAAGAAAGATCTATTCTCTGTTGAACTTTCTCTACAGGAGGGAGTTTGTTATTCCAGGACTGCAGATAGAGTTTCCGCTTCAGTTAAAAGTTAGAATAGTCTTGTTTGGCAAAGGCATCCCTCCAAATCCCAGAGTGCTTTAATTTATAGGAGATTAAAAACTGCTCGGCCTCGTCAGCCTTCTGTCCATATGGTGTCAAAAAAAAAAGGCATGTATTCATATTTTGTTGTAGGGATAAATCTTTCTACAGCCACGTGAAAAAGAAAAAGCACAACCCTTTTCAGTGTTATTAAAACGGGGTAAACACAAGTTCAGATGTAAAACAGCACGTTGGCATTATTGAATTAACAAAAACTAAGACAAAACACAGAAGGTTTGTGTAAAGACTTTTGCCCCGTCAATCAAATGCTTGTAGGAGTAATTGTTTATCCATCAGTGCAATTTACATGGGAAGTTCAATTCCTCTTTAATTCAGAATTAAAGTTAAAGCCGAATAAAAGTTACCATGTAAACACTTAATTCCATATGAAAATGTCAATTCCGAATTAAACTTAATTCCGAAGTAAGTGGCTGGTTTATTCCCATTTTAATTCCGCATTAAATACTTCCGCGGTCATGTTTACGCTCATTCCTGTTTAAATTAATTCCCGTCTTTCTGCGCATGCTCGTTCTCACGCTAATATTCCGCGCTGGGCTTGTTTTCAAAACAAAGTTTCAAGATGGCGGCACGCAGTAAACGGTGTTCAAGAGCAGAGATGATTTATTTAATAAATAGCTTGGAGGAACTGGAAATAATTAAAAGAACAGATGGCAGGAAACATAAAAATTGTGAGCTTTTCAAAGCGGCCAGGTTAAATGAAGGAGGTTTCACAGATAGAGACGCCACCCAGGTCAAAAATAAGTGGAATGTTGTTGCTAACCGAGTTAGCTAAGTTTGTTTTCTTCCGGTAGATGTAAAGACGTCCCCCCCCCCCCAATCCAATCAGAACCCTTCCCAACCCCCAGACCTAAAGCGGAGTTGGATAAAGCCGAACAAACGTGTTTTCCATGTAAACCTTAATTCAGGAATTACTATTTCCATGTAAACTCGAAGAAAAATAGTTTAATTCTAAATTATTTAATTCCTAATTATTAATTCCGAATTAAAAAACATCATGTAACCGCAGTATCTCACATAGTCTTGGAGGAACTTTGTGACGCTGCTTCTGTTGATTGCGGTTTATTTTTCGTGACCCCCCCCCCCCCCCCCCACCCCCCCCCCCCCCCCCCCCCCCCCCCCCCCCCCCCAGGATTTTAATCAGGTCACATTGACATCACCTCAATTCTTTAACCTTTTCAACGATGGTTGTCTGAACAACTGCAGGAAACTCAGCCCCCCCCCACCACCATGATTGACAGTTTTGTTAGAGGTTTGCACTGATGCCTTGTGTTTGGTTGTTGCCAAATACAGTATATTGTTTTTTTTCTTTTAACCTGACCTCCATTCCAAGGCCTTTCACCCCTGCTTGACTAAAACCTTTTATTAAAATTCACACATAAACTCAATCGATTCAATGATTCCATAAGAAAAGCAAAAGAAATAAGAGATATTTATTATTAATAATGAGAATAATAAGCATCTCAGTAGCATCATCTCATTGGACTTTGTTCCTGAAGTCTTGTGGTTTAATTAGATGCAACTTTGCAAATCTAAGGCATATTATTTTAGAGAGAAGAGGCTTTTATTCTGGTAACTGTTCTGTTGCACAATCTTTTTGTAATCATTAACCTGTCATAGAGTCTGAGACTTACCTCTAGGAATGTTTTGGGAGACGTTTCTGCTCATTAAACGCTGACGCTGGGTTAAAGCCGCTGAAAGGGTCTTGAATGTTTTGCAATTGTTCAATTCAATTCAATTCAATTTTATTTGTATAGCGTCTCTTACAATGACAATTGTCTCTAGGTGCTTTACAGAGACCCAGAGCAAATATCATTAACTAAGATTATAATATTAAATCCAATCAATGATAATGATGATAATTGTGATGAATATTTAAATATTATTATTATTATTGACTCCAAATTGCTTGAAAATGACCTTCGAATCCTTCCCTCATTGACCGGCAACAGCAAATAACATCTTTGCATTGTTTTAACACACATCAGACCAAAGTATCTGCTCCTAGAGTGGTTGTACAGCAGTTGCAGTATTTTTTAAACTGTTTTACCTTTTGTTCGGCCGTCATGGTGAGGCTCTGCAGGCGGCAGGTCATGTTACTGAGGCTCTTCTCGAAGGCGGCTACGAGGTGAGCCTGCAGACACGAGGAAACGCAAAAAGTTATGGTTTTGGAGGCCTGACCAGTGACATGAATTTAGAAACAAACAAAAATATGGAGGTATAAAGTATAAAGGCATGCAGAGTTTGCTTTATTCACATATGAAAATGAAAAACATCTATAACTCACAATTTACTTCCTAAATTATAAATGAATTCCTTGAGGAAAGAGTCTCATTATTGTTGGTGCGCGTGTTGCAGACAATAGTTTAGAAGTAAAAGAGCTGAAGAAGACTGAGAATGGAAAGACTAAAGTTTAAAGATTGTGTGTGCCGGACGGAAAGACGTCGTGATTACGCTTTAAAGAACTGCCGCTGGGATATCTGCTGTGAAAAACAACAAAGCTTTAATTCTCAGAAGGGCACATTAATGGCAAGTATAACAGGAAGAAGTTGAGATGATTTCACTCTTGCATGTTATTGCGCTGCACTCGTCATCATGGCTGAGAACAAACCACAGACATTTATGTGGAATAACATCGCCAAGATATTGGTTAGATCAGGGGTTCTTGACCTTTTTGATCTTGAGGCCCAATTTTTTTAGTACATATAATATTTAAAGTGGCCCGGGGCCCATTAAATATTAACACTGTATAGGTTTAATTGACCTCACTCTCGGTTTGATTTGTATTCAAAAATAAACCAAATCCACTTACTGTTTAACAAGTAAAAACCTCATCAAATAAAATGACATTATAAAATGGGACTATCACAAATACTTTTATTAAACACGTGTATGTAAACCTGCAACAGGCCAGTAGGTGGCAGAATGCACCTCAGTTTACGGTTAAAAGTTGACATCAACTAAGAAACGTAGCGCGAAATGTAGGGAAAACTTGATTTTGACGGCATGGCGACAGGAGAAAGATCCTTTTCTGCCATAGCTACAATCGGACTAGCAGCGCACCTTGATGACATCACGGCCCGCTGCTAACGGGACCTCACGGCCAAAACTAGTCGATGTCAGAGCGTAGAATGGAGAAGGATCAGCCAATGAGCGTTCAGGTCAACCACTGGCCCCGCCCACTGGCAAAATGTCATTATTATGTAAAAGCTCATTCTTATGAAAAACAAAGCCATTATGTAAAAACTTATTCTTAGATTTAAAAAAAAAATCCATTCTGAAATAAACTATTATGCAATTAATAATGGGAAATATTTCATAATAATACACATATATTTCATTATAATGGGAAATATTTCATAATAATAAACACGTATTTCATAATAATGGGAAATATTTTATAACAATACACATATATTTCATTATAATGGGAAATATTTCATAATAATAAACATGTATTTCATAATAATGGGAAATATTTCATAATAATACACATATATTTCATTATATTGGGAAATATTTCATAATTAATAAACATCATAATAATGGGAAAACATTTTATAATAATGGATACATATTTCACAATAATAAATGCCTGTATTTCATAATAATAGACTCATTTATTCATTGAATTATGACCCAAACGGGGCTCCAAACTTGGCAGGACGTTTGTCTTCATTTTTTTTTTTTTCTAACTTCTTCATTTTTGCCACTTCTTTGCATATTGGCGCTTGTTAAACAACTGAGTGATGCGGCCCTCAGGTTAAGAACCACTGGGTTAGATCACATCAGTGATGGTGTTCAGTCTTTAAGTAGAAGCAACATGATGAAGGCTGGATGGAAACGTCACACCACCTGCTCCGTTCAACCTTTAGTCCGTGTGCCACTGTGGTTTAATAAACACAAGTTAATGTGAAGATGTCTGGTGTAACCTGGTGTATATGCTGGATGTATCAGTCTCAGGGTTCCCAATCTTTCCTTGATATTATTTTCCAGGACGTTTTCAGCTGCTACAGAGACAAGTAATCACGTCGTACACTGTATCAGTGTACGACGTGATTACTGTTTTTTTTTCTACAGTTGTAACTTGCATTTATCCAGACTGTTTCTATGTTTATTCCTCAGACATCTGATGTGCAGTCTATGGCTGTAATTTATGTATGAGATAATCTCCTAAATTCTCAGAAATTATGACAAATTTATCATAGAATAATGCAAACACACCCACAGATTACACCGTAGCACTTCATTAGCAGGAACAACTGGAGTTTAAATGTTCAATTGGGCAATTCCTAACTCAACTTTCCCTTCTCTCTTGCTTTTTCTCCTGCACTTCCTCTAAAACTATTTGTATATTTTCAATAAATCACTGAAGAACAATTTCCTGAGTTTCATCTCAGTTTAGTGCACAATAATTTTCCAGGATAACTTAACGGTTTCCAGGACATTTGGCATTTTTTCTCATTTTCCATATGTTTTCCATGACTGGAAAATTGGTCAATCATTTTCCAGGTTTTCCAGGTTTTCCAGGTTTTCCAGGTTTTCCAGGACGCGTGGGAGCCCTGAGTCTATATATGTGTGTGATCACATGCATGTCAGCTTCATCCTGAGCTGAAGACGCTGAAACACCTGCTGCGTCAAACAGAATTGAGCCTCGAGTCTCTACAAACACATCCAGGCACACGCAGATATTTTTACCATTTCATTATGCCTTTACAATCTTTAATTTACTGGATTCAGCAGAAGTTGCTCTCAGTTGAGGGCTAAAGCTTAAATAAAATTAAAAAAAATTTAAAAAAAAAAAGGATCCCAAACCGAGTCAGCGTAAGGAGATTTTTAGTCCAGAAATAAATTCATCCACCGACGACTGCCCTGTGCTGTCACTTCCACTCTGCATCTGAATCAGCGCAGGTCTCGACCTTTAGAAATGCCAACTCTTCAAACATTCCTCCAACTCCTGACCCCCCCCCACCCCCCCCAACCCACCTGTCCACCCTGAAGAAGAGGCACAGATCAGACGTGTCCCAGGGATGAACCATATGTCCAGACGCCTGGGACCCACGCCTGTTTTTCCTCAACCTGGTTTTGACCTCAATGTCTCAGGTAGAGATGGATGGGTTAAGGTTAAGGTTAAGGTTAAGGTTAGGCCCTAACCTTAACCTTAACCTTAACCCAGGCGAAAGCAGAGAACCAGATACGGAGAAGTTCTCAGTGTCAGTCCTCCATTTTAAGTCAGATGATGATGATGCAGACGACAAGTCAGCGACTCGGCGGAGTAAAGACAACAGGACAAACCCGAGACAACAGAACAGCCAGAAAGGCCGGGGGGGGGGGGGGGGGAAGAGGTCACACTTTTCCAGCTCAACAGGGGAAGAGAACAGGTGAAGTAAAAAGGTTGGGGTGAAAGATTAAAGAAGCTACAGGGTGGTGCCTGCATGAACTCTTTAAGCTAGTTTAACGTCAGCTAAAGCAGCTAACCATCCCCTCCACCGCTGAAAGGAAGTAGTGACAAAACATTTAGCTCCTCTTATTTCCTTGTTGTTTTAGTGCTTCTCAAGTATTTTCTGCTGCGCCCCCCCCCCCCTCTTTGGAAGAAGAAAACCTTTCGCACCCCCCCACCCTGACTATAAATAGTATAATTTGTCTATAAAATTGTTATAAGTACACCTCTGCATAACACTGCACCCTTATTAACATTAAGAGAAACAAAAAAGAAAGAAATATATAACATAAATAACTGATAACAGAGATTAACTTTATTAAAATTGTTTTTTAGTCTGTAAAGATTTACACATTGAAGTCACATTGAAGCCAAGCGCTACATTAGCATCGTCACATTTCCTCGTCTTAACTCTCTGGAGACTTTTGTTTGTCTCATCATCTCCGTCTTTCTCTTCATCCCTGTTAAATATTTTTCCGTGGCGTCTCTTGAGGGTTTGTTCACGTCTTATTTCCTGCTCTGTGCTCTGTGCGAACATGCCAGTGCAAAAAAAAAAAAAAAAACCCGACACAATACTGCTAATACTCCTGGACACACTGTGATAATGAGAGCGCCACTGCCCCCTATTGGAGTACATGTGCAATTACACAAAAAAAAGGCTTGTTCCCTGGGGTCACACACGCCCCCCCAAGCATCGCACCGCGCCCCCCTAAGGGGTCGCGCCCCGCTATTTGAAAAGGACTGTTACATTCAAGTTCACAGCAAATTAAACGGATGCCTATAGAGAATACAGTGGTACCTCTAATTACGAACGCATCTATTAACGAAATTTCCAGCTAACGAAAGGGCTGTTCGGGAAAATACTGCATCCATATACGAAAGAAATTCCAGGTTACGAAGGCAAAATACGCGCTGCTACTCGCAGCTCCCAGAGTTTACTGAACGTAAACATACTTGTCGGCTCTGTATCTCGGTTTGAAAGCGGTGCGTCTGAGCTGCTCTGCCATTGGCTGTCGCTTAGCATCTTCCTGGCATCTCATTGGCTAGGAGGACCCCTTGTCTATATGAGCGTAACCCAGCAACCAGGTAGATGAACAATTTTATTCTTTAATGTACTTTATTCTTTGTTCTTTATTCTTTACATTTGTATAATTGTGTAATAATCTAATTCTAACATGTAAGTTTTTATGTCATTTCATGTATTATTTATAATTTATTAAAAATCATGTCCGACTTTTGGGCCCTTGGAACAGATTAGGACATTTATAGAGTAAAATGCGTTTCTAATTATGAAATTTTCCATTTAAGAGACAACTTTTAGAACAAATTAATTTCGTAAGTTAAGGTACTACTGTATATAATACAGCATTATCAAGCAAAAGCAAATATGTTTCTAGTCTGAGCTGTTTTCTATGTTAACCATGACCATGTATGATACAACACAACCGAGAATTATTTCTGTTGCAGCACAACAAACGTAATGACATCGAGATCGAGTCACCGCCATCACTGCACATTTCCTCTGTCACATTATACAGAACCTGCTGAGGTGAAACTGAGTCATCCACTTGTTTCGATCGTGACTTTGATTTGAGTGATTTCCAGCATTAAATTATACTAACTAGTTGTAGTGCTGGGCGATATGACGATACATATCGTGGGGACGATATAAAAGTGTGTATCGTGCCATTTCTCTTCTATCGTTTCTAACCTAATTTTGTCAATTATTACAGCAAATATGTAATTAAATAACCTGCAACGATAAATTTGATAGAATCATATCTACTTCTACAAAGTAGCCTTTTATGTTTGCACTTTTATTCATGGTTAATGCCTTAAACAGAGTTCTCTTCAACCCTGATGTTTACTTTAGACACTTTATATTGGTTTGCAAACTTTGCACTACAAGGTTACAGATTTCAGAAAGTTGAAAAATAATTTGTGTTTATTTTTTATAGCTGAACTTCAGTGCAAAAATGTGTTTTTCCTCTCAGAAACTGTTGTGCGCTTTAAAAAAATGTGAAAGCTACTGTACCTCTGTACCTACCTGTTTTTGCTGCACTAAAATGTATGTTTGTGACAGTTCAGCTAAATGTCCTTTCAAAATAAAGTTGAAAAGTAAGCAATGAAATTTTTGTCAAACTTTTCAGAGAATAACTGAAAACATACTTTAATATGGTATATCGTGATATATATCGTTATCGTGATATAAAATAGTCCATATCGTGATATATGATTTTTTCCATATCGCCCAGCACTAACTAGTTGTGTTTGTTATCTTGTAGGTCAGGAAAATTCTTCACCAGTTTGATGCCAGGAGCTGCTCTTTACAGCCACGAGATCACGTTTAATACGCATTAAGCCGAAAATCAAACTCAAATGGAAACGACATTTCATTCTGCAGACCATTAAAGAATAAACGGCACAAAAATTAGGCAGCAAGACATAATACACACAAGATAAACACAATTTAACTTCAAAAGTGCCTGAGACGCTGACGTTATGTAAATACCAGAATTTTCTCTTTGTTGGTACCATGCAACTTTTAATTGCATATATATCGCAGCTTATGGGGGTTTGAATGCGTGTGTACTTATAAGGTCACCATGGAAACGGTGGCCGTCCACACGATACAAAAGAAAATGTGATTCAGGCCCGAACACTTGTTTTGCTCCTTTTCTGTCTGAACTGTATTTCAGCCATTGACACGCGTCACCATGACAACATAATCTGCTGTCTGCTAGTTATTTTACTATTGTGACTAACCACTGTACAGTTAGACACATGAGAACATTTCTTTTTACTTTAGCTGTTAAACAAAATGTATTCATATTGTTTTTAAGATGAATATTGGGATAATGTGCAGACTGTCGGCTTTTAATTTGAGAGTTAAAGGAAATGTTCAGAACTGAGCTCAGCTGGAGGCAGATTTTAGCCAAAGTGACAACAGTTCTGTCAGTGTTCAGATATTTGATATAAAGTGATATGAAGTGATATGAAGTGATTTAAAGTGATATCTCTGGTTTGTCATGAACAAACCACCGTGAGCTGCGGACTGTAGGAGGACAGCGAGTGACGCTGCAGACTGGGAGGCAACAACAACCGTCCACGCTGGAATGGAGATTTGGTGTGTAGACCAACAAAAGCAGGGTATTTGATTTTATTTTTTTTTAAATCCCACTAAAGCAGGAGATATAAAGCACATATTGGACTCGTCTGAGAAAACACTGTTAGTTCTGTGAATATGTTACCAACTCTGCCTCCTGGACAGTTAACATTTTGCAGTTTCTTATCTGCACTGATTAGTTTTGCATCTAGACTGCAGAAGCAAATGAGTTTTACAGGAAATGTAGTTTATATTTCGACTTATATAACGAGTGCATGTTGATTCATGAAAAGATGCAAATAAGTGGAAGGAGAATTTGTTTGGTTGGAGTTGATAGAAAATTTCTTTGTCCACTTTACTTAACTATTCACAAGATAGAGAAGGGTGAAGAGTAAAAAAAAATGTTGGCTATAGTTTTAATGTAGTTAAAGAACTAACATTAAATGTGACGGAGTAACATTTTGCACTGTGAGCCAACGTAGCTTTTTTGGTTGTGAAATTGGTTTAGGTATTGAAATTTAGTGATCTTATATATGCTGGATGTTATTTATGAAACTGTTGATGTGTTGGGGTTTTATCTTGTAGGTGTTTTATTTTTAATTGCTTTTTTTATTTTATTTTAATTGCTCAACCAGAAACATGTTGCTTATTGGGTCCAAAGACATGTAAATATGGGTGTTTTTTTTTTCCATTGTTCAAACTTTGGACCAGATAAATATCAAACCCAACTTGAAATTTTGTTATTTAGTAATTGTAAATATGTACGGTGGCCCTGAAGGGCAAACGACACCAACAAAAAGGAAAACACAACGACATTAACAAAAACACGACATTAACAAAAACACAACAACATTAACAAAAACAAAACGACATTAACAAAAACACAACGACATTAACAAAAACACAACGACATTAACAAAAACACAACGACATTAACAAAACACAATGACATTAACAAAAACACAACGACATTAACAAAAACAAAACGACATTAACATGCCTAATAACTTGTTCTGTAGTAGCCATCTCCAAATACACCTGACTGTAGACCACAGATGTGGGCGGGGCCCTTCCCCACCTTTTAAACAGACTGACGTGCTTTCGTCCAATCAGCAATGATCCTTGTCATAGCAGGTACCTACCCTTTCCGTTAGAAGTTAATGTCGTTGTGTTTTCCTTTTTGTCGTTGTGTTTTTGTTAATGTCGTTGTGTTTTTGTTAATGTCGTTATGTTTTTGTTAATGTTTGTGTTGTGTTTTTTTGTTAATGTTGTTTTGTGTTTTTTGTTAATGTCGTTGTGTTTTTTGTCGTTAATGTCGTTGTGTTTTTTTTTGTCGTTTGTGTTTGTTTAATGTTTGTTGTTTTTTGTGTTAATGTTGTTTTTGTTTTTTGTTAATGTCGTTGTGTTTTTGTTCGTTTTTTTTGTTCGTTGTGTTTTTGTTAATGTCGTTGTGTTTTTGTTAATGTTGTTTTTTGTGTTTTTGTTAATGTCGTTGTTTTGTGTTTTTTGTTAATGTTTGTTGTGTTTTTTTGTTTTAATGTCGTTGTGTTTTTGTTAATGTCGTTGTGTTTTTGTTAATGTCGTAATGTCGTTGTGTTTTTGTTAATGTCGTTTGTTTTGTTGTGTTTTTTTGTTGTTAATGTCGTTGTGTTTTTTGTTAATGTCGTTGTGTTTTTTTTAATGTCGTTGTGTTTTTGTTAATGTCGTTGTGTTTTTGTTAATGTCGTTGTGTTTTCCTTTTTGTTGGTGTCGTTTGCCCTTCAGGGCCACCGTACATATGACATCCAAGCATAAGAACATAAAAGAGACGTTAGCTTAGCGCATGTAAAGCTGGATTCGTGCTCTTTCTTTTGATGCTAAATACAGCAACTCTTGTTCTTGTTCTGTCCATCAAGTTTGTCTGTGGTTCGTTCTTCGGTTCCAGTTTGCAGAACTTTGTGATCAAAGCATTGGACCGGAGCGAAGACCCCGTCTGCCTCAACGCTTGAGCGGCCGCTTGGCTCTGGGGGTTGATGGGGGGGGGGGTTTGTCGATCTACCTGCATCTCAGAAAGTGTTTTTGAGTGTCTGGAGGTCTCAGGTGGTTTCACCCACGCCTGACGGACCGCCGCCAACATTCACTTCTTCATCTCTCTGCCCTCATTCATCACCCATTTATCTCTGTTCAAGTCTTTCTCCTAACTGGTAAAACAACACTCAAAAACACGCGCCAAGAAAATGAAACTCACAGAAGTCTGAATACATGTATAAAAAATAAGGGGAGTAAGTCGTCATTAAGATTCTGAGCTTGTGGATTCATGTTAAGGGGAGTTTTTTGCTTGTCATCGTTTCTTTACTTAATATTTAATAACATTTGCTCTGTGGTCTAGAGACAATTTGTAATGTAATAGACGCTATATAAATAAAGCTGAATTGAATTGAATTGAAATGGGGTTTTTTTTTTCTGTTGCAGGTCCTTAAAGGAGACTGGATTCTGAAGATGGATGACAGTTCGAGCACTTCCGAAAGCATTTAATTTCCTGCGAGGTGCGAAGCCTCTTAAACTGAAGTTGTGCTTCACTTGTAGGATCTGCAGCGAAGCTGAACGCGATGAAACCGTCAGCGCTCTGTTTTGACGGGTTGATTGGTGACCACGGTTTCACCGTCCAATCAGTTTGCGGTGTGAAGTCGCAGTCAAAAGGTCAAAGTCATAATCTCAGATTCTCAAACAGCGTGGCTCGGAGCGCCGACACGCTTTCCTTCTTTCATGAACATCTGTCCACAGATCTTAAATATCTCGAGCAGATTTATTTTACAGACTGCCAAAGATTTACAACGACAAATCCCTGGAGTCATTTGTAGACATTAATGTACAAGCCTAAATTGTTACTGACTATTTTGTGCCCATATTTCAGAGATGTTGCTCTCTGACAGTTTGAGGCTGTTTAAAGGCGTCTCTGGAAGGAAACGACTCACGTTGGCGGCCAGCTGAGATGTGAGCGTCGCCACCTTCTCCTGAGAGGCATCCAGCTCCCGCCGCAGCTTCCTGATTTGCTGGTCGGGGAAAGAAGCGAGAGCAGAAGTTCAGGGAGATACCAAACCTGTAGCTTTTAATGCTGATAAAATGATGGAAGAAAACTGAGCATTTACACGGTAAACTGTGTAAAGACAGAGAAGTGAGGTGTGAACATAAAGTGTGGGGGATTACCGTGGAGTTTTGGACTGTTTGGCCCTTTAATTAAAAAGAAAAGAGTCAAAATTAACACTATGTTGCATGCTTTGATCAAACAACATGAACGGACAACGCTGGAGAGACGAAGGTTTAACCTTAGCTACAGCGCTAACAGAGGTAAGCAAGTCAGTTTGAACTGAGTCAAATAGTATTTACAAATACCTGTATTTACCACATAGTTGTGTTTTACCAAAGAAGAAAGCATGATTGTTCTGCTTCTCACAGAAGACACTCAAAGAACTAAATTTAATGTCATGTTTGTGTCAGTTGTAGTTCGTCAAAAATGGTGAGCTTCCAACGGTTTATATGAAAGACCAAAAATGTATTTGTTATTACTGTTTGACCCAAACTTGAGCTTGAAGCACTGATAAATGAGGACAGAGAAAGAGAACAGAAACTGGAAAACCAAAGGAGGATCAATGATAACGATCAGGATGTGCATTACATGTGCAAACCACAAAGTAACTGTACTGAATAGTATATAAACTTTGTAGTTTTCCATGACTAAGATGAATTAATACTTGATTTGGAAAAAAAAAAAGCAAAAAAAAAAAAAAAAACAATGCAACATAGAGTTAACTGCTTCATTGCTTAATTTGATACATTTTTACTCACAATCAAAACTTAGTTTGAAGCCATTAACAATAAGCTTCACTGTTTGTGCTTTGATTGACCAAACCAGACTAGATTTGTGTACAGAAGCAATACAAGAAGGAAGATATTTATGGAAGTATTTCTGTGCCACCTGAGTTTGAATACGAATTTTTAAGATTGAAAATTTTCAGCATCAAAATCAGACTTTAAATTTTAAAAAACATCAGATTTCTAGCACTGAATTTTATTTTGCCTCTGAATTTTATTTTGTTAAAATAAATTCAGTGTTAAAAAAAATTGTTGTCTTAAAATATTCAGTTTTTCAAAATTCAAAACACAAAGAAATTCAACACCTCAAAAAATTCAGTGTAAAAAAAAAAAAATCAACATCTCAAAAAAATTCAGTGTAAAAAAAATTCAATTTCTAAAAAAAAATCGATGTAAAAAATTCAACCTCAAAAAATTCAGTGTAAAAAAATTCAACCTCAAAAAATTCAGTGTAAAAAGAACCAGACTCAACATCCGGGTCACCAGGGAGAAGCAATCGATCCCTGTCTCAATTCAGCCAACGTCCAGCCAAAAAGTTTTTTGGGGTTGAATTTTTTACACTGACTTTTTTTTTAGAAATTGAATTTTTTTACACTGAATTTTTTGGGGTGTTGAGTTTCTTTACATGTTGAATTTTGAAAAACTGAATATTTTAAGACAACAATTTTTTTAACACTGAATTTATTTTAACAAAATAAAATTCAGAGGCAAAAAAAAAATTCAGTGCTAGAAATCTGATGTTTTTTAAAATTCAAAGTCTGATTTTGATGCTGAAAATTTTCAATCTTAAAAATTCGTATTCAAACTCAGGTGGCACAGAAATACTTCCATAGATATTCAAACATAAAGAGATTCAGACACACAAACATGAACAAATAAGAAGAGCAGGGTTTGTGACAGCTTGTGACATGCTGGGCTCAAATCTATGTAACGTAAATATCAAATCCAGCAGGTAAGAACCGACTCGCACGCAGGTATGAAACGAGCTGAGAGGAAGCATGCAGACCGGGTTTGTCGTTCTTACCTCTGAATGTGCTTTTTCCTCTGTCTGGAAGAGAAAATCAAACTTAGTTTAGTAAAATATGTTTGCTGTAGGACACGTTCAGTCACGTGCGCTCTGAAAATGAATTAGAATAAACAGCCCGAGAATCATTTCAGTACCAACAGGTGAGAAAGATGATAAATCAACCAGAGTTGAAAATAATCACTGGTATAAATGGATTAAAATTAGATTCAAGTAAAAGAGAAAAAGAAATATAAATGTATATTGACTGGGGATGAAGATGAAAATCATCTCAAAAACTAAATGTGAAGTGATTTATACCGACCACAGAACAAAGCGGTTCATTCAAGCTCAGGGGATAAAATCATTCATTCAGGTCTCTCAGTTTTCAAGCTGCGATAAACAGACAGAAATGAATTTGCTGCCTCACAGAATATGAATACTGATTGATTAGAAAGCCAACAGCTGTCCAGAGTCTTATCTGCTGAAGTTACTTTGGGGGATTTGTAGCTGTGGAAAGTTAGGATTTTGCCTCCAGGATAGAGATTAAACAGAGAAAGAGAGGTGTGATGGACAGCACATGTAGGAGACGGACCTAATGTTTCAATATCTTAATGACTTGAACTCATTTTTTTGATTACAACAAATTAATAAACTGTGATTCGACAGAGAGAAAGAGAGAAAGATAGATCAATTCATCAGACATCTAGCTCTATGTCCAATGAGTTGATGTTCCTCAACATCATGAGATTGAGCTTCCCTCCACCACTTCCTACCTCCGTGAGACTGACGTTTCTGCTCTTCCTCCTCTGAAAACAAAGTACAGAGCTGAACCCGATATTAAAACATGAAGCCTGCAGCCCTGTTCTGTTAATTACAGCAACTAATAATCATAATAATACTCATCTGCTGCTTTTGAACTTGCACCTGTAAGAATATTCAGTCATGGAAAAAATGATTAGACCACCTTGTTTTCTTCAGTTTCTTGTTCATTTTAATGCCTGGTACAACTAAAGGTACATTTGTTTGGACAAACATAACGATAACCACAAAGATTGCTCATAAGAGTTTTATTTAAGAGCTGATATCTTACCATTTTCCATGGTTTTCTTGATTATAACCTAAATCACTTAAGTTTTTACATCAATAGCTATGGCGTTGTACTGCCAAAAACACTGCTTTTATGCATTCAGTGTTTTCTTTTCTGTCTGTTTTAGTCACATGATGACGTTTAGTGGTACCAGGTATTAAAATGAACAAGAAAGTGAAGAAAAAATGGTGGTCTAATAATTTTTTCCATGACTGTATATTTTCTGATAATGTTTGAATATTTGAAGATGAATATCTTCTTTTTGTGCTTATCTGCAACATGGCCTGTACATTCAACAGTTATCT
Source organism: Hirundichthys speculiger (assembly GCA_018398805.1). Lineage (NCBI taxonomy): Eukaryota > Metazoa > Chordata > Actinopteri > Beloniformes > Exocoetidae > Hirundichthys > Hirundichthys speculiger. The sequence continues at coordinate 75,577 of JAGFBZ010000866.1, forward strand.
TGTATTTCTGAGTCGTAGTTCTAATACTTTAATATTTCTGGTAAGTGGTGCGTTATTGCTCTGCAAAAATGAGCAGTGGAGAACAGATTAATTGCAGCCGCTAATACTGTAATGTTGTAATTGTTCTAAAACAGTGAAAGCACTTTTTTTAATCTAATTTTTTCTTATTATGTGCAAAGTGCAGTTACTATGTGATTGTTCTTTATTTTTGAAAAACCTGTCAGAGGGAGTTACTCTGGTGACGATATACCTTTAAAACTGTTGAACGAAGTAGATTTTTTAAAATTTTTTTTGGAGGCGATAGGAAAGAATAGTCATGATATTTCAGTTTTTTTTCTTTTCCCAGCTACAGCTACATTTGACACATTGGGGTTGGGCGTCCTGGAAATCTTTCTTCCTCTTTAGGAGGACGTGGCAGAAAATGTTGGAGGTCATTCATGTAAGATTTCAGGCATAATATTTTTATTCAGACCTCTGAGGTCTGGAACATTATAGATATCTGTGGTATTTGTGGCGTTAAAAAAGCAAATATCATGATTAGTTTTCACTGATTCTGTCACCAGTCTGGTCTTTGCTTTATATATTTTCCTTACTTTTGGCTATGAGCTATAAAGATCACGTTGTCTTTACATTTTAAAACCCCTTCTATTACCATGCAGCTTGTGCAGCTTTAGGTTCATTTTACTTTTATTTAATTCTCTTTAAGCAGAGTCCGTTTTGTATCTAGCAGTCAAAAGAGAAGAGAGAGGACAAATATGACTTGTTTTGAGCTCTACAGCGAACCACCTGAAGCAAGAAGTTAACACATCAGAAATGAATTACCACCATTTCCCGTGCATATATAATACTCTCTCTGAGTTTTATACATGCACTTTTTATATGACAGTGTGTAGGTCTACAGTTCTGTCATTGTTGGATGCGTTTCTGCTGCAAAAGAGCAACTTACCGCCGAGTACAATGACGACGTGCTAGAGACCAGAGACAATGACGAGCCATGAACTGTGAGACAGAGAGACAAGAAAATATTTCATTATAAAATCTGGGCATGATGCTTCCTAAAGGTCAACCGTTAAAACAGCTTTGACTGAGTGTTTTAGACTTGTTTTAAATATTAGTTTACTTTTTATCATACACAGAACTGATTGCATTGTTGGCTAATCAGCACTTGTTTGTTATCCATACACTGCAAAAACTCAAAATCTTACCAAGTATATTTTTCTAATTTCTAGTCAAAATATCTCATCACACTTAATATAAGACACAATCACCTAAAGAGTAACATTTCAGTGAGATACAGGAACTTGTTTTTAGACGGTGCATCTTGAATATCTTGTTAAGTGAAACAGTCTTGAAAACATCTTGTTTTGAGTCGTATCTCAGATGAAACAAGTTTTTTTGACATGTCATAAGATTTTTAAGCTAATTTCAGGATCTTGTCAGGCTTAAATATTAGGGCTGGGCAACGATTAAAATTTTTAATCGCGATTAATCGCATTATTTCCCTGATTAATCGCAATTAATCGCATTGTATAAAATCAAATAATGAATTCAAAAGTAATGTAAAATCCACTTTTATTTAAATGTTCTGCTGCCATATGAACTAAAGTGCCATAACATTTGTTGTTCAAACACTTTTAACATCAGCACTTGTCAGTGACACATATTTAGTTTAATCTCATCTTAAAAAATGTAAAATATAATAAAGCTTATTGCCACTGCCAGGACATTAATGTCATCCTGTTTTTATAAAAAATTAAAAAAAAGATTGTGGCTCAGCAGAATCATAACATTAAAACAGGTAATCTCTCTCAGAAACTTTTAAATCAAATCAAAAATTAAAAAGTGACATTTTAATATGTTTTTCGTTTTTTAATCTAACAAAAAAAAAAAAAGAGGAAAAAATGCCTGTTTTTTTTTTTTTTAAATATTTCAATTTTAGACTTGGATCAAAAATACGAAATGAAAAAAATGGTCCACAGAACTGAATTTGTTTTATAATCAATGACTGGACTTTCTGTTGTCATTACACATCTGTGCCACTAGATGGAGCCGCACTGCAGTAACCAGTAAGTGAACAGATCTGATGTAACATGGAGGAATGACGCGAAAGTTTTGTTGCAGTCCAGAATTTTCTTTTTCAGACAGAATTGTTAATATTGCTACCTGAGTTGCTACCTGAACTGTTAAGTACACAGATTTTTATCGTTCTTCATGTCTGTTCTAGGTTTTTTTCGCATGTTTACCTGCCAATTATCTTCCGGTTCTGCAGCAGCCAGTATTTGACTTTTCAAAACAAAAGCATGTGATCAACGTGCGTTAACGCGCGTTAAAATAGTTGTCGGCGGTTAATAAATGAATGCGTTAACTTGCCCAGCCCTATTAAATATATTGTCTTATTTCAAGAAATCTTATTAAGCGAATTTTCACTTGTTCCATTGGCAATTTTTTTTTGCTTATTACAAGCAAAAAATATCTTCTATTAAATTTTTTTTACTCATTTTTTGAGTGGCCTTTTTTCCAGTGTAAGATAAGCTACATATGACAAGAAATTAGTGCGATATGGAAAAAATCATATATCACGATATGGACTATTTTATATCACGATAACGATATATATCACGATATACCATAATAAAGTATGTTTTCAGTTATTCTCTGAAAAGTTTGACAAAAATTTCATTGCTTACTTTTCAACTTTATTTTGAAAGGACATTTAGCTGAACTGTCACAAACATACATTTTAGTGCAGCAAAAACAGGTAGGTACAGAGGTACAGTAGCTTTCACATTTTTTTAAAGTTTCTGAGAGGAAAAACACATTTTTGCACTGAAGTTCAGCTATAAAAAATAAACACAAATTATTTTTCAACTTTCTGAAATCTGTAACCTTGTAGTGCAAAGTTTGCAAACCAATATAAAGTGTCTAAAGTAAACATCAGGGTAGAAGAGAACTCTGTTTAAGGCATTAACCATGAATAAAAGTGCAAACATAAAAGGCTACTTTGTAGAAGTAGATATGATTCTATCAAATTTATCGTTGCAGGTTATTTAATTACATATTTGCTGTAATAATTGATAAAATTAGGTTAGAAACGATAGAAACGATAGAAACGATAGAAGAGAAATGGCACGATATACACTTTTATATCGTCCCCATGATATGTATCGTCATATTACCCAGCACTGCAAGAAATATAAAAAAAAGACATCATCCAGACTGATAAATGTTGGTTTCTCATCAGAAACGTTGGTTCATGTTTGTTTGAAAAGCGACGGCGTCCCCTGAAGTGTGTCTAACCTTCATCGGTGCTGTCTCTGAAGGAACCGGAGCGGCTGATGGCCCGAGGTCGCTCCTCCAGGGAGGTGGCGCTGCCACCCAGTGGGTGACCTTCGCCGTACAGGTCGAAGGAGTCCTGGGCAGGTATGCTGTTGGAGCGGCTCATTGTGCTGCTGCCTGCTGGGAGGTTGTACTGGCTGATGTTGGTTGGGCTCACTGCACGAGATTAAAAAGCTATCAGACCGAGGATCTACTTAGATGATTTCCTTCTTTTACAAACAAAGATAACATGATAAAATCATCTTCTTGTAGTGGGTATTTTCATTATTACATCATTATTAGATATTAGCCTAATCATCAATCAATCATCATACTTTATTTATAGAGCACTTTTCATGCAGACAGGAGCAGCTCAAAGTGCTTTACATAAAAACAATACAGGAAACAATAAACACAAATGACACCCCCCCCCCCCCCCCCCCCCCCCATACACACACACACACATATAAAAACATAGAATTTAAGATTTGTGAGGAAGAATGGTGAGGAAACGCCATCTCACACTCGCTACTTTGAAGTGGGGAAACACCTGAGAGAAGATACTTGATAAGATAACTATATTGCCTAAAATTTGGTAAATATCTAAAAAAAACTTAAATAATAAAATAGATAAAATTCAGTTAAATGCCCAACTTACAATGTAAAATTAGTCAAAATAAATAAATAAATAAAAAATAGAATAAAAAATAAAATAAGATAAAATAAATAAAATTCAATTAAAACTAGTCTAAGAGAGAGTGAAAGATACAATGAATAAATTAGATTCAGTTAAGACCCAGACTAAGAAGTTAAGATAATAAAATAAAAATTAGGCTAAAAACACAATAAATATGTAAGATTTAGTTAAAAGCTAGACTAAAAAGGTAGGTGTTGAGTTTACTTTTAAACATGTTCACAGTTTCTATCTTCCTCAGGTCCTCAGGTGAGCTGTTCCATAAACGTGGGCCATAATGGTAAAAAGAGGCCTCGCCATATGTTTTAGTTAAAACTTTTGGAGTAATTAAAAGGCCACTGCCTGAAGACCTGAGATTTCTAGAGGGCACATATGATAAAAGCAAATCAGATAAATAGTTGGGACCATGACCATTAAGAGCTTTAAAAACCATTAAGAGGATCTTAAAATCGATTCTGAAGCACACAGGTAACCAGTGCAGAGCTTTTAAAATTGGTGTGATGTGTGTTTTTCTCTTTCTGGTCCTTGTCAAAACTCGTGCAGCAGAGTTTTGAAGATGCTGTAGTGGAGTAATGCTTTTTTATTAGCCTAATATCCTCTAAGATCAAATATTTATAGCCAAGTTTTTACACACACGCAGGCTTAAAAAAGATGGTGCTAACTTTTGCACATGACTTTTGCCTGTATTGCGTAAACATCCCTTTCATGTTCCCGTGTTCACAGTCATTTTGTCTGACAATATATAATGTATTTAAAGATTTAGTTGAGTGTCTTTCGACTAACATAGGTTGGAGTAGTGGTATTTTCCAGTGCTGGTGGAGGAAGCTCCAGGAGGAGACAGTGGCGACTGGCTGCCGGTGTCCTGAAGTCCTCCTGTTGAGTGTGATCTTAGCCACTCCTTCCCTTCTTCATGGGACGTCTGGCGGGAGGACGGTGGGTACCTGAGGGCCACAAAAACGCTGTCAACTCACAGAAAATGAGAGATTTTCAAAGGCTCATGCAGTAAAACTCAGTGGTAATGAAAATGATGCGTAATCGACGCATATGAGCAGATGTCATAACGAACATGCGATGTTATCACTCAGATGTTCATATGCATGCATGCACCTGCACTTATCTACACAAAAAACAAAAAAAAAGTTATCTATATAAAGACATGCAAGAGTTCAAGATGCATGCGTTGTCAGTAACTGAATAAAACCTGTCTTTGTTTCCAAAAAGCTAAAGATGATACATGTTTTCAGTATTTTATACAAAAATGCGTTTTTATTCCCCATTTTATTTTACAAATCATAAGTGTACCAAAGGTCCGAGTCTGCTGAACGTTGTCAAGGGTTTTTCAAAGTTAAACAAGGGTTTCAATTTGCCTTCTTAGCAACACCCTTAGCTTTCTTAGTGTTTCTTGATCTTCCAGACTACAACTTGTACAACTTGACTACAAATGGCTTTTCCAAAATACTCTGCTATCTTCTTAAATCCTTTTCCTTCTTCTCCTTCTAGAGGGTTCCTTTGCTGCCGATTGTTTTGAAAAGGCTCAGAGCTTTCATAAGCTTCAAAATTAGCATCACATGGCCTTTTCTCGCAACGACTGAACAAGCATTAAGCTAACGAGGCTGATCAAGGCACGCGGCTCTGAGGGATCAACTCTTTTGGGGTGGCCAGACATTAGCATGGTTTATTTTGTGTGTTTTGGCCATTTGCTCGTCCCTCATTGCGTGCGCCCGAACTTTTGCAACACACCCATCTACCCCTAACACACATACGCACACACACCCACCCAAACGCACACACACACACGCAGAGCTGTTCATCTCTTCTTCTCCAGACTCCAAAGTGACTCGGCAGCAGAAAGCCCTCTTATCGCTAACGTGACAATCGGCCATATTTAATCCTCTGAGGAGGATAATTGAGTTTGCACTCATCCCTTTTCAGCAGCGTCTTCCTTCCAACACCCCCATTACTACGCTCGTCACATCTGACCCCGCTCTGCTCGTCCTCCTGTGCTTCCTATTCTCTTCACGAGCAAATGGACGTCTGTGAAGGTAATGAACGGAGTGACACTGCGGCATGAAAAGGAACAGGCTGAATTATCCCAGAATCACTGTTTGTCTCGTTGTACACGGTCCGAATTAAATCCCCATAAAGAAGCCCGGCCCACTTGTTTACAGAGCGTCACACTGGGGTTAGCAAGAGCAGCTTAAGCAAAGCTCCTCTTGTAAGAAATCTAACGATGTAGGAAAAAAGACGCAGGATCTTTGCGATGTGGTAGAGAGCAACACACCCAACATGCAGATGCTAATACGTTCCAGCTAGCATGTCCCAATCACCGGCTCAGCATCACCGTGCAGAGGTTTTGTTGTGTATTTCTGATCTTTCTGTCTCAGGTGAATTTATAACATCCGTGTTACTCCATCAGCTAAGAGTAAAAAAAAGGCTGCTGGCACGTTTGTATGATTTCCAGGAGCTGAGAGAGAACAGCTCGGTTATAGCGGGTGAATTCAAGACGTTTTAAATAGAAACCGAATAAACTTTTGTTATGCACAAGGAAGAAGAGAGACACACAGATGCTCAATCATCTAAGATAGCAACCATCAGTTTTTGTTCTAAGAGACAAAAAAACTAATTTGGCTAATTTAGACAAAATCATTTAAACTATTACCAATCATCCATCCATTTACCGATTACTTTCAGCTATATACACTGCAAAAACTCAAAATCTTACCAAGTGTATTTTTCTCATTTCTAGTCAAAAATATCTCATCACACTTAATATAAGACAAAATCACCTAAAGAGTAACATTTCAGTGAGATATAGGAGCTTGTTTTTAGACTTTTTTAGACTGAATTAAGCGAATTTTCACTTGTTCCATTGGCAGATTTTTTGCTTATTACAAGCAAAAAATATCTTGTATTAAGTCTGTTTTAACTGCCAATGGAACAAGTGAAAATTTGCTTAATTCAGTCTAAAAAAGTCTAAAAACAAGCTCCTATATCTCACTGAAATGTTACTCTTTAGGTGATTTTGTCTTATATTAAGTGTGATGAGATATTTTTGACTAGAAATGATAAAAATACACTTGGTAAGATTTTGAGTTTTTGCAGTGTAGTGGGATCACATATTCCAAAATCACTTTAACATTCTCTGAAACATCAGTCAGTGTTTAATAATAATCAGTAATATAGCATATTTGATGTTTCTTAGGTGTTAAAGTCTAGTTAACATGAAGAACTATATTTATTTAAATGCCATTATTTGGATGTTTAAAGTAGTTTAACAGATCAATGTGTTCCTCTCACAAGCCCTCAAGAACCTCTAGGAATATTTAGTTGAGAATAACTGCAGTAGATGGTGACATGTGCATATTTAAGAGTATGTTTGACATCCGAGTGATTGCTTTCATGCAAATGTGTAGTCAGGATCAATGAACACAACAGCTGATAATGAGTCGTAGCTACAAATGTGCTGTACCTCAATCCCTTTTTGGGAAGCGTATTTCTGTCAAGAGGCATGCTGTTAAAAACACAGAGGATGAGCTGATTAGATGAACACCAGAAAACACTCGTTTTTATGATACACACAAAAAAAAAAAAAAAAAAAAAACTGGTCACATTTTGCAAACTTGACTTTAGACACAAAACACATAAAATGGAAACACATTAAGATACTGGTTATGCATTTCAGTATAACTGACAACATATAGAAATACGGGCATTATTGAAGTTGATTGTTTCATTTTTGAGACGTTCAGAAATAGATATAAGGGCGAATGAAAGTGCACGCTACTTCTGTGTTCTGTGATGTATCGCATGCACAGTCTGTGGACAAAACAATGGACACACTTAAACAGATGTCTCATGGGTTTGTGTGTCTGAAATGATCTGAATTTATTGCTTTTTGGCTTTAATTGATTCTTGACATTACTTTTTGAAGTACCAAAGCCATATAAGAAAAAAATATGTGCTTTATGAGTGATTTTTTTTTTTTTTTAAATCATTGGTATTATTATTCACTATAATTATCTAGGCTTCTTCTGCATTGTATTTCTATGTGTTAGGGGGAGGGGGGGGGATACATTTTTTTGTCTCTGTTCTCAAATGAAACAATGAATACGATTGTTTCTAATCGTATTCTTTTTACTCACCCCTCAGACAGGGTGGACTTGACACTGCCGGTTCGTGTAACCTTGGGCCCATGGTGGCCAAGAGGCATATCAATGGACTCAGAGCTGGTGTGCAGACTGGTCATGCTTTGGCAGCTCAGCGTGTCCTTGCTGCCGGCTGACGAGCTACAGGCAGGCCACGGCCGAGCGTTGGAGGGCAGGGAGAGGCCCGAGGCTGGGCTGGAAGCCAGGGAGTCGGTGCACAGGTCTGGGGTTTTACCGTACAGCGGGCTGCTGCCACCGCTCAGGCCACCAGCGCTACCGAGGCTCCCTGTGCCCGAGGAGGGGGAGTCCAGACTGGCCTGCCTCGCCAGCGTGCCGTGGGGGCTGCCCAGTAATGACGGGCACTTGCCGGAGTCCGGCGTGCCCGGAGAGCTGGCCTTGCTGCTGGCTTTCGTACCAAACAATCTGGGGGGGTAGAGAGGTGGGTGCAGTCATTTAGAAATGCTCAAAGGACAAGTGATGAGCATCTGCAAGCTCCATGCTGGAAAATGAAGGACTTTTGTGTACTTTAGGCTGAGAAAATGGATCACGTTACGGTCATCTCAAGGGTTCAATGTACAGTCATGGAAAAAATGATTAGACCACCATTTTTTCTTCAGTTTCTTGTTCATTTTAATACCTGGTACCACTAAATGTCATCATGTGACTAAAACAGACAGAAAAGAAAACACTGAACGCATAAAAGCAGTGTTTTTGGCAGTACAACGCCATAGCTATTGATGTAAAAACTTAAGTGATTTAGGTTATAATCAAGAAAACCATGGAAAATGGTAAGATATCAGCTCTTAAATAAAACTCTTATGAGCAATCTTTGTGGTTATCGTTATGTTTGTCCTAACAAATGTACCTTTAGTTGTACCAGGCATTAAAATGAACAAGAAACTGAAGAAAACAAGCGTGGTCTAATAATTTTTTCCATGACTGTGTAATACAAGTTACAAGGCTCAAGTGCCTCAAAGATCATTTCAAAGATTCTAAAACACTTCACTAAATCACAAAAAAAAATTAAATTCTTCTAAATTATTCTTCTCTTATGGAACATTTAATGTAATGTACTGCATTCTATATCGACACGTACTTTTAAAGCTTTGTCTGTTTTAGCTTGTTACTTTAAAGTGGCCATATTATGCTCTTCGGTGTTTTCTGAATTAGCGATAGTCTTATGATGAATTACCGTTGAAGGCTCAAAACATGAGAACAAGATACAATGTATAGTTTTCAAGGTGCTGAAAACATGTTCTTTTGGAGAGTTTTTTTTCCAACATCAGCTCTCTATGATGTCATTGAGGGCAGAATTTCCTTATATGGTCGTACACTCAAGGCAGTGGCAACCACAAAAGAAAGAGCTTCGGCAGTATTTTAAAAGCATTTATGACTGCGCAGCAAGGGTCAAGTGTGTTTTCCAACCCTGTGGATGTGCTAGTACTCACTATTTTAATTTTGCTTCCATGATGTTTTCGAGAGAGATGTGTTTTTGGTTGCGATGGAAAGTAGGCTGACCATGGCTCAGTGGTTTGTTTTTTTCTAGTCCGGCAACAGAACATACGTATTTGTTTTTTACAACATTTCTCTGAGGATTTTGTGAGCAAAAGAAAGCTGACGGTGGCTGTTAGGAGCTCGAGAACCAGAAAAGATAAGTAAACTGTTGGCCTTGCATTGGTGCCCTACATTTGTGTGCATCTTAGTGCAAACGTCGTGGGTTCGGTGCCCATAGTTGGTAAATCTCACACTTTTATGCCTTGTCTTACCCAAGCAAATGAAAACATTTAAATGAAATAAAAATCAATTGACTTTAATGCTTCTCAGCAAAGAAAAAGAATATCACTGATTATCTCGCCAAGACCGTCTTGATGTTGGCAGTTTATGGGAGTCAAAAGTAGTTTGGCAAAAGCATCATTAGCTTCTTCTGTTTCTTGGCCGCAGACTTTTCAGCTGACTCAGTTGTGCATTTTACCGCACTTCCCACGTCTACGCCTATTAGCAGGGGCGGAGACAGAAAAACACACATAGAGACGATGAGTGACTGGATGATGATATTATCTGTAATGTCACATAATAGCAAGCAATGAGCATAGCATTTGCCTGACAGAGACATTCAACTGAAGTCTATGTTGTGCTAACCACTTTCATATTTTGACTTATATTTTGAATTACAGTTGAATCATGTTCAAGTCAGAATGGGATTTTTGGCTTGAACATGCATGAGACAATCTGAAGTTTTGTTGTCAGTGAGTGCGTTTACATGGGAAGTTTAATTCCTCTTTAATTCAGAATTAAGGTTAAAGCCGAATAAAAGTTACCATGTAAACACAGAGTTCCATATGAAAATGTCAATTCCGAATTAAACTTAATTCCGAAGTAAGTCGCTGGTTTATTCCCATTTTAATTCCGAATTAAGTAATTCCGCGGTCATGTTTACACTCATTCCTGTTTAAATTAATTCCCGTCTTTCTGCGCATGCTAGTTCTCTTGTCCGTCTGTTGCGATAACGCTTATATTCCGCGCTGGGCTTGTTTTCAAGATGGCGGCACGCAGTAAACGGTGTTCAAGAGCAGAGACGATTTATTTAATAAATAGCTTGGAGGAACTGGAAATAATTAAAAGAACAGATGGCAGGAAACATAAAAATTGTGATCTTTTCAAAGCGGCCAGGTTAAATGAAGAAGGTTTCGCAGATAGAAACGCCACCCAGGTCAAAAATAAGTGGAATGTTGTTGCTAACCAGTTAGCTAAATTTGTTTTCTTTTCTTCCGGTAGATGTAAAGACGTTCCCCCCCCCCATCCAATCAGAACCCTTCCCAACCCCCAGACCTAAAGCGGAGTTGGATAAAGCCGAACAAACGTGTTTTCCACGTAAACCCTAATTCGGAATTACTATTTCCATGTAAACTCGAAGGAAAATAGTTTAATTCGGAATTATTTAATTCCTCATTTTAATTCCTAATTAAAAAACATCATGTAACTGCAGCCATTTACAGGAAATATTAAAAAGGTAGAGTTGATAACATGCAGATATATAGCAAATTTGTGCATCTGACTGTCAACAGGAGTTTATGGGCCATAAGCTCCGCCCATTGGACAATCGTCCAGAACCAATCAGAAAACACTTGCGAGGAAGAACCTCTCCTTGTGATGATCAGTGTTTGTTGTTCAGAAATAATCGAAGGCTTTTGGGTGCAAAGCTACTTTAGAGGTACCAGAGTACAAAATAAGATGGTTGAAAGTGAGCATGACATGGCAACTTTAAATAAACTAATCTGTTCAACCTCCTTGACCATTTTTGTCCTCTACAGCCTGATGTTCTTCCAAACACCTCTTTTCAATCTGTCATTGAAGGGTTCACACAAAATTTAGAGGGGAGACTCTCTTGAAAAAGGAAAAGCTTGAGGCTATTAAAGATGAAACAGGTTGGCTTGACAGAATTAGACGGGACACATGTTCGGACACGTCGGCTGCCGATGAAAATCTTCTGTCACCTGTCTGTTCTTATAAAGACTGTTGAGGTTGATTTACTTGATCTGAATTAAAAGTCATCGGACGTTCATCTTCTGGGTAAAATACATTTTATCTGCAGTGGAATATCAACAGCAGTCTAGCTGTGCAGTCAAACATGTTGTAATCAAGCATGGTTTATTGGGTCTTTTATATTTATTTTGTGCATTTAAGTAAACTGATCAACATGTTGGAATTTATAAGTTAAATTTACGATTACACAAGACTGGAGAACAGCCTGCAAACATTGCATTTATCATAAAAAAAAAAAAAAAAAAGTGTGTTTAAGGCAAAAGATGATTTTTTTTTTTTAAAGACCTGAGCTTGTTGCTGCATGCTTGTTGTGCTGTAAAAGCCAATAATAGCTAAATCGAAAGAAGAATGCGATGAAATGGTTGAGTCACTCTGAAACACACAAGGTGAGTGAGAGACGCGATGCGAGCGGGTGGCTTGTGATGCGTGTCTGACCTGCGAAACGTCGGAGAAGCGATATCTGGGTATTTGGAGCCTGGCTGCCTGAGGCCGGACTGGCCGGCTGAACTGGAGGTGGGGCTGGACTTCGGAGAGGTGGAGAGTCCAGCCGCCGGGTCTTGGTCCGTAACCGCCACTTTCTCTTTATCCGTCTGGTTGACCGTGATGGGGCTGGAGCGGTCGGAGCACGCTTTCCCCTCCCTGCGCTTGGCGCCCGCCTGCGTCGCGGCCCCGCCCGCGGACTTGCCGCTGACATTTGAGTCGATGCTACTTGAGCTGGAGCGATGCCCGCTGCGTCCCGCCGCCACCCCGCTGGAGGATTTGGCCGGTCTCGGGAGCGAGCGGTACTGCAGGGTCACTTTGGAGCCACTGCAGCTGAGCAGGACGCCGTCGTCCTGAGGCTGCGAGCCATCCAGGCTGGTTTTACGCACACCGCCGATGCCGGCGCCTTTGCTGAGGGCGGATGAGGACTTGGGCGCCTTGCCCAGGGTCGCCGAGCCACTGGCCAGGGTCGCACCACTTGACGTGATTAGGGTGCCGGGGGGACCGGAGATCTTCTTATACCCAAAGGAGCCGGTGGCGGGTGGGCGTCCGATGCCAGAGGGAGGTTTCTTGCCTTCGTCCCCGCTACTTCTCCCAGCGTCTGAGGGCGAGCGCTGAATGCTCGGCGAACTCTTGGAAGGTACCTTGACCTTCTCTGAGGCCTTAGCGTCATCAGTTTTGCCTGTCAAATTGCATGAACACATCATCACTCACAACGTTTCATGGTTCAAATTGCTTTTTTTTTTCTCTACCTGTGGTGCTTGAAAGCAAGAAAAGTCAAATTAGTGTGAACTCTAACCACGGACCATAAGCTTTGTACAATGGAAATCTATAAGGAACTGCATATTTTTGAACCACAAATCTCACTGAAATGTTTCATTGATCAGAGTTTTATCCTCTATCCACATTAAATACAACAAGATTTCAATGACTTGTGATTTTAACTTTCACATTGATAACAGCAATGATTCCTATGCCAGAGAATTTTTAAACCTTTTAAACAGTATGGGTTTTAAACAACACGTAACACAGCCTACGCACAACAGAGGACACACCCTGGATCTGTCATAACGTATGGTCTGTCCACTGGGGTGTCCTCTGTTGTTGACCTGGCTGTGTCTGACCACTATTGTGTGTTTTTTAACATCACCAGTTTTAGCCAGCAGGAGGCCCCGCTGAGAACTGTGAAGAAACGATATATTACTTCTGAAGTGGCTGCAATTTTTATTGACATTTTAATCCAAAGTCCTGCTCAGATCTTACCTGTGTCCTGTGATTTTATTGTTGATTATTTTAACAACAAGCTAAAATCAGTTCTTAACTCAGCAGCTCCATTTAAGACAAAACTTTTAAAAACTAAATCCAAGATACCATGGAGAAGCGAATGAAATTAAAAAGCTGAAGAGAGACTGCAGGAGAGCAGAAAGGAAATTGAGAAAAACAAAACTAACAATCAAATGTTTCTTTTGGTCAAAGACCAAATTTTTTTTTTTTTTTTTGTGAGAAGCACATATTAAATTTAACAATCAATGATGACTGAGCTGCGTTTTCCACGCTTACTCACAGTCAAGCTGCAACAACTTGGGCTGCAAATAAAACATAATGTATGCTTCTCCTGCAATGATCCCTTAAATATGACCCATGAGAGAATCCTTAAATTATACGAGTGATCTAATAACTGAATTATAGCTATGAGGAGCATTACTGTATAAAAGGTAAATAGTATAAAAATAAAGTAGCTAATAAAAAAATGCTCAGAAAAGATTTCCCTTAGGATGCATTTAGTTGCTAAATGAGTGTTATGTTCCCAGTTTTGTTTAAAGTTATTCAGTTAACTTTGTTAGGGGTAGTGAAAAGTTGGTTAAATAAAAACCCTAAATGCTGAGAGTGCACATTTGTTTACAAGAAAATAAAAATTTAAAAAATAAAGCAACTTTAAACTGGTATAATTAAACTATTAAGTGACATTAAAAACAATCTTTCTTTAAAATCATCTTCCTTTGGAGATGCATCCTTCCACTTTAGCACCTTACATGTACGTTCACGGTAAAGACTTTCACGGTAAAGACGGTAACATGTCCTACCTGGTGTTTTGAGAGCAGCAGGGGTACCCTTGGTCCTGGGTGGCGTAATGCCCACCTGGGCCGTCATGCCCCTCCTCCATGACCCGGTTTGGGACATTTGGGCCAGTGCAGCTGCTTTCTGACCAGTATCTTCATACTGGCCCTGGGTTTGGGATGAAGAGCAGGAAGGGGAAGGCTTCCAGCGAGAGGAGCTACCGCTGGGATCCATGCTTATGTCCAGCTCCTCCTCCACTTTCTTCAGGTCTTCGGCTCCAGCCCAACTGCTGCTCACCTCCTGCTCCACATGCTTGGACCTGCTTCCTTTCTGGGACTGTGGAGGGGGGTTGGTGGGTATCAAAGGAAGCATGTGCACTTATTAGAGGATGATTTAGCAAGAATAACAAAACCATAAGAGATTAGGGCTGATAAATCTTTCAGAAAATAAGTTAAACCTGTCAAACAGAAAATCAATGATCAAGTCATGTCATGTCTTACAAGACTAAAAGCAAAACAAATCTCCTGCTTGACACTTGAAAAGAGAAAAATTGGTTATTCTTTTTCATCTCATAATCAGTTTTAATTTAATTTGAAAGAATATTTGATTTCGGAAGTGTCACAGTCTCCCATCCTCTCTTTAGCACCCAAGTATCTTTGGACTCAACAGCTTTGGATGTCTTTACGGCATCATCTCACACATCAGCAGCAGTGAGACGAGCTTAAAGAGCTACAGTGGACGTCTTGGCACAGACGACTAAGAGGTTCAACAAAGTAATGACGGAAGAGAAAACAGGAGAGTGACCCAGCAAGGGACCAGACAAGAGTTCAATCCTGGACATTACTGTAAAAAAACAAAAAACAACTTAACTTCTACTTCTTTGGGAGCCAAGTCTCTGAGCTAAAATTGCAAAGGTTTCTTTGTGCTGCTTTGAATTATTATTTAAACACACATACACAAGCTTGTGCAAATCATTTTGTTCATGTTAAACCTCACATGTAACTACAACCAGATTATGCTTCACACTAACCTAAACCTAATCTCAGTTTACACCGTGGTGCTAAACAGGCTTTGGTCCCCACAAGGACTCACCACCCCACCAAGGTCAGTAGATGTGCCAGGACAGGTCCTTATGAAGTAGCAACAACAAGAACACACACACACACACACACACACATACTTCCAACAAAGCAACACACAAGCTGAGCAGCGGGGTTTGTTCGTGTCTGTGCGTGAACTCGCAGCTATCTTTGGAATCTGAAACGCACAGATCTCCACTTTTGGGAGGCATACAAACACACCCACACAAACACACGAACACAAAGAACAGCGATAACCAGCCTACCTTAGCAGATGGTCAGTCTCCCTAGCAACACCAGGGTCTCTTAAGAGCCCAGTCTGTTGAGTATTTCATGACGAGCCAAGGATTCTTGGCAGAACAAAACTAAAGTCTCTGAGGAGAACTGGGTACTGCTTTTTCAAAGTTAAATCCCTGAGCTGACTCACAGACCAGCCTTCAAACTAAACCAACAATCTTTAAAAGAAAACATTCAGAACAGACCAATCCTTTTACATGAAGTAACTAATATAGTTTTATTTTTAAGGCCATCTGTGCCTGAGTTCCCTTCTTTCAAACCCCTCCAGCTTACAGAATCGTTACCAGCGTGAATAAAAATCTCCGGAAAGGAACAGTAAATGTTTGGGTGGCCTCACCTGCGCTCCTTTGTTTTTGCGGGACGAGCTGGCGGCGGAGTACGCCGGCGTATTCAGATCATCGGTGCTGACGTTGTCCAAAGTGTCGCTGAGGCCGCTGCTCACCGAGCTGCTGTCGTCCCAGCTACAGAGGAGAGGAACAGGGCGAGAACCAGCTGAGTGATCCCACGGATGACCAAGTTAGGGCACATGTTCTCAAAGTCAGTCTCACTTTTGAATTCCTAATCCTAACATGCAGCACAGGGAGGCAGGCTGGGAGTCGAACCTGCGACCGCCGCAGGACTGCAGCCGCCGTACAAGAGCTGCCTGTCAGTCTCACTTTTAAGTTCCAGTCAAACGACTAGATTCTGCTTATGTGGATCATTGACGATCACTCAGCTTGCTCCGTGAAATTTTTCTTTTTCTTTTGATTTTTAATTTTGGTGGAAAAGCAGCAGGCATGAGATGATTACTGGAGCTCCTCAGAGTGAGTAAGAATCTGAGCAAATCACAATATAGGAACGTAATTACTTCCATCTATCCATCCATCCACGATCTATGAACGTAATTACTTGATGTTATTAATTATCTTGCATGGAATGCAAACTGACAAATCCCTTTTAAATGAGCTGTACGTAGATCAAACAAGCCGATCATTTCCAAACGATTCGATTAGAGCAGGAATAAAGTGCAGAAAAACGTGTCATTAAACCTCAAATATATTTCCTTCCCTTCGACATGATAAACCACATCGAACAATAATAATACATTAGCTCATTATTTTCCTCTGTCATTCATTTATTCATACAACGTGGCAGCGAGAACCAGTCGTGATGAACAACAGAGTCCTTGTACACATTAACTGCTTTCAAAGCCAGTTTCACTCTTATCTGGTTTTGCCTTTGTGTGCACCTCAAATGTAGAAGACCCACCCTCAATACAGATGAAAAAAAAAAAAAAAAAAATATATATATATATATATATATATATATATATATATACAGTCATGGAAAAAATGATTAGACCACCCTTGTTTTCTTCAGTTTCTTGTTCATTTTAATGCCTGGTACAACTAATGGTACATTTGTTTGGACAAACATAACGATAACCACAAAGATTGCTCATAAGAGTTTTATTTAAGAGCTGATATCTTACCATTTTCCATGGTTTTCTTGATTATAACCTAAATCACTTAAGTTTTTACATCAATAGCTATGGCGTTGTACTGCCAAAAACACTGCTTTTATGCATTCAGTGTTTTCTTTTCTGTCTGTTTTAGTCACATGATGACGTTTAGTGGTACCAGGTATTAAAATGAACAAGAAACTGAAGAAAAAATGGTGGTCTAATAATTTTTTCCATGACTGTATATATATATATATATATATATATATATATATGTATATCCACATCCATGGGAGTTTAAGTGGACAATGATACAGATTCATTACTAACAGAAAGACTGTAGAGACGACCACAAGAGCTGAGACAGGCATCTCAAAATGACCATTAAAAGCATCATTAATATGAATTCATTTAGAAAGTAGAGAAAAGGAAAACACTTCAAGAAGCTAATTAGACTTTTTTTCAACAAATCAATTGATCTATAATTCATGATGATGTAGGGAGATAACAGTGGATAACGAAGCATTCAGAGAAGCATTAGGCAAAATCAAAATTCATAAGCCATTCATTAGTTAATTTTAAATGTGCACAGTTCATAGTATTAAAAAAAATATAGAAACAAATGTTTCAACACAAACAAATCTGCGGTACGTTTGGCAACAAAAGCCTGGTGCTGCAGTGCACACGGCGAAAATGAATAGACGCTAAATGCACCTGGCACCTCTGATGAAGGAAGAGGTGAGCAGATACTTAGCAACCCAGTTATCCACTGGTGCAGTGCAAAATTGATTTTAATCTTCTGACAGTTTTAAAATGAGCAGCATTTATCTTCACAGCCTAAATGTGACCCGGCTAGTGACTGCAGAGAATCACAAACTGGAAGGCGTCTTCTCAGACGGAATAACGGGGCTAAATATAATACGCTCAAATTATCCAAAAGAGACTTTTGCTTTTGTTGCTGCAAAACAGTTTTGGATAGAAAAGCAGAAACAGGTAATAGGGCTTTAGTGATAATGCAAATCATCACCAATCTCTCATTTTACCTCTTAATCTGCAATTTTGGGATTTGATTTTCCTTCAAATGCAAGTTACAATTTTCAAAGCGTCTCAGAGTTGAAGGTTTAACGAAGGTCAGAAGCTTGACATAATAACAAATAAATGATATTCCAGTCGTCAATCTTGGATTTTCTGGCACAAATCCTCAGTTTCTGGACTTTCTTTTAACGAGAAAGAAATAAGAATGTTGTTGCTTTGTGATTTGGGCTTTAAAGCGTCAGTCACAAGTCGAACCAAACGCCTTGACTTGAATGTTTCTGAACACATCATGCTTTGGCAAACAGAGACCCACTGGCTCTGAAACATGCCTTTCTTTTAACTTTTCCCTTTTCACTGCGCTTCAGTCTGCGTTGAGGGGAGCAAAATCTGACAGCAGATGGCTGCTTCGGTCCTGCCAGCGTTACTGAGAGTCCAGATTGAATGTGTGCTTGGTGCCGGTGGGTCTATAAATTCAATCTGATTTAATCTACCCCTCTGCTCAGCGCTGCGTGATTCATAAGGTCCGTCTGATTTAAAGTTACCTCTCTGGTGAGGATGTCTCGTCTCAGAAAACCTCAGAAGTGACACTGAAGCTGCACGCTGAATATGAAAACGTTGGAACAGAGAGCATGTAAAAAATGAGAAAGAAACCAGCTTTTAGCTGAGATAAAAGGCACAGATGGCTTTTATGAGAGTTGATTGCTCCGGGACTCAAATACACAAATCAAATACAGTAATTCTCCTAATAAACGCCCCCTGGGGCGTTTATTTGACCCCCAAAATTTCAGATATTGTTCTCAGATTCTTTGCAGATTTAAATATAAAGAGGTTTTACGTTATCAATAAGTTATTAACTATTTTTTCTCTGCTTCTTACAATGTCGAAATCAACGCGTTAATAAGTACGTTTACGGTTTACTGGAAATCTTCTTCTGTCAACTGTGGGTGGGATTATTATTTCTCTAAAAGAAATTCCTAACACAGTGAGTTCATAATCACACAATAAAGATACATTTTATCCTTGTGTCCACTTGTTTAAAAGTATTTCTCCAGCTACTGCATTCAAGTCATCTGGATGATCAACAGAGTTCATCATCAGAGTTTCCCGAAGGAAGTAACATTATTTTGTAGATATATTTCTAGCAGGTTAGCTGAGACTCACAAGTGACGTTTGTCTTTACCAAGATGGAAGCTGGTATTTAATATTTAATACTTGAGGGAAACTCAGTGGTCTAAGTGACGTCTCCTGGAGTTTAAAAAAAAAGCTGCAGTGTGTTTGGATTTAGAAAGAAAACGAGTTACATTTCTAATTATGTTACATCAGTTTTGAGACATATTCTGATCGTTATTGACAAAACTTTCTGATGTATTAACGAAATGTGTGTGGAACAATTTGATCCAGATACACAGACATTTGACTCCCTTTTTCAACCATGTCTGTATCTCTGTTAACAGCAGCTGGAGTTAAATCACTTGATTCTGACATAAACGTGGACACAACTTACACTCACTAACTCTTAAAGTATAGTACATAGTATGAGAATACAAATAGTATTGTTTGAATGTGCAGTAAAGAGTAAAACACACAAACCAACCCCTCAGTGTCTCTGCTCTGCTTCAAGTTGGTGAAACATCACGCAACAAATAGTAACAATGAAAAAAAAAAAATAAAAATCCCAGTTGATGGATAATATATGGGATAAAGGTTCAATGAACCCCAGTCCTCACAATCAGGTTAGTGTTTGAGGTGGTAACAATAAGAACTGCTGTTTATAAAGGCAGTATTTCACAATTTTCCAAGTTTGTTTTGATAGCATATGGAAACTTTATGTTATGTTGTTGGAATATGAAGTAAGTCTGGAAGCTACTCTCTGTGTCTAAGAACCCGGGAGAGAAAAGAAAAAGGTCTGAAAGATCTCACACTGCAAAACACGAGAGCTGCAAAAGTTCAACGCACTAAAAGTGTTATTATTTTAAACCAGTGGTTCTCAACTGGTGGGTCGTGACCCAAAAGTGGGTCGCAGACCCGTTTTCAGTGGGTTGTGGGAAAAAAAAAAAAGAAAAAAGCGTGTCATTCATACTCCTTAACAGTAGATGGCGATAATGCGAGTTGACACCCGCCAGTTCACACCATAGAAGAAGACCTGCAGAGTTTGTTTCCAT
The DNA here is from genome assembly GCA_018398805.1 of Hirundichthys speculiger. NCBI lineage: Eukaryota > Metazoa > Chordata > Actinopteri > Beloniformes > Exocoetidae > Hirundichthys > Hirundichthys speculiger. The sequence continues at coordinate 95,826 of JAGFBZ010000866.1, forward strand.
ATGATGAGCAGGTGAAATACAGATACAACGAAGAATATATGAGATATGGATTTTCTTATCTTGAAGACAAAGGTCAGTGATGGTTATTCAGCTAAAACTATATATTTAGAGTTCTTTTTGAAACTACTGCTCAGTGGTTTCACTGTTTTATTTCATATTTGTGCATAAAAGCACTGATGAGTCTTAAAAATGGCTGTTACTGAAATAATGTTCTAATTGTTATGTCAGCTTTATGATTAATGCTTAAATAAGTGACTAGACAGTTTTAATAGGAAATTGTTATATATTCAGGAAGTCGGTACTCAGCAAATGCTACATATTTGAGTTGTTTTTGAAACTACTGCTCAGTGGTTGCACTGTTTTATTTCATGTTTGTTCATGTTGAATCTGTTCAAAAAAGGCTGAAGTTACTAAAGTGAAGTGTTTTGGATTAAATTTAAATGCAGCTAATTGAGCATCAAAGGGAATATTTCCCACTTGAAGTCATTTTGGTTTTTGCCATTTTGGTTCACCAGTAAACTTATTTTTTTGTGTTGACATTCTGTGATATTCTATTCTACTATCTCTGATTCAAACTGCGCGATCTTTTCATTCAATAAATTTGAGAAGTTGGAAAACTTCCTTGATTTGGGTCACGGCTTGTATTAAGGGTGATGGTGGGTCCTGAAGCCGGACCAGTTCAGAACCACTGTTTTAAAGCATATCAAAATGTCTCCATCCTAAAAGGAATGATGAAGACATGGACGTTTTGGACATGCATTTACTCCACGTAAGTAAAAGATGATGAATGAGGGAGAATATTTAGTCCTGCAAGCACATGGAACCAGTGGAACAGACTTATTGGTATTGATCAGAACCTCCATGTAAAGTCCCTGCAGAAAACCAATTATTGCATCTTCAATGCTTCAGCTGCTCCTGTGGACCTGAAGATCACTGAAGATCAAGAAGTTGAAGTTCTCTCTCTCTCTCTCTCTCTCTCTCTCTCTCTCTCTCTCACACACACACACAAATAAATAGATTGCACTCCTCCTTCTGAAAATCCCTTCTGACTGTAAAAAACTAAATATTTCATCAGAACGACTTCCTGGATCAGCGCTGACTGCGATGATAGAAGTGAGGCTAGCTAAGCCCCTCCCCTCAGACGTGCACACGTTCACATGCACGTCACCACGCCTCGTATGGGAGGAAGGGGGGGGCGATGCTCAAAAAAACGGTACAAGCAAACTCAATAACCTCACAGCACGGGGAGGCGGGTCGGACTTTTGAGCCGTAACTTCTTAAATTAACTATGAGCGACAACACAGAGATCAGCAGATCTGAGGAAGAACCGCTGAGGAACAAAATGGCTTCCACAAGAGGTTAGACTCCACAAATCAAGCCTCATCATCGACATCAATCTGAAAACATACGATTTATTTAATATTCGAGTGTCGTCTTAGACTGTTATCTTCTACATACAGCAATTTGTTATCAACAGATACATAACAAAGTGATTTTAAAGCCTCTGATCCTGACCATGGACATTTCTAACCTGCAAGTCCCCCCCCCCCCCCTTCTACCTAAAAGAAAACTCTTCCCAGGACAAGGAAGCATCACACCTTTGAGCTGAAGAATCTGATATTAGGGAGGGAACTTCATTTTCATCAGATATTACTGAAATGCTTTATTTTCAGCAGCTGCATCGCTGCTGTGAAATTCATTTCTGTGGCTCCGTTCATTCATGCAAACATGATCTCATGCAATATTCAGTCCCGTTCTCTCAACAGCCGAGAGGAGAGATGCCATCAGCAGCCTAAACAAAGAAAATCACATTAAATCACAGATATAAATCAGAATTTGATGGCTAGATGAAAATATTTAGGGGGGGACATAGTTGAGGGGCTCTTCCTGATTGGACGAAGAAGCAGAGGAGCACTTTCATAACAAAACACTTCACACATTTGAACTTTTCCTCCTCTTTTGATCAGCTAAACACTTCGGCTGATATTTATCTCTTTTTTTAAAGCTGGAGAGGCTTGTGAATGTTTAGATCTAAACTACCAGAGATCACACCGTCGACAGAGACTTCCCTCCATCTTCCACATCCATCACCTGCTCGTTTTCCAACCCTGCTTCTGTTCAAGGTCAAGGGGTGCGAGGGGGGGCCTTAATGAGGCAAAGTGTATAGTTTAAAAAAATAAAAATAAATCAAACTTGTTGATTCAGTCCCGCAGGAAAAGTGTAATTAATATGTGCAACAGTGAAAGCTCAACTTTAAAAACATTAATATACGAGCATCACAGAAGCAGGGATCAATAACTTTTGCCGGGAACAAATCAGAGCAGCTAAATTAAAACACTGTAGAAAACAGCGTTGAATGTAATTTCATTCTTCTCCCGCCGTCGCCTGTCAGAGCCGTCTGATGGTTTCCAGCTCAACTCACCTGTTCGGGGACGGTTGCGTCCTGTTGTCTTCTCATAGACGTGTCTGTCTTTGATCCGGATCTTACCTGGACTACTCACCTGACGCAGAAGCTAGAAGCTGCCGCTCGACTGGAAGTCAAAAGAGGAAATGAAAAAGCGAAAGAGAGGAAGAAAGGACTCTCTCAGTCTTCCTCCCTCCCTTCCCTTCATCCCCCCTCCCCCTCCCCCTCCCCCTCCCCGACCAAGACGGGCCTGACGGCGCTCAGAGAGGCAATTAGACGTGTTGTTAGCAGCAGGTAGCGCAGGGTTAATTAAAGAGGGTGACAACGCAGAATAGAGCCGAATCAGAGAGGAGGATGAGATCTGAGTGTGATTTATCAAAGGGATCTCATCAATATACGTGAGGTTTAAACAGCCTTGAGTTCAAATAGATTCACGCTTTCATTCATCTTTATTTTTTAAAGTATAACAGCAGTTCAGTATCACAGAGCCACCCGGTCTTATAACGGTGAAATACTGCGTGGATATCTCTGGAGACGTACCATCACGATTTACTCCTTTCTTTTGTTTTTCATGGACACTTTCATTACAAAGACTTTTTTTCTTAAAGTAAAAGTGAAGATGATATGAGAATAAAAAGAGTGAAGGAAGCACAGAAGTGAAGCCTTGGAGTTTTATTACAAGTACAGAAAAAAAGAAATGTTAGCAAGGACAAACAGACAAAGAGACAGACGATCAGATTTACTAATATGGGATGGATGGAAGCCAACGGAGTTCAGCTCAACTCAATTAAAGGAAAGAACGGGGCGACCTTGGGGCGACCTTGGAGGAGCGACGCCTCTCTGGGCTGCAATGCAGTCAAAGATGACAACAACATCTTTTGCAGCACTTTCTAGAAGGCTCGATACATCCCCACTGGGTTTGTTCAACTCTGTGGCAAAACTTATGAGGGATGTAAAAAAGCATCACACACAAGAGCTCGTCAACCACAGACGCTCAAACCTCCAACCTCCCCTGAACTGAAGGAGAAACTCCAACCAACCATGTTTTCAGCTTTTGGACAAACACGGTATTGTGTGAGGGCTGTTCAGCATTTCTGTGTTTTCTGCAGAAATGGGAAAAACAAAATTGAACTCCAAAAGAGTCATAAAACTGATATGTCTAGAAAACTAAAACTACCAACTGAATAAAAGCTGTGCTTTCTAAATCTGTGGAGATACCTAAGCTCATCATATCAGGTACTGGGAAAATATAACAGCAGTCTGAACTGATAATGACTTGATTTTCCTCATCACAACAACTATAGCAACTATAGACCTTTTTCAGGCCAGCCCCCCAGAAGTACCCCATCCACCATTGCTGGGTTGTGCTACAGAGCGACACTTTCACCGGCTCGCAGATTAACCAGTGTGTTTCTCTTTCTACAAATATATATTTTTATAATGTCGAGTCGGTCGAGTGGGAATACATGTTCCGTCATAAACTGTGCCAACAATGGCGTGAAAATTCAACAATGGAAGAAGAAAGTATGTGAAATACACAAGCCTTTACTGCACGAAGACTGCCTTGTTTGCAGAACAAGAAGTTAGGAAGACGTGGGTGAAAAATATCAACAGAAAGGACTTTGTTCCAAATGAATACAGCCGGGTGAGTTTTCGTTAACATTCAATCTCGTACTACTCATAGTCTCGCTGAGAGTCCCGGACGATTCTGGCCGAAAGAACAGCAGTATGAGGCTACTGTAGCCCTCGGCACTAGCACAAGCCTATAAATCAATGAATGAATGAATGAATTAGGAGAATGATTAAATAAATTAAATATAACGTTAACACATAGCCTAATTTACCGCTAGCGTTAACGTTACAGTAGCATAATCTTTATGGCTTGTTGACGTTAGTTATAGCCAGCGTTGCATTTTTCACGTATTCCCACAGTTTTTAGTGTTTGGTTATGGGAATAGATCATGCTATTTCCATAACCAATCATTAAAAACAGCGATAAACTACCTTCATCTGTAACTGGAGGCCACTGCCTAACATCATCAATCCAAGACATGTCTGTGTTATCAGTAACAGATGCTCCACGCTGCTGTGTTTGGGTTAGTTGGTGGAGCACCGCACAGTCCAGTTATGGCGGGGCCACTAGGGGGCGCATGTCCACAATTTTCAAGTCGAAAAGGTCTATACAAACACAGGCGACCACAGGATGGTGCTGTTTTTATCCACTAGGTGGCAGTAATGTAATACGTTGGGGGCTTTTTGCAGACACGACCACTTCCGGTAAAGAAGCCAAAACAGATGTGATACAGAGCATTAATTTTCTACCTTCAAACACTACTAAGTACACTCAAAGTACTACTGCGATGCTGCGGACGGTTAATAACTTATTCTCAGAGCAAAGAAGCTACACATCTATCCTTTTATGGATGATGTGACGTGGGTAAAGAAGCAGAATGATCTTTCTGCACAGAAAAGATTAAAGGCACTCATTTAGCATGGGTGGAAGGACGAAATGGGGAAGAATACGCTGCACTTGTTTTAGATGCTGTTTGGACTTGAAATTAGGATGTTTGGACTAGATTTGATCTAAATGAACGTCAGGCAGCCTAGCTAAAATTTCTAGTAGTAACTGTTTCTGTAACTTGTTCTGCCCATTTACAACATGGTGCAGTACGAGAAGAACGAAACACTGCAGAAAACCTCTGGGTGACATCACAGAGGGCTGGTTCGGTTCTCCCGCTACAGTCGGTGGTTCGGAGGTGGCGTAACGGGTCTCTGCGGCGTCTGACAGATGACAGAAACTCTTCTGGGAACGGCGGCGCTACAACCGGAGCGACGGCGTCAGCAGAACCGGCAGCCGTCTCGAGCTCCTCCTCAGAGGTTTGAACCCAAACTGCCGCCGACGTCGGCGTGTTTTCAGCATACGTGACAACTCTGCGTCCTCAGGGCCGACGGGCTCGCCACTTTTAAACGGCTGAAACTTTGAGTGTTTTTATTTATTCTGCAGCTTCATGATAAAAATGTGTTGCTATCAAAACCCTAACCCTAATCCTAACGCTAAATATGGAGCCCAGACATCCAGTTTGACTCGACAGCACTATTAAATTTATACAGCTTTGTAAATGTTTATTTGTTGCAACTGAACCATTAGACTGGTAATTTAACTAGATTATGTTGTCATACTCCACAACAGAGTCAAGCTCCGCGGCAGATTTAGCAGATTTAAACTTCCCAGACCTGTCAGATGATGACTGGAGACCTTTGAAATTTCCAAACAAATTAACTGATGGGGACTAATTAGATGCTCATTCTTCTTTTTTATCTATAAATATATCTTGTATTAGCTCTATGTGCACTAGAAACCGCCGTCCTGACTTAAGATGGCAGACGTGACTTTTACAGAATCACATTTCTGTCTTACGATGGAACATGCCACTGGACACAATATGTAAACTTTTCTGCACGTAAATATTCACTGAATATGATTAGAAAGTTTCCCAGAGGTCTATTTGTGTTTCATAGATCTAAACTTTAAAATGAAATCCTCCTAAACAACGCGGCGGCAGAAGAAAACGAACCCTCGGAATTCAAACAGCAGCTAAATGCAACGTTTTCATTTCCAGGTTGTTTTTATTTCATTACAACTTCTCGCCAGCTGCTAGACAGATTTATACAGACAATCTGGAGCAAATTCAAATAAAAATCTCAGGGGCGCAAACCGCATAAAACAATCAAATAGCTGCATCGTTCTCCTTTGTAAGCACTCAACCATTTAAATGTAAAAACGTATTCGATTGAAAGTTTTAAATCACCAGAGCATTAAGGCTCCAGATATATTTGGATGCTTTTTTTTTTGGGCACTAGTGGTCGAACCCGTGAACCCGTGTAGCATCTGTACGAGGGCCGAACCGCCGCGCCACCAGGCGGTCCAGATGTTTCCTGGTAACGGCTGAAATTACTCGTCCAACACGGCTCCGTATCACTCCCAGTTTTCACAACATGATTCATTATTTTGTCCCTAATGACTTGGATTTGGCGCAACAGCGAGACCCACAAACGCTGGATCCATAATATTAGTGAGGAATGTATTTAAATACTTCCAGAGTCTCCGTGGAGCGAGCCACCAACGTGATGTCTCTAAATCTGGATAATAATAATAAATCTGGATTATACGGGACTATTTATCACATCTGAGTTTGACTAGCGGGACATAAGTTCTTGATCTATGGGTTTCCAGAACAGCATGCACTCTGGACTGATAAAAATTAGCCTCTTAGCCTCTTTTGGATCAATTAAGGCAGACATAACATCCCCTTTTTTAACAACATTTGACATGATTATCTGAGATATTATAAATCTGTGACTCGTTTTGGTCAAGCGATGACAGATATTTGCTTGCGTGTCTTTAAAAGTAGCTCTGTTTAGAGCAGTTAAACTGGGTCTCTGATGCCGCTGTACCTTCACAACGTACCTGCTGTTACTCGTTAGATGACCCTAAACAAGATGACAGGGTTGTGCTGGTATTTTTTGAGACGGTAGTCACAAATATATGCAGTCAAGAACAGACAAAAATATTTCTCGTAACATGCCCCCTTGAAGACGAGTCATTATAAGTTTTCCGTCTTATAAAACTCATGTAGTTGGGCAGCTTGCATGAACAGAAGGTATTAAAATACATATGAGGAAATGAGCTGGGATGGAGGGAGATAATGAATGTCTCCTTAATAATTTAGATTTTCGCCTCCTGCTTAAGGGGGCGCCGTGGTGGCTTCATGTTTAGCAACGTTTCCTCACAACTAGAAGAAGCTAGAAATGGTTTGAATCCCAGCTGAGGTCTTTCTGGTTTGTCTAAAAACGTGCACGCTTTGCTCAAAGAGAGCAGTGATGAGCTCCAGGAGACCCTGAACAGGAAGATGCTAGTGTTGGATAATCGTTAGTTAGTTAGGGGCTGAAACTTTGCAGGTAAAAATGAATGAATTAGTGTCATATAGTCCTAAAGCATGGCCGGCTCTGATTGGTTTACTTAAAACTGGACCATATGGTGGCTGTCATCACTCAGATAAACAGACAGGCAACTCTGAAGCTATTATCCCGCCCTCATCACCCAGGGGTCCATCTTGATGGGGTCCAGGTGGAGTGATGATCACCTGCTGGCGGCGACAGGTCGAGGCTGCGTTTGTTGCTTTAGCTGTTTGTCTCTAAGATGAACATCTCTGCCACTTTCTGCTCTGCAAACATGTTGAAACTCTTCCATCATTCAGTTTCTTGTGAATTATATGTTTATATACTCTAAGCTATCATTCAGCTGTCATTAAATGATAGTTATAAATTCAGACAGCTGTGTTCAGCTAAGCTAACTCGTTGTTGCCTTTAGCTTCTTATTTAGAGTACTACAATAAGCAGAACTGATACAGAACACGTTATTTAACGATCTTGAAAACTGTTATCCTAAAAGCATAATTTCCTAAGTCATATTTGGGATTAATGTGCTGTTGTTATGCTTTCTAAATGTTACTTTAGATGTTGCTGAGGCTGCATAACTGTGAAATTTGTAGCAGGTAAATAATTCTAGTTATAATCCCTTTTACAAGCAGGGTTTACATCTCTGATTGATCCACAATGAACACCAGATATTCAAAATGCTGATATGTAATATAGAATTCATGAGGATGATAATAATAACGTTTTTAAGTTAATAAGGATGTTTTGGTGACATCTTTTATTCAAATAGAGGTTGATTTCTCAAAGTATTCCTCAGAGAATTTGAGCCTCCCACTAAAGTCACATTCAGAGTGATGCATTCATTAAGAAGCTCTAATTAATACACTTAAAATATGAGAGTTCAGCTTCACTGAAGTACAGGGCTGTTGTCAAACCTCGCATCAATAAATTTCACTGCCAGTATTCACTGCCAATATAACAGTCACTGACTTGACTCATTAATTCAGAGGATGGCTAACTGGAAAAGCTATCACATGTTCCAAAGAGGAAATTACAACAATTATTATAAATAATAATAATAATACAGTCAGCATCTTTCAGGAGGAGTCCAAAAGCAGAGTTAAAATAATGCAAAGCAATGAAACAGAGGAGAAATCTTCGTTTGAGCATCATGATGGCTAATTAGCGTACGCTCCTGAGCATATATTAGCATATTTCTCAGCAATGAGCATGTTTTGCTGAGAAAAATGTATCTGTCTTCAAGCACCTGCATAAAGGAGGAACACAAACACAGTTCACACAGCTGGCTCCTAAATTCAGAGACAACGCAACTTTAAATTACTTTCACAGTTTGCTAAGTTCAGCATGTGCGCCTGAACGCATGCCATTAAGTTTGAACGACTGAAAAAGATCAGAGTCTGAGGAATGGAAGGAGTTCCACGAGAAGAACACCTGTTTCAGGTGTGAGGGAGGATATTTTGTTCCCAGGCAGAGACGAGCGACGCAAAAACTTCTGTAATGACTGGCTTTGTCACTGATGCTAAAAACCTTCTCCTCCACATCTCCTCCCTGCTTACGGCGGCACTTTAAAAGAAGCGCAGCTTCACCGCGACTGTGATTGACAGCCTGAATCCCGCCGCTCAGCAACACACATCTGAACATCTAGCCGAGGACAAACGCTCAGACAAGCTAGCTTTTGTCAAGCGTGGAGGACGCAGACAGAGACTTGTCTCCGAGCCCCCAAAGCTTCAAACCAACGACTAAAGGAAAAAAGAAAAACTGCAGAGTCCAGCAGAGAGATGCTAGCACACACACTCCAGACATCAGGATGCTAAAAGCAAAGCCCTGTTACTTATTCATGTCTCTGCTGAGAAAAGGGAGCCTGTCAGTGTCAAAACATTCTCCTTTGGCATCTTTTCTTGACAGTAAAGCCACAAGCGTGCGCTCATCTATGTTGCATGAAAGCAGGTTATTTTTAGAAGGAGACAGAAGTTTTTAGCCGAAGCTGTGTTGACCATTGTTTTGAAACAGACTGAGCAGAAAATCTGATCTGTTCTGGGCCAGATGGTCTAAATTATAAACCTAAATTTAAAAATAAACCTAAATTATAAAAATACTGGGACGATGTGTGGAAAGAGATGACAAAAATACTAAGTTATGAATGACCTAAAACATGCACTGTATTATACGTAGGAAATGTAAATCGACTGGTATCTGATTAAGATTTTGCTGGCAGCTGCAAAAAAAAGCCATTACAAGGAAATGGCACAAAGAAGAGCCACCTACTCGGAGTAACTGGCTGGAAATCATTGATGAGATGTACGTTATGGAGAGACTCACACATATTAGAGGTGGGCGGATCGATCCAAATATCGATAATATCGATACCAATGGCGGTATTGATATCGAATGATACTCGTGTAAAAAGATCGATACTCAAGCTTTTTTTTCTCTCCCACAACACTTAGAATTCATTGAAGTCTGTGTCTGACATGCTGTCGCTGTGCCCCCCCCCCCATCTCATCTTTTGACGTTGCATCATCACCTGGCTCAGCGGTGTCGGCCAAACAAGCATGCAGGTGAGGGGTCAGTATTGACAAGGACCTCACAATACGATATGTATCATGATACTTGGGTCATGATATGATACTATCAAGATATTACGATATATTGCAATATTCTACCCAGTTAATATCAAATTTAAAAGTAGAGATGAAAAATCAAGTTGCTGTATATGTTCATCAGATGATATGATGAGGACAGATTGAGTCAAAACTATGCTTCAAACCAACCTGTTTATTGTTTATTATTAGTGTGTTTTTGACCTTTATTTATTAAATAAAATAAAATAAATAGAATAAAAATTTCCTAAAAAAAAAAATTGATATTAGGAGCTGAAAAATTGAAATCTGCGATATATTGCCAAATCGTTTTTTTTTCACACCCCTAATGCAGGTAGACTCGGTCTAGCCCCTCCCCCCAGGCCCGCCCACTTAGAAAAACATTAAGAACAGAACAATTCAACTCTAATCAATATTTACACAAAAATGTTAATTGTGATAATAAAGTATTTTATTGTCAACTATAAAGTTTGCCGAAATGTTATCATAGGTTTTAACAAAATAATCCAAAGACAAAATCACAAAAATGCCAAAAGGTCAGCAGTTTCATGACAGATTAAGCTTAATATGAAAAAGTATCGGTATTGGTATCGGCAATACTGGCCCTGTATTTACTTGGTATCGGATCGATACCAAAATTCCCAGTATCGCCCAGCTCTACCACATTTTATAAGAATACAACAAACAATATGGGAAGACAGATGGGAAAAATGGACTATCTATAAATACCATCATAAAGACTGAATGCTAACTGATGCTACTGACACTGTGTGTTATGTGTATTGTATTATAAAGTGAAAAAATTAATAAATCATAAGTTAAAATAAATAAATAAATAAATAAATTATAAACCTCCAAAATTATTTTTGACACTACTTATTTTGCCTGATACTGATGATGAAAGCGCTCAAATATAACGTACAGAGGTGCAATGTTTCATTTTCTGCACAGCAAAGGGATATTTCCAGATGAATGTACATATGTAATTACAGTTACAGACACACAAACCCAAACAGTTTCGGTCCCGAATGATTTCGATCACCTGCCGGTCGGCCGGTCTTCATGTGAAGAGTCATTTTGATGAGTTTCCTGAAGGCTTGTGGGGCATAACGCCGCCACGGATGGCAGCCAGGGGAGTCGTTATGGACGGAGAAAAGAATAATGAGTCTCACGGGAGCTCAGTTAATGCACACAGACCAGCTCCCACTTTCTGCCTCCCAGCAACCCCGTCTGCAGCTGCTGGGAGAACTGGGAGAACTGGGAGAACTGGGCAGAGACGGAGGCACGTAATGAATGATGCACGCATGCATGTCACTTCCAAATTATTGTTCATAACCACGAGCAGAAACAAAAATCAGGAAGCAAATGAAGTGTTAATGAACAGTTATAAGCTGCTAATTTATATGCAGTTGTTCATCACCGCAGTAAAAGCTTCCCTTTGGTTTTTACAGAACGACAACACGCACAGTGTAGGTGAAAAGTTCCTCAAAGGTAGTAAAAACGCCTTTTAAACATGAGGTTTATCTAATACACCGTTTATTTCAAGCACACTGAAAGTCACGAAGGGCAAATCTTGTCCTGCGGTCGGGCTGAGGTGTTAAGTCTGGTGTCAAAAGTGACAAACAAACACCAATCACAGAAAGGTTGAGGAAACTGTTGTGTATTTTTGTCCACATTCATATAAGTTTGCTGCAGGCATCTTGAGCAGAAGCAGGCAACAGTAAATATTTCTTCACCAACTCTTTTTTTTTTTTTTTTAGTTCAGGAAAACCAGAACATTCCTGGGTTTACATTACAGCAAGGTGAAACACACTATTGCAAAAAATATTCAAATACAAAGATAATATATACGGATAGCGGTTGAAGCGGAGGCTGGGAGGCAGTTCACAGATTGAGTTGTCGTCCTTATCGGATGCATTGCTTTGCATAAATGTCGTATACTGACATGTATAGAATATCACCAACATATTTGCAAGTCAGAAGGTCCTGCAGTCATGCTCCCTCCACATTTACTGGTAAAAACTCCCTCACAATAATGTGTCTTCCATCAACTGAAAGGAAAACATCTGGGGACGGTTATGAACAGCTGCTGCTGGACGGATCCACCACAAACCTTATTTTAATCCGTATCTATGTAATCAAAATCCACTGTAAAACTCTCTACATACTGGAGGAAATGGACAGCTCATTTGGAATATGGTTCCTCACCATAGCAGGACACAGTTAGCATTTATTAATGTGATTAATTGTGTTTTGTTGTCTTGGCTTTGAGTACTTTATGCCCTATAATATGAATGATAGATTGTGGACAAACAAAGATAAAAAGACTGTAATGTCTTTGAGACCTGGACCTAGGTCTGTCTCTTAAAATGTACACATTATATTGATCCATTTTCCCCCTGTGCTTTTTATTTCCCCATCTGTGCTGTTTGTTAATGTCTTTTTCTATTTTTTCCCCTTTTTTCTATATATATTGTAAAATTTCTTAAAAATAAAGTTAAAAAAAAAAAAAAAAAAAAAAAAAGAAAATCCACTGTAAATGTCCGCTGATGGCGGTGAAGCTGCCGGCACAAGGAGGTTACATTTCACTCAGGAGTGAGCTTATATTCTGCTCTGCACTAAAACACAAACCCTGAAATGAGATCTTTCCGTCCAGTATAAACAGAGTGAGACGAAGAAAAGTCTGGAGACGTTCAGACGGAAACACGTCACCGTCCCGGCTGGGACAAACCGTGCTATCACGTGAAAATGAAAATAAGTTTATTGACTCGGAACACATTTAAAGGTCATTTAAAACACTTATTTACGTTTAGAAATTGCGCCACAGAGTCAATTAGCAGCTGCAGGAACTGCAGAAATCAATCACTGTCTGTGGAGGAAACAGTATCGTCACAGAGCTGCTACCAAGTTTATCCTGAAAGGTTTTTAAGCCTTTTCTCCTGCGGTGTTGAGTTACGATACGCTCTGAAGCTCACTCTTGATAAATTACAAATACCTCATTAAGAGCTAAGGTGTTGTCTAGACCATAGACACATATAGAGATAGACGCCGCATCGAACGCTACTCCCTACTGGCGCTGACGAGATTTGGGGCCGCCATCTTGGACCGGTCACCCGCTCCGCTCAGTGTTATTTGTTTGGCAGGTGTGTGCCGTCAATGTATTTAATCATATACCTCACGAAACGAACTGATTTTCACGCGTTTTTTTTTTTTTTTTTGCTGTAAAGGTCATAAATGTAGCTTTGATACATGACACATGGTTTGGTGTATTTTAATATTGATAGTGAGCTTAGTAATATAATGAATATCTCCGTTCCTGTTATAGACTAGTAGCCTTTTAAGTAGGGTCTTTTAAGAGGGTCTAAAGACTTAAGCTACAACATGGACTTAGTTCATTTAGCACTTTTAATGCCTTATGGTTTGTATAGTTTTATTCCATTTTCATTAGGCTTTTTATTAATTTGACATTGCTGTTCATTAGCCTACTGCTATTCTCCTTAATGTAGGCTAGTCTTATCATGCTGTTATATTTTGCTTGAATTGACAGTTTATTATTGCTGTTTTCCCTATTTTTTTTATTGTTTATTTCATTATGCTATTGACTGAATTGACGTTCATTTTTGCTATTCTCCTTATTAGCTATAATCTGACCAACATCTCAATCTGTCCCCTGTTACATTTAAGTAGGCTATTATATTGTTTTGCATAGATGTCATTTTGGACAAAAGCGCAACCGTAACTGTATGAGGTGTAGGCGATGATAGGAATTTTGTAAAATCACACATTATAAGTATGACAGAGAAGCGGAAACAGATAGTGACGGTAAAGGTGTTTTAATCAATTGAAGCTACTACTACGGTTATAATCACAGAGAATGACCGGTCCAAGATGGCGGCCGCATTTCTCCTTCCAAACAGCCAATGCGGCGTCTATCTCTATATATGTCTATGGTCTAGACAACCATAGATAAGTGATCACTCGTTACTTTATGTTAAGGCCGTGTCTATTCATTTGTACATAAAGAAATGCACAACAACTAACTAACAACTTCTTCTGAAGCTGCAGTAGGAGATGTCAACGTGAACTTTGTGAGGTTTCAAACAGTGATATTAGTTCATGTGAAGAGTTGAGTGAAAGTTAGGAATTAACAGCAGTCGATGCAGATCTGAGGTCAGTAATTAAAAATAATAACAGGAATACACAGCCACGAGGGAAAGTAGCTCTGATGAGTGTTGCCACAGACGAACCAACATCGGTACTGATCAAATCTCTGCCCATCACAACAGCCAGCCTGGTCTTGAGACACAAATCTGATTTTCACACCTCATGGCGCTTTAAACGCCGCACGCCGCTACAATCCTGGCTGAAGTTGAAGTTGTGACAGTGAGAAATGTCACCGCATCATTCGATTTCTGGCAGCGTCTCTTGAGACGTGTCAACGTCTGAGCTGGACAGCTCAAGTAACATCTCTCCACTTTACACCTCATTCACTCCTGGATGATTAAAGCGCTCTTCAATCTGTTTTTTTTTTTTCAGTTTCACCTCTAAAGGACGTGAACTTTTCTTTCTGACAGAGGCTTTTAGTTTTTTACTTTTGTCACTAAGGTGTAACAACAATGAGAAAAACTACAGAAAATATGTGAGGTTTGAGCAGAAATCTGTCATCTCCTCAGCTCTCACTCGCCTTCCTTTATATACTTGGGAGCTTGTATTTTTAATAACACATGTCTATACATGTTCTTATCTCCAAAGTCTACAATCTAATGTGCAATGTAGCACATACAGAAGGAGCAATCAATAAATGAAGGACAAAGAAAAACAAGATTATGCGCTGCCGAGCCACACAGGCCAAATTCCTCCAGTAAAAACTGAAAAGCATTGACAGTTTGCATTTAATTGTGCACTTTCGTCTCTCAATAACTCTTAAAAATGTGCAGCCTGCACTTCACCTGAGCACAGGTGCACGAATGGATCGACATCAGCGGCGCTGACAGATCCCGTCCTTACCTGTCGATGTCACCCTGCATCTCTTTGCTTCCTCTCTGGGACACATCCGAGGCGCGACCTGTGTTGCGAGCGTACAGGTGGAGGCCGCCGTCTGTCAGGTATCTGCCAGAGGAAAAGAGATTATAAAGAATAAACCTCCAACCCACATAAATATGACTTAAATACCAAATTAACAGAGTTTTTTTTTTAACCAAGACTTAACCTGGTTAACTAATAAATTAATTAAAAAGAAAAATGGATACGTGGCAGTGATCTTTGAGTAGGTCTTTGCTCTGAGAAGTTGAATGAAGTAGGCTAATAATTCATTAATTCAGTTAATTAGCCGTCCCTCCCAACGAGCACGTTTTCCGTGCAGACGCCTCTTTAATCCTGCAGATGCTTCGCGCCACAACTCACAGCTGAACGTGTCTTCACACTTTTCCAGTTTTGGGAAAACTCAGCTAGCATGGGAGCGCTCGTGTGGTTTCTGAGAGGCTTTTCAACATGTTGCCTACTTGTTCGGGGCATTTATTAGCATTGAGTGAATGAAGGTTATCAGCCAGAGTAGATGTGATGTTAAAAAAAACAAACAAACAAAACAGTGTATTATTTCAACCTTCGTGTTCAAGGCTTGAAAAATATAAAAGAGCCTTGGCGGATGTCAGCGAGCTGCTTGTATTTATGGATGAGGGAAGACGACAGGTTGCTGTATGAATACACAGCTAAACATTTCTGGGTGCTTTTGGACTAAACTCAATAATCTGACAAGTGTGTCATTTGTCAAAAACACCTTTTTAAATCATTATTGTATCAAGAACAGAGAAAGTAAAATTCAGTGCCAGTCTTATATTTTAGAGGTTTACCTTATGACTTAGCATCAGTGTGTCTCAAAACACAAATTTGTTTCAACAACAACAAGCCTCTATAGATCATTTTGAAATAGGAAACGCTCTTATACGAGTATATTTGTATGCAGATTATTAA
The DNA here is from genome assembly GCA_018398805.1 of Hirundichthys speculiger. Classification (NCBI taxonomy): domain Eukaryota; kingdom Metazoa; phylum Chordata; class Actinopteri; order Beloniformes; family Exocoetidae; genus Hirundichthys; species Hirundichthys speculiger. The sequence goes on from JAGFBZ010000866.1 coordinate 111,759, forward strand.
TTAATGAGGATGTTGTTGCCTCTGACTGAAGATCCTCTGCTGCTTAACTGCTGTACAGAGAAAAGGATGTTCAGTTTTGTTCATTGTGTTTATGAAAAACAAAAAGAAGACACACCCAGACATGTAATATCTTACTAATCTTTAGTATAACAATTATTATACCGCATATTTTTAACAGTCTTATTATAACATCTGCACACAGACCTGGACGGGTCCGAATGCCCGCTGTAGCGCCCCGCGTTGCCGCCGGCGCCCGCTGCGCTCGTCCTGGGCGAGGAGTAGCCGCTGGGCATCGAGGGGGCGTCGCCCGCCTGGAGACGCGGGGCCTGAGATTGGCCCAGACGCCAGGCCATGGGGGAGGAGCGTGCGGCGAGGCTGGGTAGACTCCGCCCATTGACCTCGGTGGTTACCGTGGTGTCAAAGGTCGTTTCTAGGGTACTACGAAGACAGAAGGGCAGAAAAAAAGAGCAGTTAGCTCTTCAACAAAAGCATCAAAAACACGGTAATGTACAGCAAGTTTTATTTACTGTACATTACCGTGTACATTACACGGTAATGTACAGCAAGTTTTATTTCCTGTACACAGTAATGTACAGGAAATAAAACAAAAAAGGGTCTAAGGAAAAGTGGGCAAAGCAAACTGAAGAAATAATAAAGAGTAAGTTCCCCTGCACAGGTTTTCTGCTAGTACCTGATATCTGTGTGTGTGTGTGTGTGTGTGCTTATACTGCAGTGTGTGACCTTCTCAAAATACTGCTCCTTCCGGTGTGCTGAGTTGGAGTTTGAGAGAAAAAGAAAGAGGATGCTCCCATGAGGGCAGATATCAGACACATCTCAGCGCTTCAGAGAGAGACGGGAGCAGAGAGGAGACAAAGTTTCCACCAAGTGAATTTATCAAAAGGAAATAGAGTCACAAATAAAGGCAAACACCATATTAGTTTGAGAATAAATGAAAGAAAAAATAAATAAATAAAGAGCTCCAGACTTTAAGTACCACCTTGACTGCAAGTCTCCACCTTTGATAATTACATTTTTTAAAGTGGAATATTTAATTATTGTGAAATTTATTTCGAAGGGTTTAAAATTCTTCCATCATTACTAACAAAGATGAACACAGGCCACTTGCACACTCGTCTCTGCAGTTAGAATAAATCTGAGCACAGAGAGGCGGTAGCTCGCTGCGGCGCTCTCTGCTGGGAAAAAGGCTGCACTGCATCCAAATAATGAAAAAACCTGATATAAACCTGGACAACTGCACTGACTTGGGCCTTTAAGCATAAACTACTCATTTATATTCCAGTCACAAACATCTATACATCGACTAAATAGTAGAGTGCTGTGTTATCTAGGATATAGATGTCTGACCAAAACATGTCTCAGACTTTTCATGAACACCTAAACGAATGCGAGCTTTAGAGAAAAGACCACAATTGTGTCTTCTAAGGTCAAAATTAAACTAACAAAGATGCAGAATATCAAATTAAGGTCAAATGAATCAAAAGCCAGTGATATACAGTCATGTAAAAAATTATTAGACCACCATTTCTTCTTCAGTTTCTTGTTCATTTTAATACCTGGTACCACTAAACGTCATCATGTGACTAAAACAGACAGAAAAGAAAACACTGAATGCATAAAAGCAGTGTTTTTGGCAGTACAACGCCATAGCTATTGATGTAAAAACTTAAGTGATTTAGGTTATAATCAAGAAAACCATGGAAAATGGTAAGATATCAGCTCTTAAATAAAACTCTTATGAGCAATCTTTGTGGTTATCGTTATGTTTGTCCAAACAAATGTACCTTTAGTTGTACCAGGCATTAAAATGAACAAGAAACTGAAGAAAACAAGGGTGGTCTAATCATTTTTTCCATGACTCTATATATATATATATATATATATATATATATATATATAGATATATATATATATAGATATATATATATATATATATATATATATATAAAACTATGGAATCAACTGAACAGAGACTTTTATGCTCCTTTTGGTATGAATGATAATGCAACTTTAATTATCATGAGAATTTAAAAAAAAAATGCTATTGGTTTTATATGCTAATAAACTGATGTCATGCTCATTATCTGTTACCATTCACTTGTGAATAAGTATAAATAGAAAGCAACCAATTCCTCACATGCTGGCTTCTCCACTGCAGTAATATTGTTATATATCTTCAGACAATTCTGTTTTATTTGAGCATACTAAAATTTAAAGAAAATAATGACTTTAGCAGAGGATGCAGTTGAAAAGGAAAAGCAAAGACTGGGTCTGTGGGAGGAGAAGTATCTGCACACTGGCCTTCATCAAATGACACAAGCAATGCCACAGAGGTGTGACAATAGACGCGTGCACGTGAGCGCGCTCAGCAAGAAACGGCAGAACACTGTGCTTCTGTGATGCCAACATGAGAAGGGCAGGGATGGCAGCCATGTTCAAGGCACATCTCCATCAACACCTTCGATGACCAGCAGAAACAAAACGACGCCGGCACATTTAAGCGTCAACATGGACGACGGCGGACGCTAATCTAACGAGTAATCACTGGCAAATTAGAAAATACAAAAACAAGTCTGCAACCACACATAAATCAGAACCACTTAGGTATAATCTGTCTTACTAAATCTTTATCTGCAGCAGCAGAGAGAAAGCAGAAAGACCAATAAAGCGAGGGAGACTGTGTGACTGAAACAAGCGTGGAAAACATATCCACACAAAAAATAAAAAAACATAAATCAGTCCCTCAGAGACGCCACAAATCATCAGAAGTCTCTTCTTCTCACAAGGACTGTGAAAGTTTACAGTTCTCATGATTCAATCATTTCCCAGAAGCATCTGTGCTTCAGTTTATTATTGGGTATAAAGCAGAACTACAACCAGAAATAAATCCTGATGGAGACCATTTAGTGTTTTGCCAAGAGCTCGGCGGGAGAAGAACCCACGCTGACAGCAGCGAGCTGCTTATTGCTGAGCAATGCTAGATATAAATATGCTTTCAATTGCTGTTACAAATGCGCTCTGAGTTTTACATACAGGTTAATTCAATTCACAGACTTGGAGAGACTCGTATCGGTCAATAGGTTATATTATTTCTTCATATATCACAATATTCATTTTTAGTGATGTTGTCCACTCTGGATCAGTGATGCTACTTTTTTTTTTTTTTTTTTTTTTTGTTAAATGTCAATTTCCCAAAAAAGAGAGCGAGACAGAGAGAAGCTACGACAAATTTTCCCTCCAGTTATACATCCTATCACACACTCAAGTCATCTTCATGTGAACAACAGAATAATGTGCATTATTTTATATTACTGTCTAATGCAACTGCACCTTCTTTATTACCATCATTATTATTATTATTACCAACATTTACAACTGCACTACCTCTGTGTAATATCCATTTGCACACTTGCACACTTACCTTCCTGTTGGCGTTATACTACGCATTAGTAAAACATGTTTACTAAATATGCCTGTTGTTCCCTTTGTAAGTCTGTATATTGTTTTCTATATTGTTTTTATATTGTTTTTTATATCAGTTTTATATACTAGCATTGTTTGTATATATTGTTTATATTATATTGTCTATAGTGCACTCTACTGAAGGCCTGCACCTTACTTTTCGTTGTATTTGTGACAATGACAATAAAGAGAATCAATCAATAAAGAGAATCAATCAATCATCTTCCATCATACTCTGATAGCTCATCTTCCTCAACGGTGGCTCTTATTTCTTTTATTAAGCTGAATCATGACACTTTTCCTCTCACTCTGACCACCGTTGTGAAAAGAATGAAGAGTGACTCGTCATTAAGGCCACAAACATGTAACTTTGCTAGCTTAGCGCTTTACTGTAACTGTTTGGTTTCGTGCTGTTGAGAAAAAGATTATTATTATTATTTTTTTTTTCTTTATATGGAGGCACGCTTGGACAAACAGCCATCTCCTCAATTCTCAAGCAATGAATAATTTAGCCCCCCCCCACTACCTCTGTTTTTCTGTTGTAAACACAGAATAAACAAGCTATTATATATGCTGCGCTAGCTTTATCCTTGAACACATGACACTTTTCTATTCCATGATCAATCAATAGCATCTTTATTGTCTGGATAAAAATGAAAACTGTAGAGGGAAATTAAATGTGTTTTTTTTTAATCAAAACAGATCAATAAAAGATGATCAGGGTGCTACCATGATAAAGGAACAAAGGTTAGTTCAATGAGAAAAGAAGATTGTTTTAGGTTCCTCTGAACCTGTAACTTAACCTCATAAAATATTTGACTGTTAGTTCTGTCAACTGGGTCCATCGTGCAAATTACGGGGGGGTTTGACCCCCCCCCAATTACAACTTCAACCCCCCAAAAGAAGAGACAAATTGTCATTTTTGTCATCTCTAGAAAATGTTGACCCCTCCAATTGTCATTGTATAATTTGCACTCTGACTGGGTCAATAAACCTTTAGAAAATGAGTTGCCAGAAAAACTGCACCTCAGACTGTCAGACGTTAATTCAGTTAATTCAGTTAATTCAGTTAATTCAGGGGAGAAATGTACACGAACACGTACAAAAGGAAATGATGCAAATGTAAAAGTATCACCATTTTAAAATCAAACTAACATAACTGGAGTTCAACCACACCAACAGTCAAACTGCTGGGAAAATTATTCCCCACACGGAGGTTATGTTGAGTTTATTAGTCTCTATTTATTAGCAGATTTCTGAATAACTGTCAGAGGTGAGATTTAACTGAATAAAGGAGGAATTAAGACCCTGGTGGTTTGTTGCTCATCACTCTGGTTTATGATGCAGTCGTACATTCAGAATTTCATCACTGAAACAAATGTTTAGAAAAACTCAGGTGAAGGTAAAGATATTTAAACCTCATTCTCATGATTCTCCTCAGACTGTAATCCATCCATCCATCCATCCATCCATCCATCCATCCATCATCCATCTATATTCATTTTAGAACACAGAAAGGCCCCGAGGTTCAAACCAGGAACCTTCTAGCTGTGAGGCAACAGTGCTAACCACTAATCCACCGTGCTGCCATATATATATATATATATATATATATATACATATATATATACCTTGTACAATGACATTAAAGGCATTTTTTCTATTCTATTCTATAGATATAAAAACAGAAAATTCTTAATTCTTCAGTTTCTGTCTTAATTTTCAGAGTTTTTAAAATCTCACTCACTTTGTACCAAATAGATAGATGACATCATCAACTTTTTCACTCCTGCCTCTGTTGAGCCTGATTTGTGTCTCGACTGTTTCTGTCCTTTTAAGCTCTTTTAGCTGGGCAGGAACAATAGGTTCATCTAAACAATCAACATGTCTCTTATACCCCATCTGAGCCAGACTGTTCAAGGAGGTTTTTCCCTCATTCAGTATTTCCATATTTCAAATAAATATGTCTTTATCGACAGGCTACGTGCCTCAGGCTTTAAGGGTCACTGTAATTAAAAGTCTAACTTAAAAAACCCTACTCTCTGTCCCAGAGTGGTTGGTAATTATACACCTATATCCAATCTCACATTATTTCTAAAGTTCTTCAAAAACTGTTGCAAATCTACACGTTGACCATTTACCTAGGAATTATTTTTTTCAGAGTTTCAGTGAGGACTCAGATTGTCCAGGAACAACATTGGCAGAAGTTTAGTGATGGTCTCTTCATGGCCTCAGACAGCAGACTTGTGTCTATACTGTACTTGTCCTGTTAGCTCTCTGTTAGCTGCATTTGATGCACTTGATAACAATATTCTTTTTTAAAGGCTTGGACATGATATTGGAATTAAAGGAAAAACATTAGCTAGGTTTAAGTTATATTTATCTGATAGATCCAGATTGTTCATGTTGGTCATGGTGTTCCACAGGGTTCTGTGCTTGGACCATGACTTTTCACTCCATACAGTCTTCCATTAGGAACTATTTTTAGGCAACATGGCATAAACTTTCCATGTTATGTTGATGATACTCAGCTATACTTATCCATTAAACCAAAAAATGAGACCAGTGAGCTATGTGATGATATAAAGATGTGAACAACTGCTAATTTCCTGCTACTAAACTCAGATAAGACGAACGTTTCCGTCTTTGGACCGGAGCACTTAAGCAAAAAAAAAAAAATATCATTAAGTTACTCTGGATGAGATTACCTTTGTATCTAGTACTACTGTGAGGAAATTTGGCATCCTGTTAAATCCAGGACAGAATTTAAAATTATTTTTCACATTTAAAGCCCTTACTGGTTTGGCTGCCTCTTACTTTAAAGAACTCATCGTTCATCCTAACTGAGCACTTCACTCTCAGACTGCAGGCTTACTGTGGTTTCCTTCAGTTATCATTCCTCTCTCTCGTGGAAACAGCTCCCAATTAGTGTTTGGGATGGAAACAAATTTCAGCTCAAAACCTTACTTTCTGATAAAGCTACAGGCTAGCTTGGATGCGCTGAACCGTCCCTTTAGCGATGCTGCTGGAGGACCTTTTTCGTCACTCTGTCCTCATTTACTCTTTTTGTAAGTATACATCATTATCACTGCATTTAACATTGTTCTCTTTTGTGTCTCTGGATGAATCTTGTTGTTTTGTTGGACTCTGGATCTGGTTCTGCTGGAGTCTCTGTTAAGGTTTTTTTCCACTCTGCTGTTGTCCAATGCAATCTCTTTGGTTTCTTAGCTAGCTAATTTTACTCTTTACTTTTATTTTTATTGAGTCTGGACTGTACTGGAATTAACAGGATTAACTGAATGACACTAAACTGGAATATATTTGGACGGAACAAGCTTGTCCCTAACAATAACAATTACTGAGTAGTAAATTGTCTGTTTGGTATCGTGCTACTCTTGAAAAATGAGGAAATTAAGGTAATATAAGGACAGCAATTAATTCAATTTATTTCCTTTTTCTTGATGGCTCTGATCACACAGTCCGGGGTGTAAATGGGTACAAAGTGGAGAGGAGGGCAGAATGATAAATATGTCTGTCATGTCTGCAGGAAGGTAGCAGATTAATTGCCTAAGGTGCCTCAACGCTTCATGGTAATTACAGTCATTTCTTATCCAGCAAAGGGATTGGGACAGTTTGGCGGGGGTGTTGTCATGGACAGAACCGGCGTGGATACTCCAACGCTTTCCTTGTATTCACGATGTAAACAAATCTGAAGCTGGAGCACATCTGGAGCTGGGATCCTTTTTAATATTCACCGTACGGTTGAGAACTGGTCATGTGGTCGTACTGAAAAGCTCCTGTCAAATTATACTGGTGTTTAGTGATTTGTGCTTCTACTGCTCCAACTAAAACATACATTCAATATAAAGTACTAATACGGAGGTACTAATACGTATGTTCTACATCAGGGGTGTCAGACTCATTTTCACTGAGGGCCACATCAGCATCATGGTGGCCCTCGAAGGGCCAGATTGACAGCATGAATGTAACAAAATGCAATGTAAATTAAAAATAAATTAAACGACACCTTATTATAAATGTTAAATAATGGTTTCAGTATGTATTCAAGTTTCAAATATTTAAGTCATTATTTTATTAAACTCAGGGTTTGTGGTTGTAAGAGTATCCATTACCTTGGTTTTAGAAGCGGAAGCGGTTCTTTGTTTTTCCTGCAGGCTAAATTTAGCATACTTAGCTCCGTGTTTGCTGTCAAAATGCCGGCGTAGATTAAACTCTTTCACGACTGACACACATTACACAAAAGTTATACTTTTGTGCATCAATTTTTCTTTTCTTGGACATGTTGGGGTTAGTTAGTAAAAGGTTTTTCTTAAGTCCATCAGTTCTGAAAAATCTTCTTGCTCATAGCTGCCATTATCGTTGTGGGTAACGACGAAATGCATGATGGGAGATGTAGTTTATTGTCAATATGCGCTTTAAAGTGGTGTAAGCTTATTTTAAGTTTTTAAAATATTGGTTTAAAATTTAGGCCAATAATGCCCAAGCTCTCGAGGGCCACGTAAAATGATGTGACGGGCCACATTTGGCCCGCGGGCCTTGTGTTTGACACGTGTTCTACATGCTTCATGTGAATATCCTTGTGGATTTCATGCATGTGAATGAGATTAGCTTCCTAAAACACGCTCAAATGTATCACGCGTTAGTGCTGTAGGTTCCTTTAAATGAGCGGGAAGACAATGGCACTGTACCGATCTTGTCTGGCTGAGACTCCTCTGAAGAATAAAGAATTAGAAAATAAACGCACACTCATGCACACACAGAGAGACTGCCATCTGTCATGGCTGTCAGCAGCTTGGCCACCATCTTTCCCCTGCAAATGGGGCACAACACACAAAATAATAGACTCAGGGAGGAAGGAAGAGATATGAGCGGTGAACCAACGCCCAGGGCGCTAACATATACCAGTAGTTATCATCCTGTCTTTGCTGGGCTGCAGTATTTTCACCATGTGTTTTTAGATTCTCCGTAACGCCCGTGGCTCACAGATGGGACGGCCTTTTAAGGCGTTGGTTGTCTATCAAACCCTGAATGCCATTACAAGAGCGCCAGCTGGTGAGGAAGTTGCTGCGCCTTAATTAAATCAAGCACACATGGAGGACAGGATGGGACGATAATAGAGGGAAATTCAAATTGTTGGAGGCATTTCTCACTGTTGGATCAGCGTGATAAAACGCACAGGGTGCATCAAAGATTTCAAACAGTTTCCCAAGGACAACAAATGCACAAGGATATTGATTTAGAAAACTGGAGAGTTTAAAAAATGTGACCATAAAAGAAGCGTTTTTCTTTTTCTCCCATTTGTTTAATTTCATTAATTGAGCCAGGACTTACATGTACAGTCATGGAAAAAAATTATTAGACCACCCTTGTTTTCTTCAGTTTCTTGTTCATTTTAATGCCTGGTACAACTAAAGGTACATTTGTTTGGACAAACATAACGATAACCACAAAGATTGCTCATAAGAGCTTTATTTAAGAGCTGATATCTTACCATTTTCCATGGTTTTCTTGATTATAACCTAAATCACTTAAGTTTTTACATCAATAGCTATGGCGTTGTACTGCCAAAAACACTGCTTTTATGCATTCAGTGTTTTCTTTTCTGTCTGTTTTAGTCACATGATGACGTTTAGTGGTACCAGGTATTAAAATGAACAAGAAAGTGAAGAAAAAATGGTGGTCTAATAATTTTTTCCATGACTGTACGTAGCTTTACTAACTACACTGACCAGTTGATGTGGGTTTGATTTGAGGTATATGGACACTGAAGACATGGCTAATGAAAGTGCAATTTGGGGACTTGCTTTTTCTTTTCATTATTTGTTAATTAGCCATTCAAAAACAGTTATTGAGTCTTTCAGAGCTTCTTCAGACAAACACAGCCACATCAATCTTCTCCGCGTATGATTTATTTCAAAATAATGCCTGTCGAAGGTCAAGCAGAAGGAGAAGTCTGACTAAACTGGACACTAACAATAACCTAATGCAAGTAAAATTGGAAATGATCAAATAAAACCAGCAAAGAAGCAGATTACAGACTTACGTTTGAGTACACCATTACATTTCTTAAAATCTCTTTAATTAGAATCCCCTGCTAACCTTTCATCAAATGCCAGAGGTCCAGGTGATCTTCCACCAACAGATATCCCACCTGCAGTTCTTAAACTTGCACCCCGGAGAATAAATTCAGTCATTACTTAAGGTAGAAGGGGGCGGGGCCATCAGCGCGCCTACCTGTGGCTGATCTGCGTCCCCCGTAGACTGGACATGGTCTCTTCCAGGTTCTGCCGCAGGTCAGCGATGTTCTTCACGGTCCTCATACGCCTCGTCTCAGGGTCTTCTCCTGCAGACGAACATTTGATCTGATTTACTGAGATGCACGAACCTGCAACGTACACGCTCTTAATGACACACGCCGCTCATCCACACCCGCAAACGCTTCACCCGCTCAAACGCACAATAAAACAAGTGAAGGGGACATCTGACATGCAGCATCTCATCGGGCGTCGTTGAACGCCTCAGCAGGGCGAACAGGACGATGACATGATGACAGCCCGTACGGCTGAACGTCGCCGTACACTGTACTGACAATTTGAGACCATACAGTAAATCAGCCTGTCAGGCTGCACTATATGCATTTCTTTTGCTTTAAAAAATGTGGTAAATCATTTTATGCAGCAGTTTTTCCCTCCAGGCTGACACACAAATGTCATGTCATACCACCGCATGATCTGTCAGTCAGTTTATGACACGGCCTTCCTTCTAAAAGCAGAGTTTCTGTGCTTATCTGCCAGGCACACCAGAAAGAATTCAGAGTTAAGGGCATTATGTTCTTCTGAATGCCTGGTTTACTGATGACACATCTGTTTAATTGAGGTATTTGGTCTGTTCTGACAGAGTTGGTAAAAAGCACATGGTGGGCAATATTTTAGAACAGCAAGCAGTGGGGGGGACGCCAACGAATCTGCTTGTCTGGTTCAATCCTGCATCTCTGTTAGCTTGTCAAGCTGACGTATATCTGCAGGCGGGTATCACAGGATGGCTAATTAACAAGTGGCATGAGACAGCCTCTCTGCCTTATTGTTTCAAGGTGCTTTCAGAGGAGAACTGTCTCCATCGTAGAGCGTAAGCCAGGAGAAGTCTCTTTGTGCCGACTGCTGGGCTTCGGGCTGGCTGACATGCTAAGAGGCAGGCCGCTGTAATTAAGATGATGAGACAAAAAAATAAAGGTTGTTGGGGAAAGCTGAAGGTCTGGAAAAGGCCTCCAGCGACTCCCGTGGCGCTGCTCAGAGCCAGGGGCGGGAAAAAACTGATAAAGAGATTGCTAAACAAACAGTGTTCCGAGATAAGTGTCGACATATAGTGGTGTTTTAGACCAGTGGTCTTCAACCAGGGGTCCGCGACCCCTAGGGGGGCCGCGGAGGTACTGCAGGGGGTCCTCCAACTTAAAAAGAAATAAAGGCAATTTTAACCAAAATAATTTGAGAGTTAAAATAAATAAACATATATATATATATGTATATACAGTCATGGAAAAAATGATTAGACCACCCTTGTTTTCTTCAGTTTCTTGTTCATTTTAATGCCTGGTACAACTAAAGGTACATTTGTTTGGACAAACATAACGATAACCACAAAGATTGCTCATAAGAGTTTTATTTAAGAGCTGATATCTTACCATTTTCCATGGTTTTCTTGATTATAACCTAAATCACTTAAGTTTTTACATCAATAGCTATGGCGTTGTACTGCCAAAAACACTGCTTTTATGCATTCAGTGTTTTCTTTTCTGTCTGTTTTAGTCACATGATGACGTTTAGTGGTACCAGGTATTAAAATGAACAAGAAAGAAAGTGAAGAAAAAATGGTGGTGGTCTAATCATTTTTTCCATGACTGTATATTTACACAGGCAGTTCTAAATATATAACTGCCTGAAGTTAAATGTTTCATTGTTGGAAAATAACAATAATAGAAAATATTGTCTCATACCAACTAATAACAATAATAATAATGATATGCATGAAAGTTTTATCAACCATAAACACATGTAGGCTAATAACCCAGTCAGGAATTGGTTAATAAGGTGAAATAAGCAGAATAAAATACATCTAAAAGTTATATAAGCCAGGCTTAAAATGTGACACATTAAAAAAAATGGGGGGAAAAAAATTAGAATTACAAGCAGGGGTCCCTGCTCTGTTTTTCTCTCATCCAAGGGGTCCCTGGGCTAAAAAAGGTTGAAGACCCCTGATTTAGACTTTAGAGTCCGCTAGTTAAGAAAAGAAGAGAAACTAAAGGGCTTCTCTCACAATAACGTCTTGGGAAAAACCCAAACACAGCAATGCTGAGCATGTCAGGGCTGCAACTGCCTCAAAGATTATAAATAAATACGTTGGAATATGTGTGCAGTTCGCTTGAGATGTGAGATGATACTTTTTGGTTTGAATGAGAAGTGTTTGGCTCAGAAAGGAAAACAAACACCATCATCAGGACTTTATTACATCTGTGAAATATGACGATGGTGGTACTATTATGGTTTGGGGCTGTTTTTGCTGTATCTGGGCTACAGTAAGTGGTGTAACAACGAGTATTTCATACCTGTGAATTGAGGACATTTGTCTTTGAACTGAGTCACGGGAGAAAGTGGGTCACGCAGCGAGACGAAAACAGCAACAAGCTGTTAAACTGAAGTACTGTTAAAGAATAATATACTCAGGGTTGTGAAATGGAGAAGTAGCAGCCCTGATTTTAGTTGATCAGAAATGTTGTTGAGGGGCTTTATGTGATGACTTTTAACTTTTCAGTTAACCAGTCCTGTACAGCACACCAATATGACTGAAAACAATCATGCTATATATTTGTTATATGGCTTTTTTTTTCTACAGATCCAGTCTGTATGCCATCTCACGGAAATAAAATAAATCAATCTGAAGTGATTGTCACAACAAAGACAATGCACGCTGTTGGTTGGTGCCACATGACATAATTGTTAAAGGTGTGTAGCAATCATGGCAAGGTCATGAAAATAAACAGCACAGGTATATCAGACACTTTCATTTCAATGAAGAAATTAAGTAACATGGAAATCTCCAGCTAAAAAAAAAATGCATAAAGCATCAGATTCCCAGTTGCCCATCAACCATAATGGAATTAACACTGTTTAATCTATGTGGACACAAACAGTGTTTATCATTAAAAAAAAAAATCAAGTCAAGATTGACCTTAATGACATGAGAAAGAGTGATAATACTGTCCTGTATATAATGGAGGTCCGACCCCACATCTGATGTCAGTTCTGCGCCATTTTTCAGGTTACAACTCGTAATGGGGCTTATAAACCTGCGGCAACCACACTCCCTTCTTGATGAATCTCCTTTTCCTCATGTTTTCCCTGCTACTAAATGTTCAACCTGACCATTTCAAACTGACACAAGGACCTGGAGTCTCCATTAACAGGAGACGCTTCATGCTAGCGCGCTGAAAAGCAGCCCAAGGCACGTATATGCGTTTATGAGCAGTTTTTGGAGTTTAGTCGCAGAGGTGGTTTCAGAGAAGCGAGCTTGCCTGCTGGCAGACCTGACTACATCCCACAGGTAATCCACAATAGAGGATTTTTCCATTAGAAAAGTAATACTAATCCCAAAACATATCCGATTTAATAGTCGAGCACTTGGTGGATATGGAAGAAGAACAAACGTGCACAGTTGAATCTGTTTCACCTAATGACTAAATACTGGAGCCTATAGACATTCTAGCTGCTGTTTTACTGTCAGCATTAACCATTTCGTTGAGGTTGTATACTGATGTCCAGACACTGAGCTGGGACAGACGAAGCAGCCCAAAGGGAAGCCAGGTCAAGTCTTAGCGCAATTCTGCGTTATTGCGGGGGTAAACGAAGGGGGTAAACATGAAAAAGAACAGGAACATAAAAATCTGCGAAGAAGGACAATGGAATCTCTGTCAAAAAGTGTGTGTACATTTCGAGCAGTGTTCATCACTGTAAACAACACACAAAGAAAGTTTTTTGGATTCAAAATGTCTTTTTTTTTATTTGATTTGATTTAAAAAAACCCATAAAATTTATACAGGATGACAAAGTGTAACACAGTCAAACATTATGTTAATGTTCATGTTATATTTATTTTATAATTTTATTATTTATATATATATAGCGATAGCTAATAGATGTGTGTTGAGGCAGTTTCTCCACTCTTTCACACACAAATGGACACAGACAGAAACATCCAGTACAGTCACATATTTTATGACCCTGTTGTGGATTGAGTTTCCAAGCAGCTGCACAACAAGATCTTCTTAATACACACAAACAGCAACTGCTTCCTTTAGCAAAAAGGGCAAACTGCGGCAACGGCAGCTGGATACACAGAAAGCCAAAACTGACAGAGTGAATAAGGTCTTCAGGAATGTAAACAGACCTTCAATTATATGCACATATTTGACACACACATGCACATACTGTACATAAATATGTATGCATGCATAAAGAAAAATAAAAGGCACCACAAGTGCCTGCACACAACAATACTGTGTAATAATGAGCTATTGATCACATTGGTTCTGTGATTCACAGGCTGGGGGGGGGGTGAGTAATAAAAGCTGTGCTCTTTCAGTAGAGGAGGTGTTGATTTTCCACTGTCTGAGTCTCAAGGTATTTGGATAAATGCTGCATCATGCTTCAACCTGCTTGAAGAAAATCAATCTGCTTATTCCTGAAGCTAAAGCTAAAGCTAAAGCACAGCCGTGTTTGACGTGGCTGGATATCTGTGATGCTGCAGCTGCATAAAAATCATCTCTAATGTCACTGCATAAAAGAACATCATTGTAATGGACTTACAGGTGCTCATTCCAGAAGTACAAAGAGTTACAGCAGACGTCTCCCAACTGCAGCAGAGCTAAAGCCGTGGGTCACTTTGGTACCAGAACTGTCAGTATAACGCCCTGCTGTATCACACAGTGATGCATAAATGATCCTTTTTCTGGGTGGATGTCAAATTCAAACTCTTGGGGGTGACAACATTTGTGTACATATTAACTAATGAACGATGACGTCTATACTTTTATTGGCTGTTTTTAAAAATGTCCTTTAAATAACATCTCTGAGTGCTAACAATGTGCTCTGAGTATGTTTCTTATGGAAGTATTTCCGCGCCATCTGAGTTTGAATACAAATTTTTAAGATTGAAATTTTTCAGCATCAAAATCAGACTTTGAATTTTAAAAAACATCAGATTTCTAGCACTGAATTTTTTTTTGCCTCTGAATTTTATTTTGTTAAAATAAATTCAGTGTTAAAAAAAAATTGTTGTCTTAAAATATTCAGTTTTTCAAAATTCAACACGCAAAGAAATTCAACACCCCAAAAAATTCAGTGTAAAAAAAAAAAAATCAACATCTCAAAAAAATTCAGTGTAAAAAAATTCAATTTCTAAAAAAAAAATCAGTGTAAAAAAATTCAACCTCAAAAAATTCAGGGTAAAAAAATTCAACCTCAAAAAATTCAGTGTAAAAAGAATCAGACTCAACATCCGGGTCACCAGGGAGAAGCAATCGATCCCTGTCTCAATTCAGCCAACGTCCAGCCAATCACGTTACGCTCCATTGGTCATGTGACACCCACCCAGATAGTAAGACGGACCGGTCGGCCATGGCAGCAAACTCAGGTGATGGTGCTGCGGTGAGTCTGTTTACTTTATTTGCTGTTTGTATTAAACATTTAAAATAGATTTAGTAAATGATATTATTAATTTTAACACTGTACAATTACCGTGCAATAGCGCATTGACCAATGGAGCGTAACATGATTGGCTGGACGTTGGCTGAATTGAATTGAGACAGAGATCGATTGCTTCTCCCTGGTGACCCGGATGTTGAGTCTGGTTCTTTTTACACTGAATTTTTTTAGAATTTTTGTTGAATTTTTTTACACTGAATTTTTTGAGGTTGAATTTTTTACACTGATTTTTTTTTTTTTTTTTTTTTTTTAGAAATTTTTTTTTTTAAACTGAATTTTTTTTTTTTTTTAGATGTTGATTTTTTTTTTTTTTTTACACTGAATTTTTTGGGGTGTTGAATTTCTTTACATGTTGAATTTTGAAAAACTGAATATTTTAAGACAACAATTTTTTTAAACACTGAATTTATTTTAACAAAATAAAATTCAGAGGCAAAAAAAAAAATTCATTGCTAGAAATCATTCAAAAATTTAAAGTCTGATTTTGATGCTGAAAAATTTCAATCTTAAAAATTCGTATTCAAACACAGGTGGCACAGAAATACGTCCATAGTTTATGGAAGGCGTTTTCTGCTCTCACGTTCTTTAACAAATGTCTTCGGTATTGGAGGAACTGAAAACACATATCCTGTCAGTTTTAGGGGTGGTTCCCTGACTTACGTGGGTGTGGCTGCGTGTGCAGCACCTGCTCCAGGTCGCCCAGCATCGTGAGGATCACCTCCTTATCCAGCTGAGCGGTTCCCTCTCGAGGACCTCCCCCTGAAACCTCCTCCTCTGCCCAGTACCCGCTGTCCTTCTCCCCCCCTCTCCTGCCTTCACTGCTGAAGCCTCCACCCCTGCCCTCCTCGTCCGCCCCCTCCCGGGGCTTCCGCTGCGGGTCGGTCCTCGGGTGGCCGCTGTACGAGGCTCGCTGGGGTCGCCCACCTGCCGCCGTGCACCTCCAGGGCACCGGGATGAGGGAGTGCTCTGACTGGGAGAGCACCTTGGTGAGGGACAGGGACAGGGACCGGGCTCTGGTCCCCCGCACACCTGCGCACCTGGCGGCCGCCCCCTTCCTGGGGCTTCCCTGGAGACTCCCACCCGAAGAGGATGAGGACGGGTTCTGAGGATGGGAAAGTCGAGTCGGCGGCTCCTCAACTTCGAAAGAGTAAACCCGCTGCTCGCCGTCGCTCGACAGGGTCAGGTTGGTGAGGGAACGCTGCTTGAGCCGCAGGTTGAGGTTGTCGGGGGGAGGCTGGGGAGGCCGTCTGGCCGGGCTGCCCCCCTGGTACACCGAGAACTCTGCTCCTCGCTTCATCTCTCCTTCTTTCCCGCCGGCGGATCAGAGATGGAAACGATGCGTGTGGTTCTCTCTTTCACATCTTGATGGCAGCGTCACTGGGAGTGCAGATGGAGAGAGAGGGATGAACTGGAGAAGACAGGAGTCCAGGAGGGGTCCTCCACACCTCCACACCTCCGGGCTTCAGGAGGAGAAGCGAGCGCAGGGGAAATGGAGGAGAGGAATCCTCCTCTCAGGTGTGAAATCCATCCTTGAGCCGGCCCATGCTCGTGGTCAGACGCTGAGCCAGACACAAACATTTCTTTCTTCCACTCCGCTGCATGTCCGCTGTCTCTCCGTCTCCCTCGTCTTTCTTCAGGGGCGTGGATGAACGAGTCGCAACATCTCCCTCTCTTTATCTCTTTTCCCCCATTAAATGACAGTCTTTTTTTCTTATCCACCTTCTGTTTCTCCTTTAATTACCCGCTCGCCGCCACACTTCTCCCTCCTCCCCGCTGACTCTCTGATCCCTCTTTTCCTCGGAGCGCAGGATGAATGAACGGACCTCCGTCTCCGCCTGCACATTCCAGCACTTTCTCTCCTCCTCCTCCTCGTTCGCTCGGCCCCCCCTCACTGTTTATCACCCCCCCCTCTTTCTCTTAATCCCTCTCATTCTCTTCTTATCGTCTCTCCCTCGCACCGTCCACCATCATCCACCTCCTCTCAGGTTGACAGTTTGGACTGTACACCTGTACAGCGCCGCTCTGCCTGCCTGACTTAATTAAATGCTATCTTCAGGAGCTAAAATAGTGAGTTTTATCGTGGAACATATTCATCAATCAGTGCAGTGGTTATTAGCCCAGTCACACCTGTCTTTAATCCCAGTTACCACCTGCTACCAGACACCGGAAGCACTCACGTCCATGCGTTAACACTGATATAAAGCAGTCATTTAAAGCTCACCTTCAGCTGCCTTTAATTCTATTCTCCTAAAGAAGCATAATAAATATAAGACTTATATAAATAAGCAGCTTTGATGTTTAAAAACCTGTCACTGCTGACGCTGGTTTTGCTGTTTGTATGCAGGGTTGACGTGCGGTATCTGCGGTACGTGAACCCCTGAATTTCCCTTTCAGAGACTCGTTTCTGCTCCGCTATGGAAGAAGAAGGGATGGAGGGTGTGAGACAACCATGAAACATGCAGCAATAAAAAGCGAGTGTTTGTAATGGACCCCAAACAAAAGGAACGGTCAGTGATGTCGTCTAATTTTAACCGTGAAATCACGGGCTTCGGAAAAGCCACAATCAAAGCGAAATGAGAGGAATGTTGCAGCCGACCTGACGTCCTCGGACCTATAATCACAACTGCTGTTTGTGAGCTTTGAAGAGTTTTTCTAGCTTTACATGGAGTTTGTCATCTGAGCTGACCTCTCTTTCTTCCTTGTGATAAGTGAGGAATTTAATCCCAAATAAAGAGACTCTTTATTTGAATCAAATAACTCGTTCCTCTAAAATGTATAATTTAAATTTGAAGCAACGGATAACTGAATTACAAGATACTAAACACAGATAAATGATGAAATTGCAGTGATCTTTAATGTGAAAATGACCTTCGAGGATTCAAACAGTCAAATCTATATTTGTAACTGGGAGACAAAAGAGTATCTCAGCGCCAGCGGTTTGTATTTCGATGCTCTGAGTCTGGCTTTAACATCTCAATCCGTTCCTGGTCAACGATCTGAGTTTGTGGTAAGAAAGTCTTTAAAGCGGCCAAACGCACCTCGACTCTGAACTCTGAGCTGCAGAAGTTCAGCTCAACAGATTCCCTCTAATTAAAGGCCTCTGAAGGCATCTGAGGTCGTCTCTCTCTGCAAACAAACAAGATTTAACCTGCAGTTTTCAGTAAATGCAGAAAAGGGCTGTAAACTCGTGTATAATTTAAAAACTATACTGCATGGATTCTTCTTTCTGAGTGATGTGGACTGTTTTTCTGGAAACAGCATCAGTTTCTTGAAACGCCGCCTTCACCGGATTTAAATGATCCGTTTCAGGTACCGTCACAAGCCCAGGCCCGAGTCAGTGTTTCTGTTAATTCCATTAATTCAAGCTTCCATTGATACCATCCCTTTTCTGAAACCGAACCTGATGGATGATGACGACACTGTTGACACTGTGTCGTCATGGTGACTAGCGGTGATGCAGCAGAGGGACCAGGAGCCTTCAGGGATCTAAACAGAGCTGCAGATGCGCCGCTTGTCCACCTGTCAACATTGACCTTTTCCCTTTGAGACATGAAACCAGCCTGAGCAGAGCAGGTAAACACAGACGGGCAGAGACCAGGATGTTGTCGACTCCACTCCTGTAGCTAATTTCAGCCAACGTTTCATCAAAAGACAAAACAACACGGTCGTTCACTAATCTAGAAAATGCACATTTGCCTTTAAAAGGGGTCATGTTGTCAAAAAGAACAGTTTCATTTTTTTTTCTGTGCTTGAGAGCATATATTTTGGTGTCTGAAGTAAAAAAAATATCTGTCATTATATTTGAGCCTAAGTCTGGAAATACGTCATTTATATTAACAGAGTACTGTGACATCACAGACCCAGATCTGAGTAGAAAGATCCAACCTCATTTGTTGTTCCCGAACCGTGCGTTTGGATTTTAAAGGAAGCAGAACCCACAAAACCTCTAAATCTGGCTGTTATGCACAGAGGTGTTAAGAAAAAACCCTTTTGTACTGTTTGTCTGACCAAAACATGTCTCAGACTTTTCATGAACACTTAAACGAATGCGAGCTTTAGAGAAAAGACCACAATTTTGTCTTCTAAGGTCAAAATTAAACTAACAAAGATGCAGAATATCAAATTAAGGGGTTTGTCATATCTCAGAGGTGCTTTATTCTATAATTCCAATTTTTCATGACTTTGTCAATCAATTTGTTCCTAATGATGTCATATGATTTTTTTCTGTTTCTGTCTTTATCTGTGCTTTTTAAAAATTCCAATGCATCGGGGTCCAAGAGGACCCCAGTCAAAATCTCTAATTCTGCCTGTATTTTTAATAGATGGAACCATTTATTGAGTCAATGTTTGCCATGGGTCCTAATTTAAAGTATCTTACTTTTGTATTTTTGACTATGTATTAAAATTCAAATAAAATTAAAATGTAGTGACATTTAAATGATTGTGGGTTTATTTAAGTTTTTTTTATATATTGGGTTCAAAAAGACCTTAGTTGGTTTCACCATATAAATACAACACAAATAATGTTTACTTGAAATTACTGAACACTAAATTATATCAGAATCAAGTCTAACGTGACGACCATAGAGATGGTAATAGAGAGCCTCATTCTTTAACTGATTTGAAAAATTTCAATGGATTTGTGCTTAGCTCAGATAGGATCTTAATTGCTGTAAAGGAGATCATAAAATTCCACTGTTAACATTTTTGGGTTAAAGAAAAGTATATTTTTGTTTTATAAAATATGGAAATTAACTATAACTTTCTTAAAATAATAATAATCTGTTGTTGTTTTTTTCCTCAGATGACATTTAATACATCAGTAATAATATTCTGAGAAGAAAAAAGTTGTAATTTTTCTTTGATGGTTGTTTATTACAGTATTTATTCTTCAGTCGGTAATCCATGTAGGAGAAATATGTCGGTAGAATGAGGGTTAAGGTCAAATGAATCAAAAGCCAGTGATATACAGTCATGGAAAAAATTATTAGACCACCATTTTTTCTTCAGTTTCTTGTTCATTTTAATACCTGGTACCACTAAACGTCATCATGTGACTAAAACAGACAGAAAAGAAAACACTGAATGCATAAAAGCAGTGTTTTTGGCAGTACAACGCCATAGCTATTGATGTAAAAACTTAAGTGATTTAGGTTATAATCAAGAAAACCATGGAAAATGGTAAGATATCAGCTCTTAAATAAAACTCTTATGAGCAATCTTTGTGGTTATCGTTATGTTTGTCCAAACAAATATACCTTTAGTTGTACCAGGCATTAAAATGAACAAGAAACTGAAGAAAACAATCATTTTTTCCATGACTGTATATGTCTTTTCCACATTCAAACAGCCGCAGACGTACAGGTGACCCCTGCAGGGCAGGTGTGGGCCTTACCTGATATCTCCTCCAGGCACTGTTTGGCGGTCTTGCTGTAGACCAGCTCTCCCTTGGTGGGGCTGAGGCAGGGGTCGGCCGGGGCCACCATGGTGCAGTCGTTTTCAGAGAACGTCCTACAGGCACAAAGGGCAGACAACACACAACAGTTACGACTGTAGGCTCAAACGCCTGTTAGAATAGAAGTGGTTTCACGAGGGACTGCTTTTACACGAACCGCTGAAAGCTGCTGCATTTCTGCAGCTATTATGTGGCCGCGAGCTGTTTTTAAGGGCAACTGAAAGACTGATTTCCAGAGTAGAAGATGGTTACTCACATAGTTAATCACATGGTGAAATGTGGATGGAAAAACCTCGTCATTCAGTATATCACAGGGACAATTCTAGGGTCAGAGCCCTAAATGATAAGCCCCCACCACAACCCCCATCTTTTTTCACACAAAACCAAAAAACTTTTATTGAAAAATAATTTTGGATAATCATTATGACATTTATGAGAGAAGAGCATAATCTTTTGGGAAAAAAAAAAAACTGACTGGAAAACATGCAAATCTTTGAAAATTTCAATGAAATTTGAAATGCTAACTGAGCTAACGTGCTAACTGGTAAACGGTCAACGAAGAGAAGTAACGTTGGGTAGGTGGGGTCATTTTCATTTTCATTCTTAAAATATAAACTTAAACCACAAACTATGGATTAAGTTTTGGACATTGTCTAAGCCTGTCAAATGAGAACTAAAATTTTAGAATACAACATTTCTTACTCCAGGATTTAGGGGTGCTGAAGCACCCCTAATAAAGGGCTAGCCTCGCCCATGGTATATCATATTCAGTATTTTTTTTCTTTTTGAGTAGCCTCACTCATTAATGGTTTTCTTTCACCAATATAACAGTTTATTCCTAATCCTTTCTCTGTCTGGAAATGAGTTCTACTGGGTGCGTTTACATGGGAAGTTTAATTCCTCTTTGATTCAGAATTAAAGTTAAAGCTGAATAAAAGTTACCATGTAAACACTTAATTCCATATGAAAATGTCAATTCCGAATTAAACTTAATTCCGAAGTAAGTGGCTGGTTTATTCCCATTTTAATTCCGAATTAAATAATTCCGCGGTCATGTTTACACTCATTCCTGTTTAAATTAATTCCCGTCTTTCTGCGCATGCTAGTTCTCTTGCCCGTCTGTCGCCATGACGCTTATATTCCGCGCTGGGCTTGTTTTCAAAACAAAGTTTCAAGATGGCAGCACGCAGTAAACGGTGTTCAAGAGCAGAGACGATTTATTTAATAAATAGCTTGGAGGAACTGGAAATAATTAAAAGAACAGATGGCAGGAAACATAAAAATTGTGAGCTTTTCAAAGTTGTAGCGGCCAGGTTAAATGAAGGAGGTTTCACAGATAGAGACGCCACCCAGGTCAAAAATAAGTGGAATGTTGTTGCTAACCGAGTTAGCTAAGTTTGTTTTCTTCCGGTAGACGTAAAGACGTCCGCCCCCCCCATCCAATCAGAACCCTTCCCAACCCCCAGACCTAAAGCGGAGTTGGATAAAGCCGAACAAACGTGTTTTCCATGTAAACCTTAATTCGGAATTACTATTTCCATGTAAACTCGAAGGAAAATAGTTTAATTCTGAATTATTTCATTCCTAATTATTAATTCCAAATTAAAAAACATCATGTAACCGCAGCCACTGTTGATTTAAACAAACATTTAAGTGATTTCTGATCATGATCTGCTGGGGGTAGATGAGGACCCAGAGGGAGGAAAGCAGGAGGCAGAAATATTCATAAAAAGTCGGTTATCAAACGGAGAGACAGCAGGGCAGCAACACTGGGAGCCAAACTGGAACGAAGACCAAAGGGAACATAAACAGGATGAAGAACGGATGAACCAGCGAGGAGGAAGGGAAAGACAAGACCATATGTATCGACAGAGGGCTGACGAAACACCCGTGAATATGATCTGGGAAGATGGGACCAGGAAAGAAAACAGACGTCACAGAGAAACCAGAAAAATCAGAGAAAACCAGACAGAAACAAAACAGGGGACGAGAAACAAGGAGAACCCCAAAACCCAAAAACCCAAAAACCAAACCAGCAGACCCTGACGACCCTGACGACCATCATTCAAGACCTTTTTCTAACCACAGTTCTTCCTCAAAGATGATGACTGAATACTGTATTTTCAGGTTTCTATATTCTGAAACTTCCGTCTCGTATGTCACAGCTTTCTGTGTTTAGACGATGTTCTGGAAGAATTCCAGGTGGAAATAATCCCCATTCACCCACATCCAGCCTAATTAAATGAGTTTCATCCAGAATCAGCTCTAAAAACAACTATATCATAAAAAATAACAAGCTCATAAAACGGCTCTGGTTTATCAAGGTTTGGTTTATCTGGTTTATGAGACGGTGAGGTGGATGGAAGGAGGTTAAACACAAACATTCGCTGATTTATTGAGGTTGAAAAGGCCAAACGCTGAAGTATATTACAGCCTGATTTTTAACAACAGCCAAATTCTTCCGTATTTTGAATTCACCTGCCTCCTTGTTTATGTTCCTCTAATGCAGCCATTCCCAAACTTCAGAATACCAAGGCCCAATTTGAAATGTGAAAAATCTGCGCGGCCCACCAGAACCTTTAATCACAACTGTGATCAACATACAGGACTAGAAACTATGTTCCGATGTTAATGTAAGAGGTCAACAAATATAGGTAAAACTTGTCATATTAAGTTAAGATGACAGTAGAATTACACTTAACTGGTTTGTTTTATTACTTCTAAATGTTTTTTTTTAATTGTGTCATGAAGATTTTACAGTAATTAAAAAAATATTTTTTAAAAATCAAGGATTTAAAACACGTTTGCTTCATTTTAATGAGCTCTCACGGCCCACCTGCAGTACCAGGACGGCCCACCAGGGGGCCGCGGCCCACACTTTGGGAATCACTGCTCTAATACAAAAAAATAAGTTACATTTTTAACAGATGGACACCCAAAGAGAAGGAAACAGTCATCTCAGATGAGTTTTATTAGTGTGCGTGTGCAGGGCGACGCGTTAAAGTGTTTGTGTTCACCTGCCTGAGCAGCATCATGCTACACTGTGTGTTCGCTGAACTGAAGAAAAAACGCACACACACACACACACACCACAGGAGCACACACACACCACAGGAGCACACAAAACAATGCATGCACAAACACACGCCAACATGGATGACAATAAGAACAGTTTTTCTTTCTTTCTTTTATGTGAAAATTAAGAAAATACACCCAGCAAACTCCCATCAACATCCTGAGATATGAACACGTGCACGTCTGAGCACGAGCAGCCGGACAGCCGTCACCGTCTGATACAGACACACAAACGCAAACACACACCAGAGGCTGACGGCGACACCTGCAGAGCTGCAGATAAGAAAAGTGCTGCATCGAGCTGCGACTTCTGCTCGTGTGAAAAAGCTTCTTTTTTTTTTTATTGCAATTTTCTTTCACCTCAGTAAATTTACAAAAACAGCGGCAGAGATACACACCTGCACAGCTGCACGGGACAATCTGAACCATAAATACGAGACTAGATACATGAGATTAAAATGACAGCTACAGTAATAATCCTTTTTTTGTTGTTGTTGTTGTTGTTGTTGAGTGCTGATTGTTTTATTGTTTTATCTTCTTTGGTTTAAATCTTCTGTGTACTCTTACTGTGAAGGGTGCTCTATAAATAAATTTTACTTACTTACTTACATTATTAGCTGAAGGTTTTTTTCAGTGAATGTTTGCTGCCTGGTATGTAAAGGAAATGTGACGGTTTATATTATTTTAAAATCTTTCTCATCTTATCATGAGACGCTGACATTTGATTGACAAGTGATGATTGGCAAATGTCTGCTACAAATTAAATTTCCCTTTTTCTTTGTGAATACTCCCTCTGATAAGCAGCTTTTTTTTAGGTTATGTAATAGTTTATTCCTGAGAATAAAGAATGAGATCTGCTGTTGAACAAACAAAACAAAAAAAAAAAAGCAAAAAAAAAAAAAAAAAAAAAAAAAAAGAGAGAGAGAGCCCTTACTACATTGAATTTCCCTTTATGGGATAAATAAAGTATTTTTCATTTCATTTCATTTCATTCATTTCATTTCATATCAACTGATGTCAAGGAGTGACTGTAATGATGATGATTTTTTTTTAAATAAAAATTTTGTCCATGAAAAGGTAAGGAGTCTTAGAGGAGCAAAGATGGGCAGAGAATATCCTCTTTGTAAGTAAACGCTTGAAAATATAATTGAATAAAAAAAATACAAACAAAAAACAAACATTCAAAGAAAGACTGGAACGGATTTGCATATTTGTGCTTTTAGGGTGAATAATATCATTAAAGATTGAAGAAGCTGAAGGAATTTCTGAGCATTAAAGGGAGAAGCCTGTGATCTCCAGGTGTCATCGACCACAGGTGAGAGATTACTGCAGGTAACTCTGCCAGTGACATCAGCAGGAACATTTAACTGTTTTTATTATTGTTTGGTTTCTTAGAAAGTACTGTCTGATATGCAAAATTGGATTATATTTAAAACATTAAAATAAAGTGTCTTGTTCTTCATCTAATATAAATTCAAACAAACTCAGTGGCTCAGTTTCTCATAATGAACATTTTCCAGATTTTCCCTTTGTTTTCTGACTCAGTATTTCCCTTTGAATGAATGAATGAGTGAACGAGTGAGTGAGTGAGTGAGTGAGTGAGTGAGTGAGTGAACGAGTGACTGAGTGAGTGAGTGACTGAGTGAGTGACTGAGTGAGTGAGTGAGTGAGTGAGGTGAGTGAGCGAGTGAGTGAACGAGTGAGTGAGTGAGTGAGTGAGTGAGTGAGTGAGTGAGTGAGTGAGTGAGTGACGAGTGACTGAGTGACTGAGTGAACGAGTGAGAGTGACTGAGTGAGTGAACGAGTGAGTGAGTGAGTGAGTGAACTGAGTGAGAGTGAGTGAGTGAGTGAGTGACGTGACGAGTGAGTGAGTGAGTGAGAGTGAGTGACTGAAGTGAGTGACGAGTGAGTGAGTGAGTGAGTGAGTGAGTGAGTGAACGAGTGAGTGAGTGAGTGAGTGAGTGAGTGAGTGAGTGAGTGAGTGAGTGAGAGTGAGTGACGATGACTGAGTGAACGAGTGAGTGAGTGAGTGAGGGAGGGACTGACTGAGTGAGTGAGTGATGAGTGAGTGAGTGAGTGATGGTGAGTGAGTGATGTGAGTGAGTGAGTGAGTGATGAGTGAGTGAGTGACTGAGTGAGTGATGTGAGTGAGAACTGAGTGACTGAGTGAGTGAGTGAGTGAGTGAACGAGTGAATGAGTGAGTGAGTGAGTGAGTGATGAGTGAGGAGTGAGTGAGTGACGAGTGACTGAGTGAGAGTGAGTGAGTGAGGACTGAGTGAGTGAGTGAGTGAGTGAACGAGTGACTGAGTGAGTGAGTGAGTGAGTGAGCGAGTGAGAGTGAGTGACTGAGTGAGTGAACGTGAGTGAGTGAGTGACTGAGTGAGTGAGTGAGTGAGTGAGTGAGTGAGTGACTGAGTGAGTGAGTGACTGAGTGAGTGAGTGAGTGAGTGACTGAGTGAGTGAGTGAGTGAGTGAGTGAGTGAGTGAGTGAGTGAGTGACTGAGTGAGTGAACGAGTGAGTGAGTGAGTGAGTGACTGAGTGAGTGAACAAGTGACTGAGTGAGTGACTGAGTGAGTGAACGAGTGACTTAGTGAGTGACTGAGTGAGTGAACGAGTGAGTGAGTGACTGAGTGAGTGAGTGAGTGAGTGAGTTACTGAGTGAACGAGTGACTGAGTGAGTGAGTGAGTGAGTGAGTGAACGAGTGACTGAGTGAGTGAGTGAGTGAGTGTGTGAGTGAGTGAGTGAGTGAGTGAGTTACTGAGTGAGTGAGTGACTAAGTTAGTGATGACTAATTGACTGAGTGAGTGTTTTTTTTTTTTAATAATTCATGATAAACGATTAGAAAAATATGTTTTGGAAATATTGCTGGGGCATCTCTGATGTTTTATAGGACTTTATAACTGCCTCTTACGTTCTATCATTCTTGATAACTTTTATGTGAGGATGTTGCTAATCCTGCTAAATTTGGCTAAGCTGACCGTGCAAAATAAGAAAGCAGCTAGAAGGAGATAAAGTGTAAAGGATTAAGTTTTAGTTAATGGTTTCTAAGTTGCTTTCTTTTTTCATGCAGATTTAGATTCTCCTGCATCTTTCATTATCAGAACGTCAGAATGACACCAGCTGAATCCAAACAGCATCTGAGGAAAGGAATCGTGTCGCTGAACGCCGCTACTGTCTGGAATTTCACATCAAGGATGAATCCCAGACAGTCAAATAATAGGCTTTAGTAAGCAGTCGGCAGAGGATGTTAATTTGTTCTGTAACGACTGTGAAGATGTGGAGGCGAGAACAACATGCTGAGTGGAGCGCACCAGCTGATCACTGGGAGAACTGGGAGCACTGGGAGCACTGGGAGCACTGGGAGCACGCCCAACATTTCAGCTGCTGTGTGTGTGCGTGACTGTTTTCATGAATGTGTGCAGGTGTGACTTTGAAAGACCAGGTTAACACACTGATCTCTGAGGGAAAATGTCTTTGTAAGGAAGGAGTAAATAAATGTCGTAACCATGGTATAGACATTGGGGGGGTCTAAATGAGAGCCCTCCCCCAGAATTTTTTTTAAAGGTGCATTTCCCACAGTTCTGTGATTTTTATTTAATGGCTGCGGTAACATGATGTTTTTTAATTCGGAATTAATAATTCGGAATTAAATAATTCCGAATTAAACTATTTTCCTTCGAGTTTACATGGAAATAGTAATTCCGAATTAAGGTTTACATGGAAAACGCATTTGTTCGGCTTTATCCAATCCGCTTTAGGTCTGGGGGTTGGGAAGGGTTCTGATTGGATGGGGGGGCGGACGTCTTTACATCTACCGGAAGAAAACAAACTTAGCTAACTCGGTTAGCAACAACATTCCACTTATTTTTGACCTGGGTGGCGTCTCTATCTGTGAAACCTCCTTCATTTAACCTGGCCGCTTTGAAAAGCTCACAATTTTTATGTTTCCTGCCATCTGTTCTTTTAATTATTTCCAGTTCCTCCAAGCTATTTATTAAATAAATCGTCTCTGCTCTTGACCACCGTTTACTGCGTGCGGCCATCTTGAAAACAAGCCCAGCGCGGAATATTAGCGTCATCGCGACAGACGGGCAAGAGAACTAGCATGCGCAGAAAGACGGGAATTAATTTAAACAGGAATGAGTGTAAACATGACCGCGGAATTATTTAATTCGGAATTAAAATGGGAATAAACCAGCCACTTACTTCGGAATTAAGTTTAATTCGGAATTGACATTTTCATATGGAATTAAGTGTTTACATGGTAACTTTTATTCGGCTTTAACTTTAATTCTGAATTAAAGAGGAATTAAACTTCCCATGTAAACACACCCATTGACCATCTGAAATCACATTTAAAGGAATAATTTCTCTGAGATAGTAGCGAATAGGATAGCTTCCAGCTGGGAAAAATTACCTGCCTAAAGCATGTTGATGTAAATATTGTGATTGGAACGACAAAAAGTCCATAGCACACGATGGACTTTTAATTCCAAGTTAATTTGTATTTTGTTGATTTTTGTTGACAACTAACAAACCGAGCCCTTTTTAACGAGTTAAATATTTCAAATTAATTTAAAAATTAACACACTCAGTATGACAACATCACTCCTCTTAAGCTATCTAGTTGCTTACTGTCTGAAAAAACTTCATATGTCCTGTTTTTTCTGCTTTTTGGGTAAAGACATTGCTCCCTCCTTTCTTTCACATTCAACGCTCTATTGTTTCGTCTGTCGGAGCCGATTCAAACCGAGAGACGTTAAATGGGCGCAACCAAGTGTACAACTGGGGGGTGGGGGGGGGGGGGGGGGGGGGGGGGGGTGGTCACACACTTTAGTGTTCATTATAAACGGAAATAAATTGATCGGTACATATTCGGAAATAACAAGAGACGGACTGTTGAGTCAGATTTCATAAAGGAGGAAATATTTAACATATTGACATAGGGATGTCCGATAATATCGGCCCACCGATATTATCGGCCCGATATTGGCATAAAAATGTAATATCGGTAAATATTGGTATCAGTTTTTTTTTTTTTTTTTTTTTTGCACAGACAATGTGTTAATTCCACGACAGGAGATATGTGATGTTACCTAAAATTAGTTTTGAGGAAAAATAGCCCACATATATCGGTATCGGTAGATATCGGCAGGGGCGCCGCTAGGGATTTTGGGCCCCATGAAAAGAATCTTTACCGGGCCTCCCAACACAGCGGCGAAATTTGTTGATGCTATTTTTGATCATCATTAGGGGCCTCTCTGGGCCCCCCTCAATCATGGGCCCCTATAATCCGTATCCTTTACCCCCCCTTTTCGGCGCCCCAGGATATCGGTATCGGAAATTGAGAGTTGGACAATATCGGCATATCGGATATCGGCAAAAAAGCCAATATCGGACATCCCTATATTTACACATAATATTGGGGGGGACAGATTGGTATTTTCCCAGTATTGGGGGGGACACGACTCCCCCAAAGGATGCGTGGTTACGCCCCTGGTCCCGTCCCTGGTAACACACAGAAGTCTCACCTGTACATGAAGGGCGCCACGGTGGCGGTGTTGGGGTGGTTGTGCTGCTGCTGCTGAGGAAGCTGAACAACTCCGTTGCCTCCAAGCGCCCCACCTCCTCCTCCTCCTCCTCCTCCTCCCCCCCCACTGAGCGTCCCACTGGACCCAGACAGGGCTGAGGTGCTGGTGGATGAGGTCATGCAAGTCCGTTTGCCCTCTGGGCCGCCGGCGGAGCGCTGTATGTAAAAACTCCCGCCTTGCCCTCCTTTCGTCAGCTTGGCTCTTTCTCCCTCGCCGGCCCGCATGTTGCCGCTGCTGTTTAAGGCGGCTTGGTTCTGGTTCTGGTTCTGGCTCTGAGGCTTTGTCGTGCTTGTGGAGGGAGCCTTAAGTCCTGGTTTTGGGATGCCACTGGAAGCGGAGGAGGAGCCGCTTTCTTTCTTCCCCGATGATGACTTCCCTCCCTTGGGGATGAGGCTCGTTATTTTCGAGGCCTTCTTGGTGGAGTCGACAGGCGGCTCCTCTTTTGAAGGACAGCTGTCCTTAGAATATTTTCCAGATTTGCTTTTGTCCTCCTTGTCTTTGCATGGAGCTGTGGATCGACCGCCACTGGCCTTCGAATATGAGGGGGAGTTGGCTGAAGATGAGGTTTTGCCTGACGCGTGGATGGATGATGCGGCGGTCTTCGTAGGCATCTGTTTAGCTGTAGCGCTGCTACTACCGCCGCAGGACAGCGAGCCTGCGGCGGACAGGCCGTCCTCACCGTACTCCGACAGGTCGTCCTCCTCCTGTAGAGCCATTTCTGCCATCGATGGCGACGCTCTCGACGCCGATCGAGGGTTGATGAGGCGGAACTTATCCAGCATCGACCTCTGGGGAGGCGCCCCGGCTGACCCCGCCTTTGAACCGTCACCTCCATGTTGCTGAAGGCCTTCCAGGGTTTGGGGTGAAGGGGCGGCGGCGGGGGAGTGCGTGGGGCTCGCCAGCATGGAAGAAGTCGCGCTGTGCTTGAGGTTCATGGACTTGCTGCGCCAAGACTTGCTAGCTGTGGGTGAAGGGATGGCAGAGGCCAGCTGCTGCCCGCTGAGGCTTGTGGGAACCATCCCACCGATACCACTCCCATTCATCCCACTGGATACTGGGATGCCCCTCACTGCCTCTGAAGACACAAACAAACAGAGGGGATACTTATGTTCAAATTACAGTTGTTAAGAGAAGATTTGTGTGAGAAGATCCTTTAATACATTTTGCCTCATTAACATTATATTCTACATACAGTCATGGAAAAAATGATTAGACCACCTTGTTTTCTTCAGTTTCTTGTTCATTTTAATGCCTGGTACAACTAAAGGTACATTTGTTTGGACAAACATTACGATAACCACAAAGATTGCTCATAAGAGTTTTATTTAAGAGCTGATATCTTACCATTTTCCATGGTTTTCTTGATTATAACCTAAATCACTTAAGTTTTTACATCAATAGCTATGGCGTTGTACTGCCAAAAACACTGCTTTTATGCATTCAGTGTTTTCTTTTCTGTCTGTTTTAGTCACATGATGACGTTTAGTGGTACCAGGTATTAAAATGAACAAGAAAGTGAAGAAAAAATGGTGGTCTGATAATTTTTTCCATGACTGTATTTTCAATATTTAGCTAATTTTCTTCACATTTAGCTCATTTTACACACATTTGAGACATAAATTATTTAAAAATGTGGTTATATGTGAACGAAAATGAAATGTTAAATCTAAATGTTAAATCTAAATATTAAATCTAAATCTAAATGTTAATATTTAGATTTAACATTTGACATTTAGATTTAGATTTAACATTTAACATTTAGATTTAGATTTAACATTTCATTTTCATTCACATATAACCAAATTTTTAAATACTTTATGTTTCAAATTTGTGTAAAATGAGCTAAATGTGAAGAAAATGAGCTAAATATTGAAAATATATCAGTTTGAAAACTGTAATCAAGTTTTTACATTCGGCACCCCATATTCTGCACTGAGGATTTGGTAGCCTAGCATGACACGATTTCTTCTCTTCAAATATCATGATGTGATGGGATGAATCGTTTTTCTTAGTTTGGCAGTATAAATAAAAGGCAAAAACAACTAAAGACCATATCTGTTGTTGTGTCGTCATTATAACAGACATCAGTTATCTGTTGTGTCAGACATTAGCTCCAGTAACTCATCATTTTAAAACGGTGCTGCGTTCCTGACAAGTAGTTTTCCTTTGCATCAAATTCATATTTTCTTCTAAGCCTTTTTCACTAAAACGCTTATTTAAAAAAAAACAAAAAACATTTTTTACCCACTGATTGGAAATGCTTAAAGCATATCGACAAATCTGGCACTTTTTGTGGAATGAACAAGAAAGTGAAGAAAAAATGGTGGTCTAATAATCTTTTACATGACTGTATATCCTTAACTGTCATAATATAATACTGTATAACATAATATAATTAATAATAATTAAACATCCTGTTGCAGTGTGATTGAAGTAAACATGAGGTGAGAGAATGTCAGATAGTAGGTGTGGTTAAAATCTCCGGATTTCATCACGAATACACTCGGGTGTATTCACCACAAACGTGGTGTTGCTAGGCGACACCATGGATGTCGCCTAGCAACGACTCTGATGATGATGTCACACGCAGCGTTGGCAGGTAACTTCTACCCTCAGTAGACGGTACGGGTGGAACAATTCAACATCTGGGGTGCAGAGGTGCTCCTTCTGCTCTTAGTAAAGCACTGAGAGTTTTCTTTTACTCTGTCTTCAGTCTTTTTGTCCACCTGTTCTGTCCAAAATACCTGTAGATGGATGCTGGAGTCCAGAACATGCTCTTAAAAAACACAATAATCCTGCTGTCTCCATCCCACACTACCCATGATGACAAAATGACCAAAAGCTCTTCCTTTTTGCTCTATATGCTCAACTCATCTGCATTTGAGGTTTTTTTCTGATTGTTAGCTGGTCTTTGGAAAGTTTTGCTTCTCACATATAAACAAATTTTTGTTGTCATGGATGTTCATCATAAAAAAAACATTAAAAAGTGCCAGAATTATTACAAGAAATCCTCCAGAGATCCAAACCAGCATGGAAAGAAGGAACAAATTATCAATGAAATAGAAAAACCACAACAAATAAACAGATAGATTGAATTCAAAATTAATGAACGGGATAAAAGGTCAGTAATGGATCTAAAGCAGACACAAAGATAGACACAATCTGACAGATCAAGAGCAACAAGCTGAGTCATTTTAGATTAGGATTACAGACGGGGAGGGACAAAAAGCAAAACAGTGATCATTTTATTTTTCCTCTCCAATGAACAGGAAGCCAGTCGTTGTCCCTGTCATATCCTAAAACACAGATATACATTCATTAGAAGGGCCAAAGTAAATGTTTGGACCTGACACATAAAACCAGCAGCAGCTACAGGCCACCTACTGTGTTCTTTCATGTTGCTGCAAAACAAAACTGAATAAGTGGCTACGCCTCAACGACCGATAACTAACCAGGATTTATGATCCGTGGCTGTGAAACAGGACGTAAATCTCCACTGTAGAGGTAGAAATGTTAGATTCAATGAGATTAAACCGGAACACAACAAATCAAAGCGATGTTTGCATGAGTCAGCTCATTATTACCAGAGATAACACATTTCCAGTTGCACCAATCATTCATGTGACGTAACTTCCAGCCTCTGAATGAAATGTTCTGAACATTATTATTATATTATTATGTGGAATCACTGTGTGGTTTTATTGGGCTAATGAACAAATATCAAAATCTGAATGTATCCAGGTTATGTTAAATAACTTTGCTAAAAGAGATTTTCATTGCCAGATCTCACAAGAATATGTTGCTCAAACAAAGTTAATTTTCTCCTGATTTTTTTTTTTTTGGGTCTGAAGTAAAAAAAACATTGTATCTGAGGATGTAAGGCAGATAAATGTTTCCGTCATAAAACAGAGGCAAACAAATCTGTCTCCTGTTGGATTCAGAGGATTCTGGTCCCTGAAAGTGTCCCAGTCAGATAAAAGACACCTCACGGGTCCAACGTGGGCCGTCTTGTTTCCCTACCGTTAGCTACTGTTAGCTCAGGTTTGAGTATCCGACATAGAGCCGTGTGTCGCTCTGTCACGCTCACTTTAATGTGTTTAAGCAACTCAACAGCCTGCTCTTGAGCTCCAACCAACAAGATTATGTCTCGGCATTAAATCAAATCTCAAACAGAGATGTTCCTGTTATGCTAACGTGCGTATCTAAATGGACATGTGGAACTGATCTGAGGACATATAACACACGTGTCTCATCCATGTGTTTCTACTAGGGCTGTCAAATTTAACGCGTTAACGCGCGATTAACGCAAAATAATTTTAACGCAACTAATTTTTTTAACGCGCGATTAATGCGAGCCTTAGCCTGGCCGTTGATGTACAACAGTAGAGAGGAGAGTAGGTTTTAATGACCCTTGGGCCCTTCCGTAGTTTATGAAAACAGGAAGTCATGCACTGACGTCGACGTCCATGCCGCAGACAGACAGACGTAAACAAACCTCCGTTAGAAGTAGCTGAGATAAAAGATACTATTTTGAATGGTAAGTTTAGCTTCAAAACCTTGCCTGATGGCTAACTCCACAAGATAAATGTTGTTTGTGTTTACTGTCGATGTGAATTTAGTTACCACCGGAGTCCGACTACTCATCACTTGTAGGCTAATCAGAGCGTGAATGCAGAGAGCCTCCCTCCCTCGTTTAAAGCAAACCACGAAAATATTTTGTATGAAGAACATAAGAGAAAATATTGAGTATATATATATATATATATATAATATATAATGGATTTGGCATTTGCATAAAGCAAGCATTTGTGTCCTCTCATATTAGGCAAGGCAACTTTATTTGTAGAGCACAATTCGTACACAAGGCAATTCAAAGTGCTTTACAGATGCATAAAATCACAAGAAGGCAAATAGAATCATTCAATACAAGCATAAAAATAATCAATAATAAATAAAATTATTAATAAAAAAATTAATTAATTAAATTAAAAATGAAGATTGCAGATATAATCCTTCCAGTCATCATCTTCACATCTGAACAGAACTGTTTTCAGTCTGGATCTGAACATTGTCAGAGTTCAGGTCTGTCTCACATCTTCTAGAAGACTGGTCCAGATTTTAGGAGCATAAAACTGAAATGCAGCTTCACCTTGTTTAGTCCTGACTCTGGACACCAGCAGGAGACCACTACCTGAGGTTCTCAGAGTCCAGGTTGGTTCATATGGATCTAACATGTCAGAGATGGACTTTGGGGCCATGAAGAGACTTGAACACAAGTAGAGATGTTTTAAAGTCTATTCTCTGAGTGACAGGAAGCCAGAGACCTCAGGACTGGACTAATATGGTCGTATTTCCTGGTTCTAGTCAGGACTCCTATTAATAAGAGTAATACAACTTGAAAAAGATCTGTATAAGGTAGATTTAGAACAGATAAAAATATGCGATTAATTTGCGATTAATCATGATTAACTATTGACAGTCATGCGATTAATCTGATTAATTATTTTGAGAGATTGACAGCCCTAGTTTCTACAGGATGTGTCCTCTTATCTTTAAATATAAACCAGCAGTTTGTCAGGTCGTCTCTGAATGTAAATGGAGGAGATTACAAGCATTGTGGGATTCTGCGTGTCCAGTTAATTAACCCCATCATCCTCAGAGATCCTCCATGTCTCCTCCATCCCCCCCCCCAGGAGGCGGGGCCACCACTGTTCACTGTGCTGTGACTTGACATTGCTATGGCAACAGACTCCTTTTTCATTTTTTTTGCCTCTGCTGCCAGGGGATGAGATGCTACTTGTTCTGGGTGGTGGTCAACCCTCTTCTAAATAAACACAAGCTCATATTTCATTATTTTTCCTGGGAAGTGAACTCCTGGGTTTAGGACGAACATACGGGTCGATTCCAGTCTGCAGCTCAGTATGCAGCTGTGTTTTATTTTATAAAACCTCCACCACCTTGTATCACTGTGAGACAGGTGATAATGCATTTATTGTCAGTAGGTTTGCAGCATAGCTTCATTTTAAAACAGCATCAGTCACAACAACATTTTGTCCTTTATGCTTCAGTGCAGACCGCTGAATCTTATTCGGTTCTTACGGTAGCGACAACGTGTGAAAAGCTCTTTGCTGTGGGAACGGGTTATTTTAATAGATCTAAAATTGCTTATAGAAGATACTTCCTGCTTCTCTGTTTCTGTTTTGCCCAGCAGCTTCTTTTCTGCACAGACAACGTTTGCCAACAATTGATTTCTTTTAAAAACTCCTCTCCTTTTATTTTCGACCGAAATAGCATTTGATCTCCGCTGCAGTCGGGTTCAGCGCCTGCAGCCTCGTCTCTGGCAGCTGAACATCGTTCTTATGGCAGGACTCATACGTTGCACGCAGCATGAATGAGTAAGAAGAGGATAGATTTTCCCTTTAAAAGTTTCACCTGCTATTTTTACGAAGCAGAACTGGAGCAAATGAATGATTTGAAGCAATTGTGACGATGTTTACTGATGCTAAACTTAACGAATCACAGCTACTAATCCTTAACAAAACACCCCTCCACTCATTACACTGCAAAAATTAATGGTCTTAATATAAGAAATAAATACTTGGTTTGAGCAGATACAGACTAAAAGTAAGTGAAATAATCTGCCAGTGCAGTGAGATAATCACACTTAGTGATTATCTCACTTAGATTTTCTTAGATTTCTTGAAATAAGAAAAAAAAAATATCAAAACAAGGCTAGTAATCTTACACATTCTGTGCTTGCATAGTATATTACTCTCAAAACAAGATCAAAAAGACTTTTTAGCTAGATACAAGATTGGAACACTTGGTTAGATTGTTAATTTTTGCAGTGTATGTTTTGATGCGTTCACTCAATCTGAGACGGGATTTAAAAGGATGAGCTCACACGGACTCTTTGAATTAAAAGTGAGCATTCAAGAGCGTTTGATGAAACCTTCTACAGAACCTTTTAACACCAGAAAATGGTTGAAGATTTAAAGAAACCGCCAGATTATAATGTCAGGTAGAGTACTGATTATAATGAGAACGGCTTTAATTATGAGCCACGTCATGATAAATGATCCTCGAGGGAATCGTCAGGCGATGATGAATACGGTGAACGGGTCAGCAGAAAACAAACCGCGAGTGAAAACATTCTGAAATTAAAAGGAAACACTTTTCCTCAAAAGCATAATGTTACTGAAAAGCTCAGCTGCCTGAATCTGCTCCTGCAGTCGTCTGTGAAATGTTTCCACCGCCTCCGCTTTAATGGCATCATTATAACGTGGAATAAAGAGACAGGAGTGATTCAACAGATTAGTAAAGTCTGGTGAAGTGGAGGATTGGACCTCTGGAGGCGGCGGCTGCTCTGTTTGAGTTGTGTTGTGTGAGTGGCTGCCATCAAGTGGCTGCGAAGTAGAATTAAAAAAAAAAAAAAAGGTCCCTGAAAACTTAAACATATGAAACTTTAATAGCTAAAAACAGCAGTTAGTAAAATGCTTTACCTCTGTCGTTGCCGCTTGCATACTGGAGAGGCTTGCTCTTGTCGATACTGTTGAAGCTTTGGCTCCGGCGGTTGAGGTTGGAGGAGCCTGGGCTCCTGGAGGCCCCGCTGCCTGCAGCAGGTGCTCTGGAGGGCCCCGGTAACCTGCAGGAGGCGGAGCAAAGAGACGTGGACGATGAAATTATATATGAGGTAAAATAAAGGTCAGGGCAATAAATCTACTTTTTCACCATTTAACACAACGTGACAATATTAAACAAGTGCACACAAGGAATTACTGATTGCTCTAATTCACATGTGTCAAACACAAGGCCCGCAGGCCAAATGTGGCCCGTCACGTCATTTTATGTGGCCCTTGAGAGCTTGTGCATTGTTGGCCTAAATTTTGAACCAATATTTTAAGACTTAAATTAAGCTTACGGTGCTTTAAAGCGCATATGGACTATAAACTACATCTCCCATAATGTATTTCGTCGTTACCCACAACGATAACAGTATACAACCATGAGCAAGACATCAAGACGATTTTCAAAACTGACGAACTTAAGAAAAACCTCTACAAACTAACCACAACATGTCCAAGAAAAGAAAATTTGATGCACAAGGAAGACAGTTTCATGAAAGATGAGAAAACAAATACAAGTTTGTACCTCAAGGTGAAGAGTATGCTAAATGGACTAAGTAGGCTCAATTTAGCCTGCAAGAAAAACAAAGAATTGCTTCCGCTTCTAACCATTACCTGAGCGAGAGCAGGTTTACAACCACAAACCCTTAGTTTAATATAATAATTGTTAAATATTTGACACTTGAAAACACAATAAATACAGAAACCATTATCTAACAAGGTGTTGTTTAATTTATTTTGATTTACATTACATTTTGTTACATTCATGCTGTCAATCTGGCCCTTCGAGGGCAACCATGATGCTGATGTGGCCCTCAGTGAAAATGAGTCTGACACCCCTGCTCTAATTAGTGACTGAGAATAAAACCCACTGTTTTTGGTTGCTAAAAAAATAAAAAATAAAATAAACACAAAAAGTGAATCCAGAATGTGAATTTGTCAGATGAATGTGATTTATAAACGAATCAGAGAAACTGTATCTGATGGAGGCTGGACATGGCGCTCTTATTTTGAAAGAGTCCAACCTACGGAAACAAATAACAGGTTCAACAATAATCACACAGAAATTTAAATCTCATCTCATTATCTAAAAATTAGATAACTTCATATGAAACAAACAAACAATCAAAATTTGTCTCCCTTTACAGATGTCTTTTACCCGCTTTAATACCGAGACGCACCTCAGTCTGTGGAAATGTGAAAAACGAAGAGAATAAGGGAGAAACGAGGGGAAGTGTGTGTTCTCCTGTAGGTGAAAGGAGGACTTTCACTTTAGCTGAAAGATCCTGAGGTTTGTCAAAGAAGAAGAAGAAGAAGAAGAATATAGAATATCATCACACGTTGAAGCATTTGTGCTGTCATAAACTGCAACTATTTATTACTGATAACATATAGAGAAAGAAATTATTCAAACCCACCACTGGATAAGTTTGTGTTTCAGTAGTTTTTATCTCTCGACTCAGCTAAAGCTTCCCGGTGTCACATGTTGATTTGTTCTGCTGTAGCTGGAGATTTTCTCTCCTAAAATGAGTAACTTACCTTTTAGTGTGTTATTTTTATTCAGAAACTGGGAGCTGGCTGGGGGAATCATGAGAGGATCAATACAACCTGGATTTATTTCCACTTTTCTTCCTTACACTTTAAATTTAAGCTGAGACAAAGAACTGATTCCTCAGATCACATTTTGTGCCTAAAATTTTAAAAGTTTTCTTTCTTGCCATAAGCTTATTGTCTGGACAAAAAACTACTGATAATAAAAAAAAAAAACTAATAAATAAATATGATAGTGAAATGATAGAGAACTGATAATAAAAAATACCCAAGAAGATGGCCATGTGGGTTTTCTTTCATCACTTTTTTAAACCTTTTAGTGGGAAAAAGAGAAGTTATTTTATGACCTTGATGTGTCTCTGCCTGAAATATAATTTACTGCGGTGAAAATGTTGCTTTCATCGTTATCTCAGATGCTGCTGAGATGTTGGAGAAAAACATTTTTGTTACATTTAGAAGGCGGTCAAAATCCCTCTGCAGAAAACTACTTCATGTGAAGGATTTTGTCTTTAAAGCCTTTTGTTCATGTCGTTGAGACGTATAAAGTAATAACGTTCGTCACTGCTTTCTGATAAATCAAACATCTAAAGTGTCCTGATCAGCTCATAAATCAGTTGGTCTACAGGTGAAAATGCAGCAGTTTCATCAAGAGAGGCTCCAAAATTGACAAGTACAAGGAAACAAAATCATCACTTTCAAAAAAAATGACAGTATGTTAAAACCACTAAACGTATGTTTGTCGCTCATAAAATCACTCATTAAGCAGGAGGGGATGTATCAGCATGTATCTGCTAACTTTCATGATCACAGCGTGATATTGGGCCCCATCGATAATCAGCATTTTGTTTTTCACCTCTCTAACTTGATTCCTCTCAGGGTTGATGAGTTCCTGAGAGTTAAATATAAAGAAAAACCAGGTCAGGGTGAGACAAATAAACTTGGTTCGGTCATGTCACACAAATGCTGCCTAGTACAAGCAACATTAAATATAACCATCTGATTTTTTTTGCTTTTTATTCTACTCCACCCCCCCCCATGTGAGAGTGTCTGTACCTCTGTGGGCGTGGCTACCTGTCTCTGTGGAAAGTTACTGACACACCTGCAGCCACCAGCTCATCATTTTGCAGAATATCTTCCCAGATTGTTTACAGAGACCTGCGTGGCGCTCAGATCCAAGTATCAAGTCAGGTCATCTCGTTCTAGGGCAGTTTGTAACTATGTGCTCTTCCATGTTAAACACATTTGATCACATTGTGTCAGTGACTCTGTGTCTACTTTTAGAGCCACTGTGACATTTTTGCACTGCAGACAAACAACGCTGATACACTGGAGTGAGACCCGGTTTATTATTTAGCAAATCTAAACTCAAAAAGGCAAAAAGGTGAAGTGATCACGAAAACCATCTAGTGGTGGAACAGTTAC
Source organism: Hirundichthys speculiger (assembly GCA_018398805.1). NCBI lineage: Eukaryota > Metazoa > Chordata > Actinopteri > Beloniformes > Exocoetidae > Hirundichthys > Hirundichthys speculiger. Next base: position 151,735 of record JAGFBZ010000866.1, read on the forward strand.
TCCCAGTGTCTCTGAGACGTCCCATTGTTCATCTGTTCATCAGGTGCTGATGTGGTTCTGAGAGCAGACCTGGATCGTCGGCCCACAGCTGAGGCTGCTGCTCATTGGCCTAAAACTGATGAAGCACAGCAGCAAACACATACTGCAGAGTCACGGAGTCTTAAACGCATATGGTCAAATAAAATAGACACCTAATGCATACACAGTTAAATAATTACCCCGTTAGCCAGGTCAGGCTACATGAAGAAAACTTTTATGAATTCTGTCAGCAAGGAAAGTGATCGAACATGCTGCTAAATTAATAATAAAATCCATCCATCTATTATCTATAGCCGTATGTCACGTGTCCAGTCCAGTCTGTTGTCCAGGTGAACACCAAGGTGTTTATACTCCTCCACCTCCACTTCTCCCATGATGGAAATGCTGTTTGACTTCCTCCCAGTCCTCCTTAAATCCACAATCTTCTCCTTTGTTTTGTCCACATTTAAAATTAGATGACTGTTCCAACAAAGTGTGGCGCGGTCACAAATAAAGGTCACCCAGTACAGTCCCCTGTGGTGCTCCACCACTCAGCATCACAAACTGGGATCTGTTTGTCAGGTAGCCAGAGATCCAGATGTTTGTGGAGGTCTTGTAGGCTACAGACATGTATTTTACAAACCTTCTTGTAAACGTGATTCGGTGGAAACTTGATGTCGGGTGTGACGTGACTTTGTCAGCTGTTATTATGGAGGCGTGACAAACCTGTCAGTTTTGACAGGTAGCTGCTCCAGGTGTGGGAGAGCATGTATGTCCCCTCGTCCAGGTGCATCGTCCCTGAACCCCCGTTTCCTTATATTATCTCCCATCGCTTCCATAATCCAGCGCTGGAGCTTGTTGTCCTCTGTGCAGATGACTAATCCCAGCCCGTGATAAGATTTTTTCTATTGCAGTGGTCCGTTACGGCTGACTTCCAGTTTTCCTGCTGGTCCTTTTCTCTTATTGATCTTGTTTGTCTTTTTTTTTTTTTTCCGTCTCCTTCTCACATTCCTTTTAATGTTCTTTTTTTCCATTAATCAAAGCTCCTCCCTGTTTCTTCTATGTACAGTCATGGTAAAAAATTATTAGACCACCATTTTTTCTTCAGTTTCTTGTTCATTTTAATACCTGGTACCACTAAACGTCATCATGTGACTAAAACAGACAGAAAAGAAAACACTGAATGCATAAAAGCAGTGTTTTTGGCAGTACAACGCCATAGCTATTGATGTAAAAACTTAAGTGATTTAGGTTATAATCAAGAAAACCATGGAAAATGGTAAGATATCAGCTCTTAAATAAAACTCTTATGAGCAATCTTTGTGGTTATCGTTATGTTTGTCCAAGAAAAATGTACCTTTAGTTGTACCAGGCATTAAAATGAACAAGAAACTGAAGAAAACAAGGGTGGTCTAATCATTTTTTCCATGACTATATGTTTTATTGCATGATTAACATGGTACACTGCAAAAACTCAAAATCTTACCAAGTGTATTTTTCTCATTTCTAGTCAAAAATATCTCATCACACTTAATATAAGACAAAATCACCTAAAGAGTAACATTTCAGTGAGATATAGGAGCTTGTTTTTAGACTTTTTTAGACTGAATTAAGTGAATTTTCACTTGTTCCATTGGCAGATTTTTTTGCTTATTACAAGCAAAAAATATCTTGTATTAAGTCTGTTTTAACTGCCAATGGAACAAGTGAAAATTTGCTTAATTCAGTCTAAAAAAGTCTAAAAACAAGCTCCTATATCTCACTGAAATGTTACTCTTTAGGTGATTTTGTCTTATATTAAGTGTGATGAGATATTTTTGACTAGAAATGAGAAAAATACACTTGGTAAGATTTTGAGTTTTTGCAGTGTATCTCGTATATGACGTTGCATTTTTTTTGTTTTGTTCGATTTTGTCCTTTGGGTGAACGAAACCCGGTGGCACTGAAGTGGGAAATTGTGGTAAACATAAATAAAAATGGAATACAACGATTTGCAAATCCTTTTCAACCCATATTCAATTGATACACTACAAAGAAAACATATTTAATCTTCAAACTCACGCCAGCAACACGTGACAAAGAAGTTGGGAAATGTGGTAAGACATACGGAGACAGTTGAGGAATGCTCATCAAACACCTGTTTGGAGCATCCCACAGGTGATCAGGCTGATTGGGAACAGGTGGGCGCCATGATTGGGTATAAAAGCAGCTTCCCTCCAAAAATGCTCAGCCAATCACCAGCGAGGATGGGGGTGAGATTCACCACTTTGTCAACAACGGCGTGAGCAAATAGACAAACAGTTTAAGAACATTTCTCAAAGTGCATTTGCAAGGAATTTGGAGATTTCAACATCTACGGTCCATAATATCATCAAAAGGTTTGGAGAATTTGTAGAAATCAACTTTGAATGCGGGTGACCTTCGATCCCTCAGACGGCGCTGCATCAAAAACCGACATCAGCGTGTAAAAGATATCAGCACAGGAACACTTCAGAAAAAACAAATATAATGAAATTTCTGCAGAAATGATCTTGTTAAAAGGATAAATGGATCCGCAAGGTTCTCATGAGGTGAGTGGCCTTTTAGAGATTATGAACAACAGTACTTACTATTAAAAGAGCAATAGTTCATTTCCTAGTTTAATAGGAGCTGAATAGTACACACAGGTGAGTGTTACTGTACTGTATAGACCAGTAACACTCACCTGTGTGTGTGTGTGTGTGTGTTACTGTACTGTATAGACCAGTAACACTCACCTGTGTGTGTGTGTGTTACTGTACTGTATAGACCAGTAACACTCACCTGTGTGTGTGTGTTACTGAACTGTATAGACCAGTAACACTCACCTGTGTGTGTGTGTGTTACTGTAATGTATAGACCAGTAACACTCACCTGTGGTGTGTGTGTTACTGTACTGTATAGTAGGATAACTCTGGACATGAGTCAGCTGTATCAACAACAGCAGAAAACGTCATATTTGTGAGACCATAATTAGACATAAGACCATAATTGAAGCAAGCAGGATAAGCGATGACAGTTTTTACTGGCATTTACCTCTAGACGACGGCAAAGAGTTATCCAGTTATATGTGAAAAGACCAACGTGTCACAGTGCCGCTAATGTTATGACGAAGTTACAATCAGTTTCCTGCGTCCATACGTTCCCAGTAAAACCAGATACGAGTCACCTCAAGAAAGAAATCTGATACAGGTCGTTTGAGCAGGTAGCGTGATCACAGCCTAAATTCAGCACATCATGGATCAAGACACAAATTTCAAAAACAGGGGGGGGGGTAAATGGACTGCACTTATATAGTTAGGGTTCAGTGTCTTGCCCAAGGACACTTTAGCATGTGGTCAATTGGAGCCAGGATCGAACCGCCAACCTTACAAGGACTGGACGACCCGCTCCACCAACTGAGCTACAGCCGCCCCACGAGTATAAATATACTTGTAAAGATGGATGGATACTATGAGTAACGCATTACTGTCCACTGCTGGACTATACGGTTGTTTTTTAGCATGTCACTAACTAGTTGTTCTTTAACATAATACTTCCTAGACTGGAACTTTCTGAGCTCCATTTTCAGCTGTCTTTGATGTTGAATCTGGTTGTAGTGTTGAAGGAGGTGGGGATGTAGATGCTTCACAACAATGTCAACATGAAATCAATTCTTTACATGCAAAACCGATTCTGAACCCACCAAAGAAAAAATATTTCTAATTACTGTATTAAATAAAGAACATCCCGTCATCATTAAAGCAGATTAAAGCAGATGTGATGATGTTTTATCAACCATCTAATGAAGCGCTTAGCCTGGCTCGTGCTTGAATTATCATTATTGACGTGCACTGACACTTTGAGGGCCGCTTTAAGTTATACAGACTGACGGGACATGACAGGACGTCCTAACAGCCTTTATGAGCTACTAAAATCTGTCACATGATGATGTGATTTAACAGAGAGTCATTTAACAAAGAGGAAGACTTCAAAGCAGAAAGAAAACGAGCAAATTAACATCTGCAAAGGCTACAAAGCTACACGTGAAACCCACGAGTAGAATCTCACTGAAACCCCAAACATTCACTAACTGGTACCATTAAAGTCCGACTAGAACACTGTAACTCCTGGACCTGACGGCACCGACAGAGCTAGCTGGACTTTAGTCAACAAATAACGCACTATAAAAATGCTTTTTTCCCCCCTTTTTTTTCTTTTTTGTTTCGCTTTTCATTTACAGCACTCTGAATAGGGGTGTGAAAAAAAAACGATTTGGCGATATATCGCGATATTCAGCCGCCCGATATAATATTGATTTTTCATGTCCTAATATTGATTTTGTTAGGAAAATTCATTCATTCACTTAAATGTGCAAAAAATACTATTAATAAACAATAAATAGGTTGTTTTGATGCAAATAGTTTTGACTCAATATCATCTGATGAACATATACAGAAACTTGATTTTTCATCTCTACTTTTAATTTTGATATTAACTGGGTAGAATATCACAATATAGCATGATATCACAGTATTGTGATAATATCGTATCGTGATCCAAGTATCACGATACATATCGTAGTGCGAGGTCCTTGCCGATACTCACCCCTAACTCTGAATGAGCCTAAATGAACAAAATTGGTGTATAGGTTGTGATACTTGTCTCCTTTTGTTAAAGAAATAGCATAGATCTTTATTAAAACTTGTCTGTATCAGGCTTAACAAATAACGCACTATAAAAATGCTTTTTACCCCTTTTTTTTTCTTTTTTGTTTGGCTTTTCATTTACACACAGCACTCTAAATAGAGGTGTGAAAGAAAAAACGATTTGGCGATATATCGCGATATTCAGCCGCCCGATATAATATTGATTTTTCATTTCCTAATATCGATTTTGTTAAGAAAATTCATTCATTCACTTAAATGTGCAAAAATACTAATAATAAACAATAAATAGGTTGTTTTAATGCAAATAGTTTTGACTCAATATGATCAATATCATCTGATGAACATATACAGCAACTTGATTTTTCATCTCTACTTTTAATTTTGATATTAACTGGGTAGAATATCGCAAGATATTGTGATATCGTGATAATATCGTATCGTAACCCAAGTATCACGATACATATCGTAGTGCGAGGTCCTTGCCAATACTCACCCCTAACTCTGAATGAGCCTAAATGAACAAAATTGGTGCATAGGTTGTGATACTTGTCTCCTTTTGTTAAAAAAATAGCATAGATCTTTATTAAAACTTGTCTGTATCAAGCTTAACAAATAACGCACTATAAAAATGCTTTTTTCCCCCTTTTTTTTCTTTTTTGTTTGGCTTTTCATTTACAGACAGCTCTCTGAATAAGGATGTGAAAAAAAATCGATTTGGCGATATATCGCGATATTCAGCGGCCCGATATAATATTGATTTTTCATGTCCTAATATCAATTTTGTTAGGAAAATTAATTCATTCACTTAAATGTGCAAAAACACTAATAATAAACAATAAATAGGTTGTTTTGATGCAAATAGTTTCGACTCAATTTGTCCTCTGAATGATCAATATCATCTGATAAACATATACAGCAACTTGATTTTTCATCTCTACTTTTAATTCTGATATTAACTGGGTAGAATATCGCAATATAGCATGATATCGCGATATTGCGATAATATCGTATCATGACCCAAGTAGGGCTGGGACGACGCGTCGACGTCATCGATTACGTCGACGCAAAAAATACTTCTACGCAAAAACTGCACGTCGATGCGTCGTCACTCAGAATCAAAAAATGGCGGCGGCCGCGGTATCGAGTAGCAGCGAGTCGGGGGAGACGAAGCTATCTCGTAACAGGATGTCAAAACTATGGGAGTACTTTACACCTAAAGGTAACGATTCGGTGGTCTGTGACCTGTGCAAAAATAGAGATGGCATCATAAAAGCACTACCGCGATGCACCAGCACCTTAAGAAGAGTCACGCGGGAGCTGCTTGTGTGGAGGAGAAGACGCCGTAAGTTTTCAACTTTTTTTTCTTTCCTTGTTTGCGGTGATTAACCCCGTCATTCATCCAAACCGCACTACGTAACTTGTGCTCCAGCCTCACACACACAGAACATGTGCACACTTAAACACACACACACACACACTCGCCTCTTGCCGACACACTTTTTTTTTAACTGACACAGACACACACTCCTCAAATACATGCTAAAGTTAGTTTAACTTTCAACTTTTAGGTTAATGTAGTATTATTATTATTTATTGGTATGGGCAGATCATTTAGAAGTATATAGTTTTATTAACCTGTGCACTGTGTTTGTGATTTATGTTTTCAGGGACAGGGATAAGCAGAAAAGTTTGGAGGACTACTATCAGACAACCCCCACCCCCCAGGAGGCTGCTGCACTTACTGAGAGCATCCTAACTACTAAAAGTTAAACTACTGTTCACTTAACTGTAATAGGCCTAATACTTGAATTTATTTGTTATTTATTTCACAGATTTAAATGATTAGGCTAAGTTGCTGCTGCTGTCACACATTGTGTTGTTTTGTAAATTGCAGCTGTCACCGCTGCTGTTATTTTTTATTTATTTTATGTTGATAAGATTTTGGTTCATATTGTGTTTTTTGCAGTTTTATTTATTGAAGGAAAGTTTTATTTTATTATTTTTTATTATAGGATTCCATTGCACTACAACTGTGTGCACTTTATTGTTGTATTGTTCAATATAATTCATTTTTGAACTTGAAAGAAGAAATTTGTGTTTTATTCATGGAGATAAATTTGCATTAATTGCTATATAGGTCAAATTATGGGGAGATAATCGATAATCGAATCGAAATCGAATCGAATCGGATTTAAAAATGAATCGTTAGATTAATCGATGCATCGAAAAACTATTTTCTAGATTAATCGATTACAAAAATAATCGTTTAACCCAGCCCTAGACCCAAGTATCACGATACATTTCGTAGTGCGAGGTCCTTGCCGATACTCACCCCTAACTCTGAATGAGCCTAAATGAACAAAATTGGTGCATAGGTTGTGATACTTGTCTCCTTTTGTTAAAAAAAATTGCATATATCTTTATTAAAACTTGTCTGTATCAGGTTTAAGGAAAGAGAAAGGAGAAGAGACGTTTTTGTTGATGTATTTTTTTGAAAACATCTCCTGAGATCAAGCAAACCTTTAGCAGGAAGGTCAACCACTGCCAGGGTTTAAGAAACCACATAGCTGTTTAAATCATATATGCGTTTTAACAACCAGTTAAACTAACTAACTTAAGTGGCAAGACAGAAATGCATAATAAGTCTCGGCTCGATCGGATAAAAAGCAGATGACAAAATAAGAGTGGTATGCTGTTATTGCTAAGATTCCTCAAATATCCAGTATATCATTAGTTGGTATTGTGAAAATTTATGTTCGCCCTCTTTGTGGAAAATTGGAGATCTGCAAACCGGCAGCAAATGAAGCTGGTAGTGAGTGATGTAAGAGGACGCGTTACCACCTACGGGGCTGTGGCTGCTGGCGGCAGCATATTTGCCGTCGCTCTGTGGCGGCTGGAGAGGAATTATTTGCCAACATGCTGGTTTCCAGAACCTCTGAGCCAGAACAAATGCTGCAAGCATCAAACAGCTGAACTGGAGTGGATCCAGGCAGCCAGTGGGAGGCTGTGGTACTTTTGTGTATATATATGCACAGTACACATATGTATCGTACCTGTGTTTGTGCTCTGAATACTTGTAATTACAGTTATACGTTTATATGTAAAACCTCAATAGAAGCAGAAGCATATAGATACCAAACTGCTGTCTGCAGGCTCTGACCTTTATTTAGTGTTTTGAGAAATCTTGTTCCCAGAGGATGTATTACACTGAACACACATTTAGTAAAAGCACTGAACAAAGATGCTCTGAGGTAAAACAATCTTAGAGTAAAAAGACAAAGCCTAAAGACTATTATTTTTTCTCCTCACATCATGACCCTTATTATAGTTCTGTCTGTCCTGGAAATTAGAGATGAGACAATTTTAAAATGCAGCTGTGTAGTACTACAGCATAGATGCTTGTTTTAATCACAGCAGCCTCATTGATAATAAGGAGAGTTGCTCTATAAAGCGTAAAATCCAGCAGCAGCCAGCTTTTATCTCTGACAGGATCTGCCGTGATACAGACCGCGACATGACCGGGCATTTTAATAAGGCTGTATCACTTGTATTAAAAGGCGATTATGAAAAATATGTGGAGCAAACCAGATCAAAGAGGCTGGTCTTTAACTATGAGGGATAAGTTCAAGCTGCTATACAGGAAAAGTTAAAACTCTGAAGAAATATCAGATGTTGTCAATCTGACCCTGAACGCCGACCTCTGACCTTTCTGTGGTGATGATAGGATCAAGTATTGGAGAAAATGGAAAAAAAAAAGTATCCTTAAAAATATGAAAGTCCTTCTTGAAGTTTGTTAAATCACACGAACCAGGAGAGAAGTTGTAAAAACAAATGTGACATATTTACCTCGTGCTCTTCTTCTGTGGTGATCCTAATCCACCGTGGCCCGGAGGACTCGCATATCGTGCTGTGATACTGTGAACAGACCAGAGAGGAAGAAGAGACGCCGTTAACGCAGTTAGATACAAGAACGAGGCCACTTTCTTGCTGAATTTCTCTTAATCCGTGTCTAAATGCAGTAATGTGAGCGAGAGAGAGAAAGAAACAGAGCCAGGTGAAAGAAAAGAAGAAGCATGTGGTAAATACTGTAGCGTGCCAGGGCACATATCTTTGATTTTTTTTTTTTTTTTTTCACATGATGGCTCGCACGTTTGTAACCACAAGCGTATGACGCGTCCCATAATGCCTTTCAGTCCATTCGAGGCCTGTTGGCATAAAAAATGGCCAGAAAAAAAACTTTCACAAACAATTTTGTGGTGGCTTCGTTTGAAGAAAAACCGCAAAGAACGAGACACCAGCAGAGGTGAAGGAAATGCCAGTCACAGTTAGTCACACGGATGGGAAATACTAGAAATACTAGCCTCTGCATCCGTGTTTGACAGTGAACTAGTTAAGCTTCAGCAAGCGTGGTTTTTGGGAAGACTTAAAAAAATAAAGCTTTTTAATGCATCCTGTAAACAAGAAAGAGTCAAAGTGGTTATTAGAAACACCAAAAGTGCCAAGACTCTTGTTTATTCCTGTATGAGTCTAAAAGTACGTGGGAATTTCCCATTTAATCAGAAATGAACATGACTCTTTTGTTTCATCAGCCTAAATGTGTTATTTTTTTGTTTATTGCCTTCAGAAAAGAGAGAGTGCTGATAAACAAGTAAGTTAAAACAATAGAGCCATTTAAAGGCTGCCCATGAAGAAAAACCCATAATTGAGGTAACTGCTCCTTACTGGGCAGGTTTTCACTCTTCCACTCTGTTCATATTAAATCCTCAAAATAGTTGGAAGAGTGAAGGCAGAAGAGAATGAGGAGATGTGCGAAGCTTAACAAGAAATCAGCTGCTCCTGGAACATCTCTGAGCAAATGAGGTTAACAGGCAGCAGGTCAGCGAGCTGACGGGTATAAAAAGAGCGACCCAGAAAAGCTCCAGCTATCTGGAGGAAGGAGACCGCGACGGGCTGCACGGGCAGGAAATTTAACCTTTTAAGGATGTTTCTAAGCATACGTTTCAGGATAATATCTGAATTAATCCAGGGTGAATTCATATTCTTCAGTTCAGATAATTAAACAAGGAGAAAGACACAAAACCAGCGTTACATGTAGTTGGGCCGCTGCTTTAAAAACAGACATTCAACTGAGAACCACACTGCAAAAACTCAAAATCTTACCAAGTGTATTTTTCTAATTTCTAGTCAAAAATATCTCATCACACTTAATATAAGACAAATTCACCTAAAGAGTAACATTTCAGTGAGATATAGGAGCTTGTTTTTAGACTTTTTTTTGACTGAATTAAGCGAATTTTCACTTGTTCCATTGGCAGATTTTTTTGCTTATTACAAGCAAAAAATATCTTGTATTAAGTCTGTTTTAACTGCCAATGGAACAAGTGAAAATTTGCTTAATTCAGTCTAAAAAAGTTTAAAAACAAGCTCCTATATCTCACTGAAATGTTACTCTTTAGGTGATTTTGTCTTATATTAAGTGTGATGAGATATTTTTGACTAGAAATGAGAAAAATACACTTGGTAAGATTTTGAGTTTTTGCAGTGCAGTCGGTGCATTTTAGCCATTTTTACAACGTTCTTCAAACTAAAACTGCTGAGAGGTTCATATACTTTTGCTTCCATAGTGAATAATAACATTAAGCAATTTAAGAAATCTGAAGGAAATTCCCACATAAAGGTCAAAGGTCAGACAAAACTGCACCAATCACTGCAAATTATTTGGTCCTTACCAAGAAAAAAATAAATTAAATTTAGAAGCGTTAGATATTTTTTCTTGTTTTAATAATTACTTTCTTATTTTAAGTCTCAGTATAATCTTATATCAAGTAAAATTTTACTTTTTTTGTCTCAATCAGGCAGAGAATCCTAAAATGAGACAATTAACACTTAAAATAAGATGTTTTACGTTTTTGAAATGAAATGAAAATGAAATGAAATGAAAAATACTTTATTTATCCCATAAAGGGAAATTCAATACTGTAGTATTAGGGCTCTTTTTTTTTTTTTTTTTTTTTTTAATAAATAACAGACAACATCAGCAATAATAATATTAATAATATTATTAATAATTTCCTCCTCCTCATCTCCTCTCCTCATCAAAATAAATCTTGTTTTAAGATTCAATAACCAATTATACTTTTCTTAAATCTAGAAACAAGTGTTCTCTACAATCTTAATTTAAGAAATCTTACCAAGTGAAATTATCACTCATTTTCACTCGTTTTGAGAACCTTTTTCCTTCGTTGTAGTGTTTTTATCTTGTTTGAAGACCACAGTCATCAATAAATGATATTACCACACTCAGTTACCACATTGGGAACCTTTTGTCAAGCTATATTCACAAGGGTCACTTTAAAAAACAAAAGAAGCCATATGTTAACCTTGTTAAAAAGAAATATCAGAAATATCGACGTCTGTGGACGCTGAGGATTCTGGGACGGATCATCACTCAGTGGAAATGTGTCTCGTGTCCAGATGAATCAGTCCTCCAGATCTTTCTGGATGAAATAGGTGCTGTGTGTTCTGGACAGAAACTGAAAAGGACAGTTGGACCTGCTGGTCATGACACGTGTCCAAAGATCCAAAGATCCAAAGATCCGACCCGTGATGATTCTGTTTGCATCTGAATGTGCCGTCTGCGGTTTGTTCTACTGTGATGCAGCGAAATAAAACATCTTTTTCAGGGATGTCAGTTCACTTTCCAACGAGACCACATGACAAAACTCAGCAGCAGAAGAACCGGGTTCAGAGACTGGACTGACCTGCCTGCAGTGCTGACATGAACCCAATAAAGAAATAAACAAGTTATGACAAAAAAAAACACACTTTAAGCAAAGAAATGAAATGAACGAGTAACAAACACTGCTTTCTTTTAACTTTCATTGTCTGTTTCAAACCAACTTCTTCTGGTTTGGGGTTGAAAATACATTTACAGACATCATTAACACTGTTTGGCTTTCTGATGGAGCAAATGTTGGCTAGTTTCAACAGAACTTCCTGTTTCTGAAGGTACGAGCGTTTCTCTCAGCAGATTAAAACAGACAATAAAAAAAAAAAAATGCAAGTGCTGAAAATGACCAGAGGACGCTGCGTCGTAGACCTAAAAACAATTAGAGCATTCCAGCAAAGAATAATCCCTTCATGAACAGTACAGAACCGGCTAAAACAGTTTACAGAACTGCAGAAGTTTATTCTTTATATTACCTTCCATTGAATAGCTGAAGAAATATAGAAACTGAAGTTTTCCAGTCGGTTCACTTGAGGATAAAGTAGAAGCTCGATAAATAAATCTGTGATGGTCCTACAGTGGTGGAGCTGGACAACAGATGAAGCCGTCTGGACAGACGTCCTTCTTTTCTGCTGACGGGGAACAAGCTCTTCTCTGTTTTTGAGCTCGTGGGACGCTGGTTTGGCGTTGGTGAGCGAAACGAGCGCACCAGACAGACAATCGGCTACCTATCCTGACGACTGGATGACGCAGGGCGAATAATCATATTTAATTCTCTCACTCTTCACGCTTCACGCTTTCAGAATGAAGTTCTCTATTTTACATGGAGCTGAATATAAATAAATGCCAACGGCTGACAAATTCAGCTTTTATTTGCTGATATTTCAGCCGTCAAGTTAATAACAGATGAGTGAAAGATGAAGATGGTGAGAATTACTAGAGAAGTTCCACACCTTAAAAAGAGAAGGTTTAGTGATGAATGATCACTGCACATTTCGAACTGATCAAGCAAGACTCCGTGTGTTTCATAAAGAAGCTCCTATAGTTACAGTTAGTGCTGGGCGATATGGAAAAAATCATATATCACGATATGGACTATTTTATATCATGATAACGATATATATCACGATATACCATAATAAAGTATGTTTTCAGTTATTCTCTGAAAAGTTTGACAAAAATGTTCATTGCTTACTTTTCAACTTTATTTTGAAAGGACATTTAGCTGAACTGTCACAAACATACATTTTAGTGCAGCAAAAACAGGTAGGTACAGAGGTACAGTAGCTTTCACATTTTTTTAAAGTGCACAACAGTTTCTGAGAGGAAAAACACATTTTTGCACTGAAGTTCAGCTATAAAAAATAAACACAAATTATTTTTCAACTTTCTGAAATCTGTAACCTTGTAGTGCAAAGTTTGCAAACCAATATAAAGTGTCTAAAGTAAACATCAAGGTTGAAGAGAACTCTGTTTAAGGCATTAACCATGAATAAAAGTGCAAACATAAAAGGCTACTTTGTAGAAGTAGATATGATTCTATCAAATTTATCATTGCAGGTTATTTAATTACATATTTGCTGTAATAATTGATAAAATTAGGTTAGAAACGATAGAAACGATAGAAGAGAAATGGAATGATACACACTTTTATATTGTCCCCACGATATGTATCGTCATATCGCCCAGCACTAGTTACAGTGATAAGCCATGCTATTCATGGACTACGTACGTTTATAAGTGCGGTTAGTGTGGAGTTATTTTCAAAGGCAACAGAAGCCACTGGAATAGGACATGGAGCAACGTCTGTACAATTCACGCTGCCTGCAGTTACAGAAATACACAAACCGCTAAAAATGAGCAACATCATGCAACGTAAATGCGACATACGGTGTATCAATAAACCTCCTAACTGGTTGCACTGTCCTTTTAAATGTGACTTCTAGAAGATTCTGCTCAGTCATACTAACAGACTATCACACAACCCAATGGTTTCTGGTCCAGAATAGCAGGTTCTGACCAGCAGGTCATGAGATATCTTCAGTTGTATCTGTCTGACAAGTCTCCTTCAGAGCAGTGTGATGCTAACACGAGCCCTGTTGTTGCGTCAAATATGAACAAACCCTCTAATTTAACTGGGAAATATAGTTTCAGTTGGAGGACTTTAAGGGTTTCCAGCAGATATCAAGAACTCTGAATACTTTGTGTGAAGTCATTCTCACTCAGTGCGTTTACATGGGAAGTTTAATTCCTCTTTAATTCAGAATTAAAGTTAAAGCCGAATAAAAGTTACCATGTAAACACTTAATTCCATATGAAAATGTCAATTCCGAATTAAACTTAATTCCGAAGTAAGTGGCTGGTTTATTCCCATTTTAATTCCGAATTAAATAATTCCGTGGTCATGTAAACACTCATTCCTGTTTAAATTAATTCCCGTCTTTCTGCGCATGCTAGTTCTCTTGCCCGTCTGTCGCGATGACGCTTATATTCCGCGCTGGACTTGTTTTCAAAACGGCAGCACGCAGTAAACGGTGTTCAAGAGCAGAGACGATTTATTTAATAAATAGCTTGGAGGAACTGGAAATAATTAAAAGAACAGATGGCAGGAAACATAAAAATTGTGAGCTTTTCAAAGCGGCCAGGTTAAATGAAGGAGGTTTCACAGATAGAGACGCCACCCAGGTCAAAAATAAGTAAATGTTGTTGCTAATCGAGTTAGCTAAGTTTGTTTTCTTCCGGTAGATGTAAAGACGTCCGCCCCCCCATCCAATCAGAACCCTTCCCAACCCCCAGACCTAAAGCGGAGTTGGATAAAGCCGAACAAACGTGTTTTCCATGTAAACCTTAATTCGGAATTACTATTTCCATGTAAAATCGAAGGAAAATAGTTTAATTCGGAATTATTTAATTCCTAATTGTTAATTCCGAATTAAAAAACATCATGTAACCGCAGCCAGTCTCAGTTTCAGGCTCTTTAACTGTTATAACACAATTACGATATGAAATAACAATTGCAATACCACATACCTACCAAGTATCTTGTAGGGATTTTATATCATTATTTATACCTACAAATTCTAAACAAGAGTGCAAAATTAGACTATTATTGAATATTCCACTGACGTCAGGAAACTGCTCCAACGACGTAGATACCGATGCACATTTCTGTCGTATGACAACAGTCCAGCACAAAGAACCAAACCATTTACCAGTTCATGATGCCAGTGACATTGATCCATCCTCCTGAGTTTACCATCTGAGCTCCAAAGATCCAACCTCTGACACTCCCAGACACCCAGAACCACTGCAGAACCTGTGACAGTACCTATGAGACGGGTCGGTCCAGAACCTGTGACAGTACCTATGAGACGGGTCGGTCCTGGCCAGGCCGACGGCTCTCCCGTATGGCAGACGGCTCTTCCTGTCGCGAGACATGGAGGTGGGCAGGCGGGAGGACCGCCATACCAGGGGGTCAACTTGTTCGCCTCGGGACATGATGAATTAAGGAGGGAGGGTCTGCTGCGCTGCACCAGGCCTGCCCCCCCCCCCCCCCCCGCCTTCAACAGCACTGAAAGCCACCAGTGGCTCCAGCCTGTCCAGCTCTGTCCAATGGGGAGTTCCCCTCTGACACACACACACACACACAGTGACACACACACACACACACACACACACACACACACACATCTCATCCTCTGCCCCAGTGACACCAGTCAGCCCAGCAGGTGCTGTCTATAGAAAGCTCACCATACCACAACTGGACATGGTTTTTTTTTTTTTTTTTTAGTAAGGGAATGTGTGAAAATGCAGCAGCGAGCTTCTCTCTATGTAAATCTGTTGGCGAGATCATGAGATATTTTATATTTTATGAAGCCATTCAGACATGTTTTTCCTATATTTTTATATTTTTTATATCTTATACAGTCATGGAAAAAATGATTAGACCACCCTTGTTTTCTTCAGTTTCTTGTTCATTTTAATGCCTGGTACAACTAAAGGTACATTTGTTTGGACAAACATAACGATAACCACAAAGATTGCTCATAAGAGTTTTATTTAAGAGCTGATATCTTACCATTTTCCATGGTTTTCTTGATTATAACCTAAATCACTTAAGTTTTTACATCAATAGCTATGGCGTTGTACTGCCAAAAACACTGCTTTTATGCATTCAGTGTTTTCTTTTCTGTCTGTTTTAGTCACATGATGACGTTTAGTGGTACCAGGTATTAAAATGAACAAGAAACTGAAGAAAAAATGCTGGTCTAATAATTTTTTACATGACTGTATGTTTATATGTTCTGCACCAGACATCAAGCTAAATTCCTTGTATGTGAAAACGTACTTGGCAATAAAACTGATTCTGATTCTGATTCTGATTAAAACGTAAGGATTAATCGACATTTACAGGAACTGTCTTGATGGAAAATTAGACTTCAGATAATATGAATAGATGTAATTATATTTTAATGAGGGGGGGGGGGGGGGGGGGGGCATGTGCTTGCAGCCAGCAACGAAAGCCATGAAACCACAAACAAAGGAAAATTGACATATTATGACGCTTTCATTAAGTGCTTCCGATTTTTTTTAACTTCTTGCAGTAGATGATACAGTTTATTGATGAAGCAATTTATGCATTAAAATGTCTAACAATGGACCGTTGAACTAGTTCGGCTGTGAATAATACATTTTTGAAGAAAGTAGCTTAAAAAAAGAAAAATAAATCCTTCTACCACTTCAAACAATCATTCCAGCCTGACTTAAGCTAATCTTTTTCTCAGTTTGTTCACAGTTCAGTGACATGTTAAGTGTGTACAAATGATTTTATATGTTTATCAATTCTGATCTGAGCGTAGGTGTGAGTATGAGAGCGTACGGTTGTTCGTCTCATTTGTCTCTGTGTAACCCATGATGCACTGGTGCCCTCTCTGAAGTCCACCATTAACAGATGAAGTAGGTCTCAAAAACCAGTTAGTGGATGAAATAAATTTTGCTTAAATCTCAAAAAAAATGAGTTTTTCTTCACTGTCAAACACCAGAGTCAACATGTATCTGCTGGTGGAACGATCAATATGTCTAATGTGTCCTTGGAGACAACTGAAAATGTTATATCTGCTGGGAGAAAACAAGATTAAGTAATTCAGTTACGTAAAATCCTTTATCAAACTCAGGTAGTCGTGTTGCCCCGGCGACAGATGTTGCAGCTCTGACATGGAGCAGACCACCATGATGTGCAACGCTTGTAAAAGCTTTACTTTCACTGTGAAGCATTAGCGTTTCATATCGGGGCCCGCTGGATGCTAGTACGACGGTTCAGAGCTGCTCCGTGGAGGTTTGCTGAACTGCTGACTTGCTGTTATTGAAAACATAATTACTAGCGGTGCACGATAACTATCGGCCGATAACAGGAAATGATGACGTCATCCCGATAGGTCCGATATCACGACGAATAGCCCCGATAACATTTATATTTCTGTCAACACAGCAGTGTCTCGCTCCCTCTGAGCCTTGAATGACCAGCAGTGAATGTTATGTTCAAGTGACGTCGGCATAATCAGAAAAACGATTACTCAATCAGGAAAATCAAGAATACCCCCTCATGCCAGAAAACAACTCGTTAACTCGGTCATAATTTTAGTAGTTGCTGACTTTAATTGATATTCGCAGTATTTTCCCTCATGTTACACATAAAAAAAGAAAAAAATAGAAAAGGCTGAAAGAACGACTAGCAAACGAGGGAACATCGGAATTTACGTTACACCTTAAATGCAGCCTGCAGCACAGCGCTGATCACAACAAACATGGTGGCGTGGAACTTGGTTAAAGTTTCAGAAGAAGATAGTTTGGTGGTTATTTGTGACGAATCCTCCGAGTGAATTCTACGAGGAGGGAAGCACAAGCTTTAATACGTAAAACCTGATCAGCCACCTACAACATAACAATCACTTCCATGGAGTTTTGAAATCACGCTAATTGTGAGCTAACGGAAGCTAATGCTAACATGCGCGATCCAGCAGCAGTCTCTCCTCTCCCTCATTCCTCTCATCTAAAGCTTCCATGAGATTAAAAAATAAAAACTACTGAACCTCATTTACTTTAATTAAAGGTATTAATTTAAATGGAACCACAAGCCAAAATCCTTTAAATGTTAATCTTTTTCAGTTAGTAATTCTGATGCATGTATTTCCATCAGTTCAAGGAGCCTTTATTTTTTATATCAGTCAGTAATGAACCTTATTTAAGTTAATGTGAGATATCAAATAGGTTTGTTTGATAGCTTTAAGAAAATGTTTGAGAGGCTTGACAATAGTTTTTCACTGGAAAAAATAAATATCTGTTCATTTAAAGAGTCCAAACTGTTTTTGGTTTTGTTCATAGTATTGATGTAATGATCTTAGGTATATGTGTGTGTTACTGGTTATCGGTATCGGTTTTAAAAACAGTTATCGTGCATCCCTAATAATTACATTTTTATTATCTTATGCACTGATTTGCTCTGAGACTGTTTCTGAACACACTCAGACTAGTGGAGCAGCGGAGGAGCGGCCATGTTGGATAACTGTTAAGTGCTAAATGAAGTGAGCAGTTTTTCAGACTCCCTCAGACTGATATTGTGAATGGAGGCCTGGGGAAGATCGTTTGGTTGCGTCTAGTTAGCATGCAAACCTGCAACACGGCATCTTGCAACCAAACTACAAACAAAACGCACGCTTTGATAGTTTTACTGTGAGAGTCAGAAAAGCGCACAGTTCACTTGGACAACCAGAATCTTCCCTTTTTTTATTCACTGCCTGCTTTAAACTTTAAAATATCACCCGTCTATCACACATTAAACATTCCAGATGTTTAGATAATCCTTTGATTTACATCCCCCCCCTAGAACTCTAAACACACTTTTGTTGAGCAATCTGAAGATTTTAACATGGATTTGTCCAGTTAAAACAAATAACCTTTGTTGGGAAGTTGTTTCTCTCTTTTTTGCCAGTAACTTATAATAAAGTACCATGTGGAATGCAAAAAGGGAAAATACCATAGTTTAACTGCATCTCAGAGTTGCGAAACATCTGTGTCTGGTGTTTGACTCATGTACTGATCATCATGTGGCCTGTTCTCCATCCACCACACACATTCTTGAACTGGTGGAGCGTCAGATCACCGCTAACGTTAGCAACTCGGGTTCACAGCGGCAAAATATAACAGGACAACTTTCTTTGCACTTCACTTCTGTATCCTCCAAAATTCATCCTCTCCACCAGGGGTGTTCAATTAAAAGTCACCGAGATCCGGTTACTAAATTTTGCCTAAGTAGAAGGTCTGAGCCAAAGTACGTATTTTGAAAAAGTAACTAATTTTTATTTTAACTTCAAATGCAGGAAATATTCGAACATATTCCATATCTTTTATCATAAATAAAAGCAGTCCCATGCAGTCAACTACCAGCTAGATTACCGTATTAACTGTAGTAGCAGCGCCCACTGTAAATATCTACCAGCCAGATTACCGTATTAACTGTAGTAGCAGCGCCCGCTGTAAATATCTACCAGCTAGATTACCGTATTAACTGTAGTAGCAGCGTCCGCGGTAAATATCTACTAGCTAGATTACCGTATTAACTGTAGTAGCAGCGCCCGCTGTAAATATCTAACAGCCAGATTACCGTATTAACTGTAGTAGCAGCGCCCGCTGTAAATATCTAACAGCTAGATTACCGTATTAACTGTAGTTGTAAATATACACCGTATTAACTGTAGTAGCAGCGCCCGCTGTAAATATCTACCAGCTAGATTACCGTATTAACTGTAGTAGCAGCGCCCGCTGTAAATATCTACCAGCTAGATTACCGTATTAACTGTAGTAGCAGCGCCCGCTGTAAATATCTACCAGCCAGATTACCGTATTAACTGTAGTAGCAGCGCCCGCTGTAAATATCTACCAGCCAGATTACCGTATTAACTGTAGTAGCAGCGCCCGCTGTAAATATCTACCAGCCAGATTACCGTATTAACTGTAGTAGCAGCGCCCGCTGTAAATATCTACCAGCCAGATTACCGTATTAACTGTAGTAGCAGCGCCCGCTGTAAATATCTACCAGTTAGATTGCCGTATTAACTGTAGTAGCAGCGCCCGCTGTAAATATCTACCAGCTAGATTACCGTAAACTGTAGTTGCAGCCCCGCTGTAAACATCTACCAGCCAGATTACCGTATTAACTGTAGTAGCAGCGCCCGCCCGCTGTAAATATCTACCAGTTAGATTGCCGTATTAACTGTATAGTAGCAGCGCCGCTGTAAATATCTACCAGCTAGATTACCGTATTAACTGTAGTAGTAACAGCGCCCGCTGTAAAATATCTAACAGCCAGATTGCCGTATTAACTGTAGTAGCAGCGCCCGCTGTAAATATCTACCAGCTAGATTGCCGTATTAACTGTAGTAGCAGCGCCCGCTGTAAATATCTACCAGCTAGATTACCGTATTAACTGTAGTAGCAGCGCCCGCTGTAAATATCTACCAGCTAGATTACCGTATTAACTGTAGTAGCAGCCCCCGCTGTAAATATCTACCAGCCAGATTACCGTATTAACTGTAGTAGCAGCCCCCGCTGTAAATATCTACCAGCTAGATTACCGTATAACTGTAGTAGCAGCGCCCGCTGTAAATATCTACCAGCCAGATTACCGTATTAACTGTAGTAGCAGCGCCCGCTGTAAATATCTAACAGCTAGATTACCGTATTAACTGTAGTAGCAGCGCCCGCTGTAAATATCTACCAGCCAGATTACCGTATTAACTGTAGTAGCAGCGCCCGCTGTAAATATTTACCAGCCAGATTACCGTATTAACTGTAGTAGCAGCCCCCGCTGTAAATATCTACCAGCCAGATTACCGTATTAACTGTAGTAGCAGCGCCCGCTGTAAATATCTACCAGCCAGATTACCGTATTAACTGTAGTAGCAGCGCCCGCTGTAAATATTTACCAGCCAAATTACCGTATTAACTGTAGTAGCAGCGCCCGCTGTAAATATTTACCAGCCAGATTACCGTATTAACTGTAGTAGCAGCCCCCGCTGTAAATATCTACCAGCCAGATTACCGTATTAACTGTGGTAGCAGCGCCGTGTAAATATCCACGGTCGTTCAAAACCGCTCTGTGGAAATGACACTACTTATTTTTTGCATTGGTCACGGGTCCGGACAGAAACATCTCCCAGTCTGGATCTGGACCAGAGTCCGTTGTCTGTTGCGTGACCATCGCTCTACACCTTCACATGCTTATTCGGCACGGAAAAGAAGGCTGAACAACCCCCTCCCCCCCCAGCCTGCCACCATTTCCCCCCATGTTCACTAATTAATAGCTTACTTTCAACACAGCGAGGCCCGGCGTGACCTCTGACCTCTACTGTGGCCTCCAGCATTCAGACCTGGTTAACAGCGTAGCGCGAATACAATGCAGGTTTATGTGGAAACAGACTGGACAACTTTAATGAAACGTAGAACTTCCTGTTTCTAAGATGTCTTCCGGACACGTACAGATTTTTTTATTTTTGTGAAACTAAAAAAAAAAAATAGGGAGGAAAAAAAAAACAATGCTGAAAATTGGAGCTTCTGTGACGGCAGAGTGTGTAAATGTTTACAGCGTATGGATTCAGTATATTTGCCACACTGTTGATGCTGTCGTACACTTCACTGTGTGTGTGTGTGTGTGTGTGTGTGTGTAGTAGTCTCCACCTGTTGTAGGGGGGGATTGTGGGAATGGAAGGCAGCTGTGGACTTAATAACCCCCGATGCACATACAAATGCGAGATACGTTGACCTCGGTCCTGCCACCCCCCCCACTGGACCCAGAAGATCTTGAGAGTATCATCTTACTCGCATGCTTTCCTCAAGTGCTGAGACTAACTGTTCCTACTGCGCTGGTTTTACAGCAGGAATGCTGCCCATGCGTGGCATGTCAGGCCCTCCTTTAGATGCTCCTCCGAGGCATGCGCTGTCTATTTACAACATAAAACAACAGGATTTCTCTGCTCCGACTGCGTAGCCGCCTGCATGCAATACTTCTGAGCTAAGAAAAACTCAAAAATCATGAAACTGCATGAAATGTCTAATACTTTAAAAGTGGGTCACAGACCCGTTTTCAGTGGGTCGTGGGGATTTGTCTGGGGAAGGAAATGCTAAAAAAAAAAAAAAAAAAAAAAAAGCGTGTCATTCATACTCCTTAACAGTAGGTGGCGATAATGTCCTGTAATGCGAGTTGACAGCCGCCAGTTCACACCATAGAAGAAGACCTGCAGAGTTTGTTTCCATATGTTGAGCAGGTGAAACACAGATACAACCAAGAATATATGAGATATGGATTTACTTATCTTTAAGTCAAAGGTCAGTGATGGTTATTCAGCTAAAACTATATATTTTGAGTTCTTTTTGAAACTACTGCTCAGTGGTTGCACTGTTTTATTTCATATTTGTGCATAAAAGCACTGTTGAGTCTTAAAAATGGCTGTTACTGAAATGTTCTGTTTGTTATGTCAGCTTTATGATTAATGCTTAAATAAGTGACTAGATAGTTTTAATAGGAAATTGTTATATATTCAGGAAGTGGGTACTCAGCAAACGCTACATATTTGAGTTCTTTTTGAAACATGTTTTTGCATGTTGAGTCTGTTAGAAAAGGCTTGAAGTTACTGAAGTGAAGTGTTTTGGATTTAATTAAAATGCAGCTAATTGAGCATCAAAGGGAATATTTCCCACTTGAAGTCATTTTGGTTTTTGCTGTTTTGGTTCACCAATAAACTTTTTTTTTTGTGTTGGCATTCTGTGATATTCTATTCTATCTCCAATTCAAACCTGCACGATCTTTTCATTCAATAAATTTGAGAAGTTGGAATTTTCCTTGATTTGGGTCACGGCTTGTCATTAAGGGTGATGGTGGGTCCTGAAGCCGGACCAGTTCAGAACCACTGGTCTAAAGCATGAACATATTACTCAGCTACAGTTGCGTACGCTACACACACCGATTACAAAATGTTCCCAGTTTTGGTGCTGAAAACAAGAACTTGGATGGTTTTAAAGCAAAAGGTTTGACATTAAAAGATAGTTTTAATGAGGCAGGTGAGACAGAAAAAGAACTCTCACAGTTGTTTGTTAAACTTTATGCAGCAGTCGTTCTAGGCAGCTCAGATTAGCGTGAATCACCAGAAAACAGGGTAAACCTGAGGAGGTTTAACGGTACGTCCCCGTGTCAGCTTTTAATAGCAGGTTTGCATGCTGTTATGTAAAAAAAAAAAAAAAACCAAATAGGGAGGAAAATCATTGAACAGAACTTAATCCTGGACTCCACAATTTATTTGAAAAAACGTTGGAAGTATAAAACAAAAAGCCAGGTGAGATGGTCACCTTGGCTGTGAGTTGTTTGACCTCTACAGTCCCTGCCTCTGAAGTAATATCTGCAATAAGAAAAGACCAACCAGGTTCCTCCGTTTAAAATGTCATGAAAGACAGACACATGTACAACATACAAAGTTGATCATCCTCTAAATTTGTCTTATAAGTTTCCTCAAAGACGTTTGTGTGAAACTGTTGCTACGAGTGTATGACGTCTATAATATTACAAACCAGTTGAGAACCTAAACCAGGAAAAGAAGACTAACCTGTGGAGTTAACCATGTTTTTTTTGTTTTTTTTTTGTAATTCAAGTTTTTATTTATTTTCCAACTTTAACATAAACAAACAGTAGTACAATTAACAATAAAATACAGATTTTCTTTTGGGCTGATACCTAATAAAAAAAATAAATAAATAAAATTAATAAAATAAAATAAGAATAAATCTATAAGAATAAAAACTATAACAAAATACAGGGTGCCTGTACATATATAAAATAAAATAAAGGCGTATCTTTTTTTTTACGCTTTTTTGCATGTTCACTTACGTCAGATACATGTCTAAAGGGGAAGTCAACTGCCAAAATGACAGAAGACCCCCTGAACCCTCGGACCGAGTTTACCATGTTTTTAAAAGTGGCTAAGATTTCATCTAAAGTGTCCGATCACACACCTAACAGTTTGAATGACTCCATAAATGCAAAGCTTTCTTTGCAGGCGCTGTTGTTCTATGTCTTGTTCGATGTTTTAAAGACACTTTTCTCCAAGCTAGTCCTCTTTTCTATATTCCATTTGGTTTGGGTCGTACTCTGTCTCATAACAAATTTGTCCTATTTGGACAAATAATAATTTGGAATAAGCTTCAAATTAAGCCACGCCCCCACAGTCACTGGCAATCAGGCATTAAATCCTCTAGAGTGGTGCCAGTTTAAGATAGTTATACTCTGGATAACAGTAACCTCTCTGCTCTCTGAAAAAGAAAACTTGACACGTCTCTGTCAAAACCTTTTAAGCTGATGCAACAGCTTAAAGCGACGGGACCCTAATGGGAAACATCTTCTCTCAAGGCTGTTACTCATTTCCTACAACAATGAAATGTGCTTCACCACCTCCCCTCTGTTTAATCAAAAGCCATATTCCAGCAGGCAAGTTAAAAATATATCTGGCTCCTATTAATGTACTTCTGTGCTGCTGCGGCCCCATTAAAGCACGTGAGGCTGCACAGGTGACGTACCTGGACTGCATGTCTTGCGTCTTGAGGCTGCTGGTGGACGGCGCGGTGCTGCTGGTCTGCTGGCTGAGCTCCACCAGCGACTGGTAGTACTGCTGCTGCTGCTGCTGCTGCTGCTTGTAGCGCGACAGGAATGAAGAAGAGGCCGAGGATGCTCTTCAGGTTGCCATTCCTGATCTCTGCGAGGAGAAAATGGGAGGAAAATGTAAGCTGTAGCGGCAATTACTTAGGAAGCCCTTCATTAGATGAGTTCATCCGGCGTCGCTGCATCGATGCGGCACGTCGGGATTTATGGCTTCACTCCACATCCACCCGACATTTTCATAGATCTGAGCAACTTCTGTAAAAGGAAGTGACGCTGAAGATGTTTCTCGTCTGTCTCGGACCCCAGAAGTGTCCTGTGATGCTTAAGATAAACATTTTCCACACTGTGTATTGTGCCTTGCAAACACTGCGAAGTGAGCAAAAAAAAAAAAAGAAGTCCACTTGGGGAAAGAGCTCAAGAGCAGCTGTTGTGCAGAAAACTTAAGAACCATTAAAAACCATCATGCACAAGCTTTTATTGTCTGTAAATCACGGAAATACCGTCCATGATATTCAAAGCTAGAGGACAAACAGTTCAGTCCCTCGGCTGAATTTAGCGTGAAATGGATCTCGTCGTATACAAATAATTTAAGAATATTCGCTTGTCAAAGATGGACTAAAACATCTGCCAGCAGGAACTAACCAACAGCTGGGTCGTCTGGGAGGGAAGTTTGGCATCAGAACCTCTGTTCTGGTCTGCGACTGGCACAGATTTGACGTTAAACAGCCAAAAATATGGAAGAGAAATTCATTTACAGCTCTGCTGTGTCACAAACCAAGCATTCAACGGTAACGCTGGCAGTGTGGAGAGACCTGGCAGAGGTTAGGTTTCTGAGCGTACTGATGAATGTGAAAACATTTAAAATGAATGAGATTAAAAAAAAGAATGTGAAAAAGATGAGTGGAATAAGACAGAAAAAGAACATCATTCTTATTATATATGGTGATTAAAAAAAAGGGACGTAGGAGTAATGTGTGTGAATGCATTCATGATTTTGAGTATCAGACCTCCAAGAAAATGCAGCCGCCTGCAAAGTTACTCCTTAAATTAGCTGTAACGACAAAGGAACAAATCTCCTCGTCTGTACTGTTTGTTTGTTAGTGTTAATCTCATCCTGAACAGGTGTTAATCTCTGCAGTGGTGGAGGAAGTGGTCAGTCTGGCTAACACAGCCATATATTAGATAGAAATGTTACTACTAAGCCTTCAGTAATGCAGGGATGATAACAGCTGACACTGGAGTTTTTATTCTCTTTTTATATCTGCTGAGGCACAAACATCCTCCTCAGCCGTCCACGGCTACGACTACTGAGGCTGTGATGGTTAGAAAAGATTCATCTCTCCAGGCCATTTCCCATTTTCCAACACCAGGCAGTAATTTATGCGCCAGTCAGAGTCGCTGCTTTGGTGAATGACCAATCAGTGCGTTTACATGGGAAGTTTAATTCCTCTTTAATTCAGAATTAAAGTTAAAGCCGAATAAAAGTTACCATGTAAACACCTAATTCCGAATTAAACTTAATTCCGAAGTAAGTGGCTGGTTTATTCCCATTTTAATTCCCGCATTAAGTAATTCCGCGGTCATGTTTACACTAATTCCTGTTTAAATTAATTCCCGTCTTTCTGCGCATGCTAGTTCTCTTGCCCGTCTGTCGCGATGACGCTTATATTCCGCGCTGGACTTGTTTTCAAAACAAAGTTTCAAGATGGCAGCACGCAGTAAACGGTGTTCAAGAGCAGAGACGATTTATTTAATAAATAGCTTGGAGGAACTGGAAATAATTAAAAGAACAGATGGCAGGAAACATAAAAATTGTGATCTTTTCAAAGTTGTAGCGGCCAGGTTAAATGAAGGAGGTTTCACAGATAGAGACGCCACCCAGGTCAAAAATAAGTGGAATGTTGTTGCTAACCGAGTTAGCTAAGTTTGTTTTCTTCTGGTAGACGTAAAGACGTCCGCCCCCCCCCCCCCCCCCCCATCCAATCAGAACCCTTCCCAACCCCCAGACCTAAAGCGGAGTTGGATAAAGCCGAACAAACGTGTTTTCCATGTAAACCTTAATTCGGAATTACTATTTCCATGTAAACTCGAAGGAAAATAGTTTAATTCGGAATTATTTAATTCCTAATTATTAATTCCGAATTAAAAAACATCATGTAACCGCAGCCAATGATGCTGGTTTAGCCAACGAGCTGCTGGGGACTGGAAATCTGGGACCAGTTTGGGAACAAAAAACTAAAAAACATCATCAATCTCAAAAGAGAAAAATACTGTGGCGTGCTAACCGCTAACCGCTAACCGCTCCACATCTGACTCAAGGTAACTTTAGCGACCTGTGGCTTTCTACCAAGCTCATTTTATCTATATTTATGATTTCAAGTTGTTGACTTTGATACTGCAAAGTTCTTCATCGATATATTTGATCCAACAGCTGCTCAACACATTTAGAGCTTCCAGATTTAAGTCTTTATTCTCTTGACCAGATCATGACTCGGGGATACTGGACGTGTCGGAGCTTTAAGCTTTTTGTTGTCGTCCTCAAACTGTCCTGAGCAGGTTATTGTTTTGTTTAGTAATTTAACTTTTGAAGAGATCTTGTACTGTTAAACTCCAACAACACCTTTTTCTCTCCAACCTTAGCTGTTTTTTTCTTTTTTTAATTATTGAGTATCTTGGAAGACGCTGTGACAGAGAAATGATGAGTTGGAGCAGTGGTGCGCAAACTGTGGTACGCGTACCAGCAGTGGTACGTGAGCGCTCTCTGGTGGTACGCGGGGGAACGTCACGACTTTCCACATTTTATTCCACATTTTCACTTTTCTTTTTTTAATCTGAAACAGACAATGCATTATAAATACAACGTTTCAAACGACATTCAGGTAACAATAAATAACCACAATAAGGAATAAACATCTCTACTGTGCGTTTAAAGCTAATTGAGAAGGCATATATGGCTATATTTTAAAGTTTAAAGTCATCATGGTGGAACTCAGAGAGCTGAACAGGTTTCTCAGGTGGTACGCAGGATTAAAAGTTTGAGAACCACTGAGTTAGATCAACAACAGTTATGGGTAAATTTACCATTTCATATTTATGACAGCAAGCGAGAATTTGTTGCAGGACCAAACTGCATATACAGTCATGGAAAAAATGATTAGACCACCCTTGTTTTCTTCAGTTTCTTGTTCATTTTAATGCCTGGTACAACTAAAGGTACATTTGTTTGGACAAACATAACGATAACCACAAAGATTGCTCATAAGAGTTTTATTTAAGAGCTGATATCTCACCATTTTCCATGGTTTTCTTGATTATAACCTAAATCACTTAAGTTTTTACATCAATAGCTATGGCGTTGTACTGCCAAAAACACTGCTTTTATGCATTCAGTGTTTTCTTTTCTGTCTGTTTTAGTCACATGATGACGTTTAGTGGTACCAGGTATTAAAATGAACAAGAAAGTGAAGAAAAAATGGTGGTCTAATCATTTTTTCCATGACTGTATTTTCAATATTTAGCTAATTTTCTTCACATTTAGCTAATTTTACACACATTTGAGACATAAATTATTTCAAAATTTGGTTATATGTGAACAAAAATTAAATGTTAAATCTAAATGTTAAATCTAAATATTAAATCTAAATCTAAATGTTAATATTTAGATTTAACATTTGACATTTAGATTTAGATTTAACATTTAGATTTAACATTTAGATTTAGATTTAACATTTCATTTTCGTTCACATATAACCAAATTTTTAAATACTTTATGTTTCAAATGTGTGTAAAATGAGTTAAATGTGAAGAAAATGAGCTAAATATTGAAAATATATCAGTTTGAAAACTGTAATCAAGTTAAGTTTTTACATCAATAGCTATGGCGTTGTACTGCCAAAAACACTGCTTTTATGCATTCAGTGTTTTCTTTTCTGTCTGTTTTAGTCACATGATGACGTTTAGTGGTAACCAGGTATTAAAATGAACAAGAAAGTGAAGAAAAAATGGTGGTCTAATAATTTTTTCCATGACTGTATATCTAATGTTTTTGATTACAGCACTAACCATTAATGCACATACAGAAAGTTGTTTGAAGTAAATAAATTCCATCACATTAGTTTTTCTATCGTTGTATGTCTTTAAACATATAAACGTTA